>LPNX010648901.1:48984-55568 GCA_001517045.1 Pseudotsuga menziesii
GGCCCGATAATTCTCATTTGCAATCATTGGCATTAATATTCACATTATTGGAAAAAGATATTTAGAAAAGAATCCATAAAATGCCAACCCTAGGAAAAGAGACATGCCCTAATTTGAAGGAAATCAACATATTTATTAAGTAATAGTAAAATACAAATTAAAGCTAAAAAGAATTAAACATCAAAACAAACTCTGTTTAAAGCGAGGACATGGATCAAACCCTCCGCCTCTCACCGAGAGAAACCTTTACAGCGAAAGCGGACAGACTAAGAGAACAAACCTTCTCGACTGATATCCCTAATTATCATCCTCTGTATAATTTCAGGCTTTCTTTGGGATCCATTCGATCAGTGGTATCATTCACGTGATAAAGGAGATAATCGATGAGTGGTATCATACATGTGATATATAGGAGGACAAGTTTAACCAGGGATTTTTTTCGTTATGTTTTATTCCAATACAAATTTTGAAGAAATATATCCATATAAAATCAATAATTCTTGTCAACCACAAACATGTACCATCTAATCATTACCAGTTTTTTGCAAAGGAGAACACGCCAACAAAGAACTAGTCTACAGTGTGTAGCCAAATCAAAGAGATGTAGACAAAATTAACAAAATAAAAAAGGTTATACATGTTACAGGTGAAGAAAGTCCAAAGCAAACTTCAGTCATTGTAACTCTGAACCTTTCCCAGTTCTCCAAGCCCTTCAATACTGCCATTGGTACCCTCTGAAACTACAAATATTACCAGCATAAGATCGTGTTTTGGGGCAGATAGGGTTCCTTTATCACTTAACAAACAATAGACTTCTCATGAAACCACTCCACAAATTCAAATTAAAAAATTTAAAGAAATTGCATGCAGGCACATGGTGTATAGAATCAGGGTTTCGAGGGACGATAATCCTGCCTGGTTTGAGAACCCTCGCAAACTCCAGCAGCCATTGTTGCGGATGAAGTCCAAATACCGAAAGAGACCCATCTAAAGATGAGGAATTCAAATTTAATACATGCAGTACTTGAGTAGTGAAAGCCTTAAAAAAACAAACAAAAAATCAAGATTCAAAGCAACGAGGACATAGTTATGGTTGAAATGTTAACTGCTTACCCATTAGAAGCGATGAAGAAGGATTCCATCACATACAGTCAGAGTGATCATGGTGCCTTCAGCTCGAGTCATGGAAAACTAGAACCAGACTTTCACGTACGTGTATGATAACAAAAAAAATCCTTGGTTAAACTTGTCCTCCTATATATCACATGTATGATTCCATCGTGCCATTAAACACAGTGACTGAATTCTTCACTCACTGGCCTTCCTTCCGTCTTCTTAGTCTGCAGGTAAAGAGCAAGCAAGCCAAAATACAAGTGTTAAATCCCTGGATGCTTCCTCATGTTTCAATTTGCTGAAAAACTGCTTTGTTTGGGCTCCAATATTATTGCTCTAGGGTTGTGTTGGGTGAAGGTTGCAACATATTCATCAGTCTCATGTTGACCTAGGTTCCAGCTCAATGATATGACACCATCTTGTGAACTTAACTTTATGGAATTAAGTTTTTGTCACTTCTAAATATAAGTCCGGAAAGAGCTACAACCATCTTTTATTTCCCCCTTGACATCACATTTACCATCTTCTGCAGAATCCCTCATTCTTACAAGAGACCAGATTAGCTTCCTTCATATGACTTAGGCTTAGCACTTTGGGCGCTTCATGCTAGACTGTGCATTGTTTGAATAATTGCTTGCTGCCTGAAAATTTGGTATTAGATGAAAATAAAAAACATACAGAGTCCTCCTCGTAAGGAATCACAAGATTATGCAGGCGCAGAACACCTCGGGATCTATGGATGATGATATCCATTGACATATTAAAGAAAAAAGAACATCTAAAAGTTGCGACTCTCCCATCCTGCCATAGAAATGTAGCTCCACAAGCCAGAATGATTCCTATGTCATTCAGAACATATCTAGGAAGTACAGTTACGCTCTGAAACATTTTGGTAGTCATTAGACGATAGGTTTTGCCCCAGTGCAATACCATCCTGCATCACCTTATGCTCCTGGTGTATTCT
Source organism: Pseudotsuga menziesii (assembly GCA_001517045.1). NCBI lineage: Eukaryota > Viridiplantae > Streptophyta > Pinopsida > Pinales > Pinaceae > Pseudotsuga > Pseudotsuga menziesii. The sequence continues at coordinate 51,062 of LPNX010648901.1, forward strand.
TTCTTGTGGCCCTATGTCTTCAACCTGTCAAAAATTCAAAAAACGCAGAGATTTTCACCACAAGACACCTGCGTCCCAAAAGTCCTATCGAGAGATTAGGATGGTTACTATATTATAGAGATGTATCGTGGAGGTGGGTGGGAGGTGGCAAGTGGAGGGCCGTGCAGGTGTGAGACTGAGTGTATGGTGGTATAGATGGTAGTCAATGGCAGATATAGCTAATGGTTGCAGAAGGGGCATGTAATTCTGAGCAAGTCTCAGTAGGTGACAGAGTACGTGTCTATGCTTGCAACATAATGCACAGTTAACAACTTTTCTTTTTTCTCATTGTTCTGTCCAATGCTCTGATTGTTGAAAAAACTATGTTAATGCTGCTGACATTAGCCTGCCGCCGGGTCTTGGGGCACAAAGTCCCACGCCTACGTCACCTACATAAATCAATAAAAAGCAAGATAAATCAATAGTTAAGTAATTCCCCAATAAAATTTAATACAAACTATAGGAAAAATTATATTATTTTGTTAAAGTTGTAACAAATTGCTTCAAATAATCGCCTTGAGCGATTCATATATATCCCCTCGCCTTCAGGCGAGGACATAACAAATTACACAATTGAACTCTCAAATTGAAGGTAAACATATAACAATTCAAACCAACAATAAATCCACTGTCAAATATCAGAGCGTTCTCTTTCTCTTTCCCATCCTGCCTCCCCTATTCGTCCTCTTGTGGATAAGATACCCGCTCTTATCTTCCTCACAATGATATTTATACTACATTTCAACCAAGGACAACTCCTAACATAGATGAAAAGAGTTGATGTCAATAGCCATCATGGATTATCCCACCTGTCCCAAAAAGGTCAATAATGATGATTTCAACCCACCTGTCCCAAAAAGGTCAATAATGATGATTTCTACATCGCAGAGATGAACACCATTTGAACAAACTCTGCATAATGATTTCTACATCTTAGGCATGAACACGATTTGAACAAACTCTACATTGTTTCATAGAATGTAACTATTGTCTTGCTAACTTTTGAAGTTAAACATTGTCCATGACTTCCTACATATTCGAAGAAGCTCAAAACATTAGAGATTAGGCTTGACTGCCCAATTTGATCTTATGGTCCTTTCATAGCTTTGGTAAGTTCACCGCCCTTGCATTAACATTATACATGGCAGAAACCAGATCATGAAGAAAACCACAGGAACTTTGTTGGCTAATATGTGTTGGGAATCATTATGAGGTTGGATTTACTTCTGGATAATGGCCTGCCAGATTAAAGCTTTATGTAGGGGCAGTTTATGAGAAACTCCTAAAAACAACAAAGAATACCCAAATGGCTTCTCTATGTATTCTGATCTCTGTGCAAATCAGTCTTTATTTTGACACAAAATTCAAATAACGGGTTGAGATAACAAGGCCAATTCATACGATTCACACATAATCCTTCGAACTAATCGCTGCCTTTCATGCTTATGAAATAAACTTGGCAATGGATCACGACCTTGCTGACACGAAAACTAGGCATAATAGTAAAAACCACCTTAGGCCTCCCATCGAAAGCATCATCACTAGACAACACATCATGTCCAACACTCTCCATATACACCACAGAAAAATCAGTCCCTGTCCTAAGCTGAAATATAATGACAATAAGGTCAAAGGAAAATGACAACCTGTGCACAAGCTATATTTCCTTAGCAAGTTTCAAGAAGCCTCATAGAAGGGATTTTTCAGATGCACGCCATTGACAACAAGGTCCCTCTGGTCCATATCCCCAAAGAAATATTCCTCCATCCTGGGATGCACAACCTACAAATACTTCTTATGACAGAATTTCCCAAACAAGCAATCAGAGGGTGCCAAGGCCAAAAACTCAAAAGGTTCCTGAAATTTCATGTCCTAGTACTCCGTAAAGCATTCATGTCCTAGTACTCCGTAAAGCAGTCAAGCCCGTGTTTTTCATGATCTACGATTGAAGAAATCCCTCCATTGATATAAAAATCCTCGTTCTCAAAACCCCCAAACACCCCATTACAAACGTAATACTCAAAAGAAAATTTTTTATGGGTTCTCTTTGCATCCCTGATATCAGGATGGATATAATTTGCAGCATAATCCAAATCCCAAACTGCATAATTCATCAGATTCATTAATATCTTAGCAAATCCATGAACTTCCTTAGATGCCTCCTACACAACTTTAACAAACAACTGAATGCAAAAAACCATATCTAGCTCCTGCAATTTCTTCTCAATCTTTTGCGGGTCCAATTAGACTTCTTGTTTCTCTTTACATAGTCCATTAACCAACAACATATCCATTCCTTTGAGTATAGAGATTCCCAAAAGAAACAATATACATGAAAGAAGTGAAAATTCCTTCGTTCTCGTTCTGTGGAGATCCTCCCTCCCCAAAACGCCCCAAGGAATTTCAAGCTCCATGAGCTTCAATAGGTAACTAAGTAAAACCCTCACTTATTGTACAAGATCCTAATACCAATGGTGGACATCCCACTGTACTAAATTTCCCGAGAGTTAATGCATCAAGTCTCGAGGGAGTCCAAGCTTATCAAGGAACGTCGGTTACCTGAGAAAAGAACAAAAAGAAAGCTGGAGAGATTGCAGTCACATGATCAAAATTCGAGTCCTTGGTACCTGAAACATAAAATGTGAACACAATTACAAATCATAGAAATATCAGAAAACAAGAAATAACATTAAGGAAGACAATGAAAGATTCCGTGGAAACATTTCCTTACCTTCTAAGCCAGCAAAAAAAGGGGTTTCAAGGCTTAACCACTGAACTTCGTGGAGGCGTTCTTTGCATAAGATAGCAGCCTGTAAATTAAAGATTTGAGAAACCAAAAACTTAAAATCCTAGTCTCATAAAAATCTGGCCACAAATCTGACCATAACTATGATCTGTTAAAGAGATTTGACATATAACTTCATTAAAAAGATGAATTACATTACCTTGAAATGAGCCTTCGGCCGTCAAGATCCCATATCTTGAAGCTCGTGCAGAAGCCTTCGTAGTTTTTTTCCCATCGCCCTCGACCTTGTTAATTTCTATTTCCCATAGCTTTCGAACATGCTAAGAGACCTAAACCGCATGGAAATCAACCTGTAGTTGACGTGTGGCAGATACATGGCGTGATTGTAGAAGTAAATTAAAACAGAGATGGTGCATTTGTATTCGCGGGAGGGATGAAGTGAACAATGTTCTCAAACCCAACCTCAAGAAAGTGTAAATATTTTTATTTATTTAAATCAAATTGTTATTTATTTATAAACTTATTGATTGTGAATATTATTAAATTGAAATTTATTGATCGATAAGAAGGGGATGATGACTTTTGGGTTATAAATAGGAGACTTGAGGTTGGAAGAAGGGAGACTCTTTTTCTGAAGATATTTTGTGAGAGTTTTCGAATAGATTGAGAAATTTGGGATATTTTGAAGATGACAAGTTTGGAAGTGTTAGAAGAGTTTGAGAACTCTTGGAAGGATATGCATAGCTTACTCGTGCATCATTGTTCTGTTCTCTCGGGTCTCGGGCACCGAGGGCCAAGAAGCCACGTGGATGGCTCTTGGGGCTAGGGAGTCGACTAGACCCCTAGTTGAACATCGAAGCAACTTGAAGAGAAGACGAAGGTTTGCTTCAGTTTGGACTTCTTCACCACTTTTATCTTGAGATATTTCTCTTGTTTTTTTAATTTACTTATAAATTTGTTGCTAATTTGTTATATGCTATTCTATAATTTTCTATATGCTGTTACAAAATGTTTGCATGTTGTTAATTATCAAATACTTTCATAAATACGATATTCCATTACTTATTCACAAAGCATGAATATCACGAAATCATGTAATCACAACAATATTAACATCATGCAAACATTTTGTAACAACATATAGCAAATTATAGCATATAACAAATTTGCAACAAATTTATAAGTAATTTAAAATAATAAGAGAAATACCTCCAAATAAAAATGGCGAAGAAGTTCAAACTAAAGCAAGCCTTCATTTTCTTCTCAAGTTGCTTCCATGTTCATTGCCCAAAGTTGGACCATGGTTTTACCTCCCATCCAACTAGGGGTCTAGCCGACTCCCTAGCCCGAAGATCCATCCACCTGGCCTCTTTGCTCTCCGTGCCCGAGACCCCAGAGAACATAACAGTGATGCACGAGTAAGCTATGCATATTCTTCTAAGAGTTTTCAAACTCTTCCAACATTTCCAAACTTCTCATCCTCACAATATCCCAAATTTCCCAATCCCTTCGAAAACTCTTACAAAATATCTTCAAGAAAAGATCTTCCCTTCTTCCAACCTCAAGTCTCCGATTTATAACCCGAAAGTCATCATCCTCCTCCTTATCCATCAATAAATTCCAATATAATAATATTTACAATCAATAAGTTTATTTTATCAAATAAATAACAATTTGATTTAAATAAATAAAAATATTAATAAACATGGTTGCAAAGTCTTA
>LPNX010648901.1:55662-95262 GCA_001517045.1 Pseudotsuga menziesii
TATTATACGATTGCAAACAATATACAAAAGACCAACATAATCAATGCATCATTTCTCATTCACAGTCATTCATACAAAAGTAATAAAACTGAATTACATAAACATAATGAAGCATAAATAATATAATCATAATGGTTTTTATCAATGAAGAAAACCATCCAATATGTCATTAGTCCCATCCATGCCCATCAATACTCAAAACACCTAATAACCACTACTTCCATCTCGTGACCTCACCATCCCTTCCTCTATTGGAATATACTATGGCATCGACTACACCTCCCTAACCATGAATAAAACCCATAAGTGAAAGGGTCAAGTCCTACAAATTGACCAAGCTTCCAGAGCAGACACCCACTAGTCATCATCACACATTTAGGGGAGCGTGCTTAGCACAACCCTCCCACGAATCCGAGTGTCAGGGGATAAACAGTGGGAAATGCCTCCACCCCACCTAATAGTACTAGGTTCAACACCCTACATCAACTCTACTCTGCCATCATTTTTCTAAGGGGTCTCGTCATTGAAGAACCACTTTCGGAAAGTTGTAGTTTCTGTCAAAACTCACACTCACCCACAAGTCATAAAGATATTGATATTAAAAATTAAACAACTTGAGAATTGATATAATATCATTATCCTCCTGATGTCCAAGACATATCGTGCCCCTTGGCACTATAAGAATCTGACTATATCGTAGCCAATCAACATGTGGGTTAGTTCACCACTCACATAAAGCTCATGCACAGACATACTGAACTCTTTCAAATGTTAAATAAACAATTCATATAATCATGTAAGTATCTTTGAAACATTAATTGTACTTGTTCTATCTTAGAGTACACGTCAATTGACATTCCCATATCAATATATCTTATTCAATTGCATGTTCAAATGGCATAACATATTCATCAACATTGATAAAACAAAATGATAAGGTTTGTTTACTATCGACAAATCTAGTGAGTCCATATGTCCGTCCATATGTTCATATACTAATAGTCTTAATGAATGTAACCGAGTCAAATAAATAATAAGCAATTAAAATGTTGAGTTATATCATATTAGAGTTTAAATACCAAATGTCAAAATATGGGGCATTACATACCACCATATATATCCATATATATATGGGAGAAAGTCTTTAGAGAATGGTCTCAACTCTCAACTCTCCATTCAGGATTCGATGTCCAATAATAAGGATACACTATTCATTTTGATGAGTATACATTGAGTGTTGGGATGAGTATACACTGAACAAATCACACATCCTCTCTATCCCATCATGAAAGTTCAATCCCCTTTTTCCAAAATGGAAATTGTGTAAAAGCATTGATATAAGTATGTGTTACCTAATTTTTTTCTATTATATCATTCCAATATCATTCCAATAAACTAAACCTAGAGAAAAGTGGTTGATCCAATGAATGTAGAATGAGGCTTTCTTTGGGGTTAAGTTTTATATTAAAACCATAATGAATAGTGTGACTAAGAATCCCATGACAAGCTGCTTGAGATTCTCAATTTGCACTTATGAATGAGCATAGTGTAAATAGTTTGTATGTTTTCAAACTGATTCTATGGGATCCATGCATAGTCACAGCCATGAGATCCATTCTTAATGACGGGCATTTGCATGTCTGAGTTAGTGTCTAGTTTCTTTATGCTTCCGGTAAATTGTTAAAAACGTGAAAGGTGAAAGATGTAACATCTTTGTTTGGGGTAAGGACCGTCATTCTACATATCCAGTCTTTAAACAAGGGTTTCCACAAGTTTCTTCATGGGGCTTTGACTCTCTCATGCCTTTGTATTTTAGAGCTCCATTTATTTATCTTTTGCTGAAAGACTCAATATTGTTTACTCATAATATATGTTATGTGATCAAATTTAGGTCTTAGTTGGAGTAGTTTACATTTTTTTGGATAAAGCTAAGGTAATATAGATTTTTCATTTAATCAAAATGCTTTAACATTAACATTTGGTACTAAGAATTTGAGAAAAATTGCAACAATAAAAAGAACATTTCCATCATTGACAAGAATACCTAAATTATTAGTTATAAAATAAGCTATGAATTACAACATAAAATACAAAAACACGGTGCGCGTAAAACATTTTATATAATCACAGCAAATTATCCATGAATTACTTTCCAACAAACCAATAAGACTATCGCTATATATAATATATATAATGTCTAACATTCCTCACAGGTTTTTGTCCCACTTATTTCATTATTCAAAAAGTCTATTACGGTCTGTGCGATCATAATAGTAATCAAGTTAGCACATAAGATTTTTTTTGAAATAATCTATCGTTCCGACCATTTGCACCAATCCGTAGCCCAGCAAAGCACCTCAGTCGCCTAAATGGAGCCTTGGTCGTCCGATTGGTGCAAATGGTCTGATCTATAGGTTATTCCATTTTTTTTTATCCAATTTGCTTTTGGAGAAAAGAGAGTTAACTTCAAAGATTGAAAAATGACTTAATTGATTTTACTATATTTGCCAGGTTTTCATGCCACTTATTTCATTATTCTAAGTGTCTAGTACTGTCTGCAATCATAATAGTAATCAAATGATTTATTTTTTATCCGATTTGCTTTGGGAGGAAACGATAGTTAGACTCAAAGATTGAAAAATGCTTTATTTGATTTTGCTATATTTGACATTGTTGTATTCGGAGAGAATATTTGTTGTAGGGAAGGTTTAAAAAAAAACATTAGATGAAATTGTTTTATGGAAGTTAATTTGTAATATTTAATGAAGTTGACTGTTAAAATATATTGTGGAATAAGTTATTATTTTATTTAAAGTTTTGAAAATGAAAATTGGTATTAAAAATATAATGAGATAAAATGGAGATGTGAGAATTTAATTACTTGTCAAATTAGATAAAATATAAATGTAAAAATTTAATTACTTGTTAAATTAGATAAAATGGAGATGTGAAAATTCAATTATTGTTAAATTTGAGGATCACTAGTTTAAAATAGAGTGGTAAAATGGAGATGTAAATTATAAGATTTAAGACCATTGCAAGGCTAAAGAGAGGATGTATATAATTATCAATTAAGATCTAAATATATTATTAAATAGAATATTTAGTGTTTAAAATAATAATAATGATGATGATGATGATGGTGTATTACATGGTAAAGAATGTGGCATATTATTGTTAAAGTTAGTTAAATGGGAATAAATTGATATATACAATTACCAAAGATATATAATATATAGATGCATTGTTATTAATATAAAGACTAAATTATAATTGACAGTAACTTATTATAATAGTGATAAGGTTATGGAGCTTATAAAATAAGTGTTTGATTGATTATCAATATAATTTTCACAAAAAATTAAAATGGTAATATTTTCATGGATAATATTTATTAGTAGTGGAGATTGCACTAGAGTGTTATGGGTTATTATGTATGAGTCTCTTAGAGAAGGGGTTAGCTACCTGAATTCATATTGAAATTGTTAATTAGTGTAAGAAATTCACTATGAGAACTCATTAAGAGAGAAATTCACGATGAAAGAATTATATTGAAATAAATAAATAAATTTCTAATAATGAATGATGGTAACAATCTTCTTACTTACTATATATATATATATATATATATAATCTTTAGTAGTAGTGGGAGGAACTTAAAAGTGCTAGGAGTATAAATGTGAAATATATCATATGGGTGTAAGTGGTGGAACTATGAAATATTACAAGTAAATTGGTTAATAAGTAAGACCTTAAGGATATGCAAATGTAAATCGTGAAAGGAACCCTTATGGTAAACTTTTCTTTATATATAAATATGTTGCTCACCTATTTATTGAGATGGTGTTCATTATGCATAGTAATGTTTAGTAATGGTTTTATTGATAAAAAGTATGAGTTCCGTTGCTGCAACAAAAAAGGATCCTATAATCAACATTCACCTTAATCAAGATATAGTCTATATGACTTGAGAAAATAACAAGATGGAAAATAGTGATCAAAGAAATGATGAAGTGACTACATCACATAGTAATCATTTAGCAATATCATTGCAAATGTTCCTAAGAATAGGGAAATTTTAACCAATAAGGGGAATTATAGAGAGAAGTATATAACAATATGAGTATAAGTAATGTTGATGTCCTCATAATATTGTAACGAACGATAGTCGTCTATGTGACTAAGATAATTTCCTTTACAAACTTGTGTATGAATGACCTAGTGGTTAATACAAAAACATTCATAACAAGTGCAATTGCTATAATATTCACCTAGAAGACATGTATATAAATGTTATAGCTTGAAAATAAATTGTTAAGAGCAAGCAAATAAAGGTGTAATAATTACCGAGAAGGAATTATAGATTGCAATAATGAAACCCTATAATAAATTGATTAATCTCAAACATTTATGCATTGTGTAGCATTCTTGATGAAAAGGGACATTATCTTCCTTGGCTACAACAAAGAAGAACCTAGAACCGACATTAACCATGTTGGATCTAATCATATTAGGTAATAAGTAAACGAGGTCAATAGTAATAACCATGAAACTGAGAGGAACATATATTCTTTGACAATACTTAATAATATTTAGTAAATATTCTTAGTTGAAGGAATTTGTAGTATGTCAATCCCTTGAGGGGTAGTGAGCATATAACACCAATCAAGATATAGTGATATTTAAAATTGAAGTATAAATAGAGTATAATCAATTTAATACTTGAAATAGTGAGATAAGACCATGGATAGTGGGTGGGAGAATGAGTTCTACTTTAAAATAAAAATTAGAAGAGGAGATCATAAACGAAAACATGTCTTGTATTAACTAAGTTATGAGTAGATAGAGATTCATTTTCCATGATAATCGTATTAGATCAATTCCCTCGGATTAATAGCACATTGTTTTTCCCACGTTAAGGGATGAGAATGTGACAAAGCTTAACAAAGAAAGATATATAGTCTAGAGATGTCAAGAATCATATGTGTGTTATAGAGTAAGTATGAAATATCACCAAGTATATTGTGAGTAAATAAAAACTTAAGTCGTGAAGCAATGTAGATTTTGGATGGACCCTTATACTCAATTTATTTTGACGTAGAGGCACTAGATAAGCTAGATGTGACAACATAGTGTTCCTTAAGAAGATGATTGGTTTATAGATGTTTTGTTGATAGGAAGCATGAGTTTCCTAGGCTATGAAAGAAATGATACTCTCCTCAACATTTTACTTATCAAATTTTAATCTTTATGACTTAGAGAAGAAAATGATATTGATAATAATGAACAAGGAAACTATCAAGTGGCAACATTAAATAATGTAGGTAAGTGGTGTTTTTTAGACTCTAATGCCCCATATTTTGACATCTGGTGTTTAAACTCTAATATCATATAACTCAACATTTTAATTGCTTATTATCTATTTGACTTAGATTCATTAAGACTATTAGTATATGGACATATGGACTCCCTAGATATGCCGATAGTAAACAAAACTTATCATTTTGTTTTATCAATGTTGATGAATATGTTATGTCATTTGAACATGCAATTGAATATGATATATATTGATATGTGAATGTCAGTTGAGGTGTACTCTGAGATAAAACAATTACAATTAATGTTTCAAATATACTTACATGATTATATGAATTATTGTTTTAACATTTGAAAGAGTTCAGTATGTTCATGCATGAGATTTATGTGAGTGGTGAAATAACCCACATGTTGATTGGCTATGAGATAGCCATATTCTTATAGTGCCAAGGGGCACGAGAGGTCTTGGACATCAGGAGGATAATCATATTATATCAATTTTCATGTTGTTTAATTTTGAATATCAACATCTCTATGACTTGTGGGTGAGTGGGAGTTTTGACAGGAACTACGACTTGCCCAAAGTGGTTCTTAAATGACGAGACCCCTTAGAAAAATGATTGAAAAGTAGAGTTGATGTAGGGCATTGACCCTAGTACTATCAGGGGGTGGAGTCATTTCCCACCATTTATCCCCCGAAACCCAGAGTCGTGGGAGGCCTCTGCTAAGAATGCTCTCTAGATGTGTGATGAAGACTAATGGGTGCATGTTGGGTAAGCTTGGAAGAGTTTGAGAACTCTTGTAAGAATATGCATAGCTTACTCATGCATCACTCTTCTGTTCTCTGGGGTCTCGAGCACGGAGGGCCAAGAGGCCAAGTGGATGGCCCTTGGGGCTAGGGAGTCAGATAGAGCCCTAGTTGGATGGGAGGTAAAACCATGGTCTCATTTTGGGAAATGAACATGGAAGCAACTTGAGGAGAATATGAAGGATTGATTCAGTTTGGAATTCTTCACCATTTTTATTTTGAGGTATTTCTCTTTTTATTTTAAATTACTTATAAATTTGTTGCAAATTTGTTATATGCTATTCTATAAATTATTATATGTTGTTACAGAATGTTTGCATGATGTTAATATTTTTGTGATTACATGATTTCATGATATTCATGCCTTGTGAATAAGTAAAGGAATATTAGTATTTATGAAAGTATTTGATAATTAAGTAAGCACCCTTGTTGGGTGCTACACTTATGCCGTATTAATATAGGACCTTTTCCTATTCGAGAGAGATGTGTGTACTAGGCTCTTATATCGTATTAAGATCATGACCTTATGTTGTATTAAGGTTATATATTTGTCTTCTATCAAGTCTGGACTTGCGTCGTATCAAGTCAACTGATTCTCATAGACCTTACCTTGTGAGATAGTTCTCCTTAACTAGAGATGGTCTTGTGTTTTATCAAGACCACGTGACTTATGTTGTATTAAGTCTCGAGGATATACTATGTGATGTATGGCTAGTCTTGGTCACTAGGTGCTACAAGTCTCCTTTAAGGATTAACTACCCCTAGAGTTATTTACTTTAGCATATAACTATATGACCTGGGGTAATACATATGATCATAGGTTCATAACAATTCTTATAATTAAGATATGATATAGATGATTAATTAATAAAACTCATATGGACCATGCAGAGATAATTAATATGAGAAAAACTATAGAGAGAGAATTCAAATTTCCCATGTATGCCTCCAAGTGAACTTGAATTAGTAAGACATCAATTGAGTCTTAGTTGTGATAATAAAAAGTTTAGTTAATTAAGGAATCAACTCCTTAATTTATGAAAAGTGGTTGTTAAAGATGACATTATGGAGAAGTACTTGTTACATTCATTTCTGTTCAGTTACACTCAGTTCTATTCATTTACATTAAGTTCCATTCAGTTACATGCAGTTCCATCCAGTTCAGTTTAGTTCAATCACTTAACAACTCAGTTAGAGGCAATTAAACCCAGTGAATTAATGGAGGGCACATATCTTCAGTCTGGGAGATAATTCTGAAGTGCCAACTTGGCACCAAGACTGTGGGTGTGCATGGTTGAATATTTAACAATGTTCACAGTGTTAACAAGTTACTCAAGCATGCAACCATTCACTACATGCATTGTATGACTGGGTTCTAACTTGTTATTAAAGTGTTATGCACTTGGAAAGACTAGTACAGTGTTCCATTTGATCTCTCTTCTCTTTTGCTCTCTGATCAAGCAATCTGTTATTGTGTTGTAATAATTCTAATATTGTTTGTTGGGTCAATTATCAATCATACTCTAATATTATTTGCTGGGTTTTTATCCTCCGAATCAATGGAGAGTTTTCCCAAGGTATATCATGTGTTCTATTGTTTGATTTATCTATGCATGTCTTTGAATTATTGATGAGATCTATCTATACTGTAATTTTGGATTAAAGTTTTAATGTTAAATAATCTTTCTTTATTGCTCAATCACTAACATGGTATCAGAGAAATGGTGTTCTAGAGCTTAGTTTTGTGCAAACACTCTAAGCCTTCGTAGATATTAAGCATTGATCAAGAGCTTGAAGCAATTCCATCGATATCCGTCTGACTGAAAGATCGAATCGAAGGGACATCTAACTTCAATACATGGAAGGCGATGGTGATCAATATCCTTGAAGAGCATGATCCTGATTCTTTTGTGACCTCTGTGATCGAAGATCCCACTACAAATGCAGGAAGAACCAATTACAAGAAGCACCAATCAAAGGCAAAGACGATCATATATGACTCTCTGAAGGAAAATCTCATGACAGTGATAACACCAAGGAAGACGACAAAGGAGTGTTTCAACACACTCACAAATATTTATGAGAAGAAGGCCCCTACTCAAAAGAGGGATTTGAAGAACAAGTTGTGCAACACGAAGATGGAGAAGGATGAGACAGTATCATAATTATTCACAAATGTTTCATAAGTGACGTATCAACTAGTAAGCATTTCTATAGAGACAGATGAGAATGATCTCTTACAAATGGGAGAATTTTCTTGTTGTGGTAAATGGAAGAGAAGAGTGGCTCAATTTCGGAAGTCTTTGGAATGATTGCATCCAAGAAGAAGTGCACATCCAGAACAAGATGGTGAACACTAATAAGGAGAATCTTTCCCTCACGACAAGAACCAATAAAGTGAGAAAACCCTTTGATCCCAAGAAGTCTTTCTATGCAAAGAAGAAATTGATCTATAATGGTTTTGACAAATCAAATCTCCTATATTTTTTTTATCAAAATCCAGGACACTTCATACATGATTTCCTTGCGAGGAAAAGAAAAGAAGGAAGAGTTCATGCATCCACAGCCATAGAAGGAGGTGAACCTTCTCAAGATAAATCATCTAAGGAAGAGGATGATTGAAAGGAATATTTCCTTTAATGAAGAATATAATTTTCTCCTAGTTTCATGGGATCCTTATTCCCATGCAAAGACACACTTTCTAGTTCATGCATTTTTTCTTTTTGCAATGTTTAAAGTTGTTGTGAATAAAGAAGGACTCCACCTATCTCCACAAGGGAGCAGAGATCAAGAGGGAACCCAGACAAACAATAAAGATGAGTGCCTTATATTTTGTATATGTTTTTATAAAACATATCTAAAAGTTTTTTATGTTTCATGATTGTCATATAGATATGTATTCCCGGTCTCGAAATTGTGTTTAGAATATACATTTTTTTTATGTCTTTATTGACATGTTATCGATCTCATGAGTCCATATTATGCAAGATGATATAGGATTGATATAATACTTATGGAGGAATACTATATACTCAAATAGGAATGACATAAGGATGAAAAAATCCTTCATTAGACATGATATTTAGTGTTTCATTATTGCCTTATAAATTGTGAACATAGGACTACATGATCGGCCAGATAGAGGGCTACATGCCTACCTAATGAGATATGAACATGGGGTTGTATATTTATTTCATAAAATGAAATTTTGGACCGATATAGGACTGATATAGGGCTGCATATCAGTACATAATATTATAATGGGTTATGATAAACCGGTTGGTCGATATATGTACATAACTAGGTAAATCTTTATCAGTATATTAAGAGTATTTTATGTGAATAAAATTCATAGTATGAAATGATTCTAACCATTATAATAGTTTGTATCATAGGGAAAATTAATATTCCCTTACCTGCAAGTAAATAAGGACATTAAATCCGATGGCTAAGCCTGAAAGAGAACAGTTCGAGAGGTTCCTATGCCTCTTAGAAGTAGACGTAACAGATTAATTAATTCTATTCTGATATACATGAAGAATCTTGAAGATATTATATCTTATTACATTCATGTGTCAAAGAAGATAGTCAGATATAGATGAGCATAAAACCCCTTGATGTAGGACCTGGATTATGATTCTCACATTCACATGGTGAGAGGGAGTTACTAGTCTCACTAGCTCCTGAAGAACCAATGTAACTGGTTGATGTACCTACTGAAAAAAGGAGACCTGGATGATGCTCATAATTCAGAAGCGAGCTCAAATTAGATTTCAATAATCTTGTTATGATTCTTATGATTAGAGTTGTTGCATTCACTAGATAAGAATTTCCTTAGTTAAGGAAAATTTGCAGCAGAGATCGTGAAGAGTTTCAGAATGATGGACTATGAATCCATGGCCACATATATGAATATCTAAAGTTTAGATAAAATTTGGAAGATCTCAAAAATTAGTTGAGATGAACCTAGTTAGTCACAAGTCCTAAGATCAGTCATGTGATTTACAGTCTATACATAGACATGTACATAACATGTCTTGTGGTACCTACTCGGTACAAGTGTATGTGAACATAGATATGTCTTGGTTAGTGAAATAGATATTCAAAGATATATGAAACTTGACTAGTATAGTAATCAAGGAAGGATCGTGTATGTTCCTCTAGATAGAGAATGTTTAATATCAGTCAATCTTTGTGAGGTTTCTAGTCAGTTAGATCTGATACCTTATACATATCCATCTATGAGCAACATTGCTAGCATTCTTACTAAGCCTCTATCCGGGACTAGCTTGGTATAGTACATAAAAAATTCTCTAGATGAAGAGGGAGTAGTGATGTGTCTTCACAGGCAGTAGCTGAGAAATTCCCCATCAGTTAGTCATGTTACATGAATTAGGAAGCCAGGGGATGCGATCCCTTGTGGAGAGAATCCACATGAGCAGATACATGGTCAAAGTATCATAGACTATTGATACTCAATACGAGTTATAGTCTGGACTATCAAAGAACAGTTAAACCTCTTAGAGAGGTAGTTAGGGTGTTGCAGTATAAAGAGAAGGATCACTAAGAAAGTGATCAGGCCTTGAAGAACATCACATAGAATGGAAATCTCATAAAGAACTTCTCCAGATAGCAAAAGATTCAACAAGTCAACAAATGTTGAAGAGTGAAAGAAAAGATAAGAGTTTCTTTCTGCATGTTATTACATATTTGTTGTATAATATTGTATGTGATGGATTTAAAACCCAAGTTTTTTAGTTTAGAGAAAATTTATTCTGGATTGGGTCTAAATGATTCTACTATGTGTAAGTAGCTGGTTGGTCTTTGTGCATACCTGTTGTATTTTATGCTTACTACTAAGCATATGTTTGAGTACCTTTGAGGTACATTAGAATAGGATCCTTATTATATTTAATACATGGCATACCTATTTGATTGTGTTATCCAACTATTTTTTTATCCTGAGATAAGCAATGGAATTTGATGCTAGTACTACAAAATCTATGTGTATTACATCTAGTACTACATAAGCATGATGTATGTCAGAGAGTACTACATAATCAAAATGTGTTTTGTGGATAGTACCACATGCTGAGGAGTAGTGTAGGTTTGGAATCTACCTACTAGGGTGAAAGACTTGATCCTACACTCATTAGGTGTTAATAGTCAAGCATTATGAAAATACCCTTTATGTGTGTTATGATAAAACACAATACGATGAAGTTTTACTTCACTGAATTCATGGTCATGTAAAGTGAATTCTAGTACATAGCTATTGATGAGAAGATTAAAAATGTATGACAATCCTCTATCTGTGACGAAGTTCTGACACTTCTGAGATAAGCTTGGTATGGCAAGAAATTCCTGGTATGATAGAGAATGTCTCCCTCACTGAGAGGGAGTGTTGAGAGTACAGCTTAGGGAGTCATTCCCATGAGACTTGTGTTGTATCAAGTCTATATTCTATGTCATATTAGGTTCATATCCTCTCCATGGAACTTATGTCATATTAAGTTCATTAACTTATGTTGTATTAAGTTAAAGAGCTTATGTTGTATTAAGCTAGGACCTTGTCCTATTCGGGAGAGATGATTATACTAGGATCTTATGTCATATTAAGATCATAACCTCATGTTGTATTAAGGTAAGAGACTTGTGTTGTATTAAGTCTAGACTTGTGTCGTATCAATTCAAATGATTCTCATAGATGATACCCTATGTGATGATTCTCCTTAACTGGATATGGTCTTGTGTTGTATCAAGACCACACGAATTATGTTGTATTAAGTCTCAAGGATATACTATGTGATGTATGGATAGTCATGGTCACCAGGTGCTACAAGTCTCCTTTAGGGATTAGCTACCCCTAGAGTGAATTGCTTTAGCATATGACTATATGACCTAGGGAATACATATTATCATAGGTTCAGAACAATTCTTATGAGTATGATATGATATAGATTATTAATTAATAAAACACAAATGGACCATGTAGAGATAATTAATATGCGTACAGAGATAGAGAGAGAATTCAAATTTCCAATGTATTGCCTCCAAGTGAACTTGAATTAGTAAGACATCAACTGAGTCTTAGTTGTGATAAAAAAAGTTCAATTAATTAAGGAATCAACTCCTTAATTTATGCAAAGTGGTTGCTGAAGATGACATGGATGGAGAAGCACTTGTTACATTTAGTTTTGTTCAGTTACATTCAGTTCTATTCAGTTCCATTCACTTCCATTCAGTTACATGCAATTCCATTCAGTTACATGAAATTCCATCCAGTTCAGTTCAGCTCAATCAGTTAACAACTCAGTTAGAGGAATTTATACTAAGTGAATTAATGGAGGGAACCTATCTTTAGTGTGGGAGATAAATATGAAGTGCCAACTTGGCACCAAGTGTGTGGGTGTGCATGGTTGAAGATGTAATAGTGTTCACAATTTTAACAAGTTATTGAAGCATGCGACAATTCTCTACATGCATTGTATGGCTGGGTTCTATATTGTTATTATTTAATGCCATGCACTTGGAAATACTAGTACAATGTTCCATTTGATATCTCCTCTCGTGTGCTCTGTGATCAAGCAATTAGCTATTGTGACGTAATCATTCTCTACCAATTATCAATCATACTCTAAGATTGTTTGATGGGTTTTTTATCCTCCAAATCAGAGGAGAGTTTATAGTTTTATTTATTTATATGTTTCTTTGAATTATTTATAATATCTATATATACTTTAATTGTGGATTAAAGTTTTAAAGTTCAATAATATTTCTTTATTGCTCAAACACTAATAATACCTTCTTCTGTAAAGCTACTACAAGAAAGTGTAACAGCCACATCCAGTCAATTCTTATCCACTTGTGAATTTTTTGTTTTCCTTTATGCATTTTGGACTATTTTATTTAGCGTCTTAACCATTTTGTGTGATGAATTAACCTGATTAAGAAACACACACTCTTTGGTATTCATTTCTGTCACTGCAACATTCTGAATAACATCCAATTCGTACATCCATAATGTAGAAAAATCCATGGTAACATGACCAAGGTCCTTGACCATGGTATTAAGCTCTAGTGTCCCCAGTTCAATTACTTTACCGACTACTTAAACTTTTATTGGTTGAGTCGTCGATGATGCTTCGACATGTCACTCCTTAGATGAGCGAACTAGGTCCAGCGACACAGTTGAGTATGGTGTTTGGTCGACTACCACTCAGACTTCTTTTACTGCATTACAAAGTGTCTGCAGTAAGTCGGTAATGATGCTTACCAAATTTGTATGTCTCACATCCATATTCTTATAGCTCTCATTAGCAACCTCCTCCATCATATAAAATATCATATTGTAATCATCATTGGTAAGATCGATGATGCCAGATGGTCAATCAACCTTCCTCTTCTTGTAACTTTTTATAGACTTCTATGAATGCTTCCTCTTATCCCCCAAATCTGGATCTATTAGGGTTGCACTAGATTCATCTTAAATATGAGGGGAATAGTTCTTGGTGTTTCTTATACTAGTGGATCTCCCCCTTGATCTCCATTCTTTGTTGTCATCGGGTCATCCCATCATCGCTCAAATTTTGCAGATACTTGATCCTCTGCGACATGAACTTTCCACTTTGCATGCTAGTCATGAATAATTGTGTCAATTTTAGCTGCATATAGATGAAACTGTGTGGCCATACATTGGTTTTATGGGTCTTATCGCGGCTCCAAAAAGATGTGATGGCCCTCGACCAAAAATATCATAATATTATGAAACTATATGATGGTCTCCTTGGTGATTCTAGCATGCTTCCTAATATAATACTGAAGTGCCTCTCCTTGTAAAAAGAACTCAACATTATTATATTTATGCCGCTCATGTTTCTCTTTATTGAACCAGATATTTTGATATATGGATCCTCACCCTAGGACTGGGGTTTCCCTTTTACTGCACTTCTTCGGCATCTACTAACAACTCATTTAGCAGATAGGTTGACTAGTTGAGCTAGAAACTTGGTGCGTATTGCTCTGCTGCATCAATTGTTCCTGCAGTACATTGGTTCGGTCACATCTTTCTGAGAATCTTATTAGATATAACTTTAGATATGAACTGAATGGTCATGTCATTTATAGAGGTGATGTCAAAGCCTCTTTTATCCCTTTCTAGGTTGTACTTCTATTTCATTTTATTCGTTAAATTTGTATGCTGGTCCTTCCCTGCAAATAATGGTGCTTAGTTGACACCTACAAGGGGAATCCCTGTGATCGACACTATTAGCTCTATATCCACTAAAATTTTCATGTTGATCCATAAATAGCCACCGTGGAAACACACCAATAACTGTTTCACACAGGAATTCACTTCTTTTGAGTGTTCAAAATGTGGCATGTGCATCAGCGACAGTAATCCATATTTATCCAATCCTCTTTCCCATTCCATTGGACCTATATGGATAGGGCCATCCTCAGTTTCAATGACAATGGTCATGCATATATTCATCTCAAGTTCTGGGAAATTTCGAAGTTTGTGTTCAGCAAATCCAATTTTCTGCAGATTGGGTATTATATTTTCCATTACCCAAACTTCTTTCGGTATTACTAGTGTTACGAAAAGATACTTGGCATTTTTACCAATAGAGACCTTCGAAGCATCTGTTGTCCTCGACTGGATGTAATATAGCAACATGGATGCCGACCCGATTTCTTGATCGTCTGGTGGAGGTGTTGTTTCTCATGGTTTCTGATTGGTAGAACATTTTCTCTTTGATGTACCAAGTAGGTCTCACCATTAAACAACTCTTGGAATCACTAGGGACTGTGAAACGAGTTCTACAACTCTTGGCAACTGTGAGACCACTTCTGCAGTGTCTTCCATTATGGGTGTAGGCGATGGAATATCAAGATCTTATTCTTGAACAATTCTTGTACTGGATACATAAATGGCCATACTATGTGAAAAATAACTTTGAATCCAACATTTGCAGGAAAAAAATTTAGCGTGATCATTCGAATGTAATGAAATGACAAACTTCAGCATGAAGATAAGATACATTTACTCAGTCATTTGTTTGCACAACCTTACAATAAATGGAAAGGTGGCGGTGATTTTCGTCACATGGAGCAATCTTTCTAATCATTTCAAAGAAACTGCCAATCAAACCATCACTTCTCCTATCATTTCAACAATATTTATTGTGCATTAATGGTGTAAGTGACAAAAAAGCATGCCACCAAAATATCCCATGTTCTCAAATTAATTGTTAGCCAACTATCACTTATGACCACAATCCATCATGTGACAACAATTCATTTCTTGCAATAGGCGTGGAGCCTAGGAAACAACTTTTCTCTTACAACGGACAGATGGTCTACAAAAACAATTATTATTCTTACAAAACACTCATAAGTTTGTGAATGAAACACTCATAATTTTTGAAACAACAACACTCTTAAATAATACTCATATATTTGTGATTTTTTGTCTTTTTCTTTTATTTTCTCATTTTTTTTTGAATTCTCAGTCGACCAAACTGTGGCTATCCTGATAAGGATTTAGCCAAATTCCATTCACCAACCCTTTTAAGGGTGGTACATATAGTTTTCGTAATTGCTCTGCTCCTCATTCGATGATTTTAATGACCACATATGGTCTCAACCAATGTGTTGTAAGCTTGTTAGGATGCTTCAAAAACTCAGTGTCATACAAGAGAACAAGATCTCCAATGGGAAATTGCTTACTCTTAATGTGTCGATCGTGTCAAGCTTTATGTCGCTCGTTCTCAATATTTTGATGATATCCTGGGAAAAATCAACCTTCTTCTAATTGTACAAGCTGTAGTAATCTTTCTTCGATAGAACCAACGTCAGTCATTTCGGTAATCAAAGTTATTCTTATACTGGGTACAATATATTCCATTGGCATGATAGCCTCTTGTCCATAGACCAGTTGAAAATGGAGTTTGTCCTATCAATTTTTTATAGGTGGTGCGATATGCCATAACACTACAGGTATTTTATGATCCCAATCATTTCTTTTAACATAACAAATATTTTTCAATGTTTTCTCCAGGATCTTATTGAATGCCTCGACAACACCATTTGCGTGTGGATGATACAGTGTCGTCTTCTGGTGCTGAATATGGAATTCTTCAGTTAATTCATCAATCAATTGATTGAAAAAGTTCATAACTTGATCACTTATAAAGATATTTGGTCATCCAAATCGAGTCACAAAATTTTCAAATAAAAATATAGTAGCGATTGCAGCAGTACAATCCTTTACTAGTGCTGCTTCAGCCCATCTAGTCAAGTAATCTGTCGCAGTGATAATGTATTAGGAACTTGTTATTTTCCCTTGTGGGTTGATAGGTCCAACAAAGTAAGCAATCCATTTATCAAATGCCTGTAAATTTATCTTAGGTACTAGTGATATTTCATCTCATCGTGACAACTTTCTAGTTCTCTGGAAGATATCATAGTTGCGACAATAATCTCGAGTATCTGCATGCAAAGTAGGCCACCAAAATCCAGCCTACAAAATATTGTGCATTGTTGCTTTACTTGCATAATGTCCTCCTACGACATCAGCATGCGCTTCATTCAATATCATTAGTCACTCATGTTCCAAAACACAGTGACAAAGGATTTCACCTGACCCCATTTTGTATAACTGTCCATTGATCAACTGAAAATTTGCAGCTCTTACAACTAATTGTTTCTTCTGCGTCGTAGTGAATCTGGATAGTGCATATCCTATAGTTAATAGATGCACAATATCTCTGTAATGATCATAAAACATCTTAATCGTAAATAGTTATGCATCAAGAATACTATCATCGAGATTACCCAGCTCTTCTCCACTTTCTAGCCTCAACAGATGGTCTAGTCTTGAATTCAGTCGACCCGGCTTAACAATAATCTTGAAATAAAATTATTGGAAGAGGAGAAGTCATCGAAAAATATTCCCCCCCCAACACTAGATTATTTACCAAGTATTTCAACGCACAATGGTTTGTTTACAACTTGAAATGTCCTCCCATTAGATAGTGTCAAAATTTTTAAAGGGAATATACCATAGCTAATCCTTCTCTTTTCGTCATGGTATAATTCTTCTCTGTCGTTGACAATTTTTAGCTAGCAAAAGAAATAGGATGATCAATAGAACTATCTCCTAGATGCATGATTACAACGTCGAGTGTGATAGACGATGCATTGACATGTACATGAAACTCTTTCTTCCATCCCGGAAAAACTAATATGGGTGCGGTAACCATCTTATTCTTCAAGACATCCAGACTCTTTTGGCATTGTTCACTCCACTAAAAATTAATATCCTTCTTCAATAATTTCTCCATAGGAAAAGTCGCCTATGCATATCCTCTATTAAACTTTTGACAGTATCATGTATGTCCCAGAGTCATTCTCAATTGTTTAATTGTCATGGGTGCTGGTAGGTCGACAATGATCACAATTTTAGTAGGATCCATTAGTATTCGCTCGCAACAAACCACATGACCCAATAAATTCCAAAAGGAGCACACAAAATGCATTTCTTTAAGTTAAGGGAAATATGGTACTGTCGACTTCGTTCCAACATCATTTTGAGGCTCTCAATATGACATTTTATGAGCACATATTATGTCCATTAATTGAAGTAGACTTCAAGAAACTTATGACTAAAATATTTAAACCAACAACAACTATCCTAGAAAAGATAGCAAGAGAATTCTTTATTCTAAAAGGCATTACCATATACTGTAAACATCCCCACTCCATCGCAAAGGTTGTCTTGTGTCAATCCTCCTTTTCAATTCTGATCTGATGGTAACCAGAGAATCCATTAGTAAAGGAATATAATTCCTAGACCTAGACACTCTCCAATACTTCATTTGTAAACGGGGTCAGAAATGGGTTTTGCAAATAGTCATCATTCAACTTTCTCAGGTCGACACAAATACATACTTCACCATTAGTTTTATTATCTTGTACTACCATGGGACTAATCGACTCGTACTATTCAATAGGTTCTGTAATGTCTGCATCCAACATTTCATCTAACTCTTGTTTTTACTTTTTAAGTTTCTACCTCATATTGAGTCAATATGGTCATTGTTTCATAGGATTTTCATTGAGCTTCAATGGAATCTTCATTTCTCCAAGATCTCTAACAATTCCCTTCATTTCAGAAAACTTAGTGGGAAACATATATTGAAACTCATGTAGTAGGGATGTAATCTTTCTGACAGTTTCATCGTCCCAATAGCCCCCAATATTGGCAAACTTTGGATTCTTTGGAGAGCCAATGTTTACTTTCTTTATTTTCAATGGATTCATAATATTGTCACTCGACACACCTCATCCTTCCACCGCGTGAGCACCTTAGATTTAGGATTATTTATGTCACATGGATCATCATCATCAGGTTCTCCTGTTACATTATAGAACTCTATCTAGTTCTAGACTGTTGTGTTTCTCTGATTAAAATTTGTCATTGACATCGAAATATATTAAAAGATCTTCATCTTGATTACTTGTAACGCAGCATCAATTGAAGGATGATCATCAAAAAATTCAAAGGTATGTGTAAATTTGGAAGCTAGTTCTTCCCATTCAATTGTTCCTTTTCATAGCTCAACCGACATATACTAGTTCCTTGGTATCATGTCCAATGTGTGTATAAACTAGTGGACCCATTCCTGTCGCGGACATGCCTCCCATGTCACATGAGAATACTCAATGTGTAGGATTAGTCAGTTCTATGTATTTTTGACCAGTGTATATCACATTCTATCCAAATCAAACTTCCATCAATCTCTGAAATTGAGGCCATTCTAAGATAGACTATTTATACACGACTGACCATCTGGTAGGTGTAGCCTTCAATGCAAAATCCATAGGTAAGAGGCACCGAGGTTTTGTTACTTTTTCTTTGAATTTGTTAGAAAAGAATCCAAGTTAGGAAAACCCTCATATGTACGTAGATCACATACCTCGATACCTACCCATCACACATATTTTTTAATTCTTATGCATCTTCTCATTGACACTTCATGCAATTGGTTCTTCCATTTTTCAGAGCTTCTCCAAAATCTGATGTGCAGGAACTAACACTTCATCAACTGAGTTTTTTGTCATCCGTTGGTTTCACATAATTATCCATTCTAGAGGAATTTTGGGGTCTAAAATGGGCCTACTAAGGAAAATAATAAAACAATAGTTAAAATAATAAAATAATATTGATTAATTTTGGAGGAAGAAAGAAAAAAACTACTTTTTGTGTTCGTATTTTCGACATATCTCCTTGTGTTTTTACTCAAATTTCGATTGGGAGAGCTCGTTGGATGGGTAATTGATTCCGCATCCAACGAGTACCCACACTGGATACTTTTGACGGACTTCGCTACCCCAAAAAACAAGAAATACCTGAAAAAATGTGATGATGACATCATCATCACGTTTTTTCAGGTATTTCTTGTTTTTGGGGTAGCGGTGTCCGTCAAAAGTATGCAGTGTGGGTACTCGTTGGATGTGGAATCAAATTCCGCATCCAGTGAGCTCTCCCGATTGAAATTTGAGTAAACACACAAGGAGATATGTCGAAAATACGAACCAAAAAAGTAGTTTTTTTGAATGTCAAATATGTCAATTCAACCATTATGGTTGACTTATTTTATTGAAATTCTATTGGTTCTTGAATTCCAACTCACAAATACTTATTTTGGCACGTTTTCTTATAAGACCCATTTTAGACCCCAAATTTCCTCTAATGGCAGAGGTAATATTGTATATATGGCACAAGTATCCATATTTTGCTTCATTATTTACATACTCAGCATACCTATGGCCTTCTAAAGGATCAAGCGGTGAGACCACCCTCATCTCTTCATCTTCAAACGTTAATATCCTCTTCTTAAAATTGATAATAGTTTGGTTATAAATGGTCAAGTCAATCCCTAGAAGCACATGATACATCTATGTGTCAACAACAATGTCTATTACTTCAAATTCTACATAAGTATTGAGTCCTTCTATCTCAACCGAAACTTGTGTTAGTCGACCGATAGGTAAAAATTTCGACTAATTTGCTAATATTAGCTAGATAGGAGCCCACACTAGTCTCAATTTTCCCATACTTTCCCAGGTTTCTCTAGTAAGAACATGAACATCGGATCCTAAGTCTAGAATAATATAGTCCATATCATAATATCCTTTTTGGGAAGTCATTCTCAGTTCATGACCAGTTTTCAATATTTTCCCAATATGGTTAACCCTTCTTTCTGGTCACACATCTACTTGAGATTCTTCTATTAAAGTTGTCAGTTCTGTGACAACATCTTTATCTTGTACTAGTGCTAAACAACTTTTAAATAATTCCTTCAATTTACTAACCTTTTATGTATGTTTCTTCTGGAATAGTTGGTCGAATCATTGTGGCATATCCAATATTGGTACTTCATTTGGAACACCAACATAATTCGATGAATTCATGTTGTGCATCCTGAAACACTTCTTTTTCCTTCTAGACATCAAAGTGAATATTATTTTCTTTTGTTGGTCGCACTCTCGATTGTCCATATGGTTCTTCTTGATCTGCTCCAGTCGTAGCACCTCCTCTTTTTAGCACAATAATATTTAGTTCTTGTGGTTCAACATAAACCTTCTAGATGTTGAGATTAGCGTTCTGCGGTTGGTTCTAGTTTCCATTTAGAAATCAAATGAGGAAATTCCTTAACAGTTTAATCCAGTGCTTTACAATATGAATAGGTTGTCGTAGGATTTGTGCATTCTCTAGAAAAGTGTCCAGGATGTCCATAATTATAGCATATAACTTGGCCTCTTCCACGACCAAATCCTCATCCTCATCCTCGGCATCTAAAAAGTAGAGCCCCCTAGGTTGAGGTTATTGTGTCTGTGGGTATCTAGCTTGAGTGTATTGAGTCTATGGATATTGATTATGAGCTCTCTTGTCCTTCATCTGTTCGTCATTATTCATTAGGCTGGTATCGATTGTTTTCTCTTGTAGCAGTTGATATGCTCTGCAATCTTTCTCATTGTGTCCTACTGACTACCATAATTTGCAATATAGACTTGTTGGTGCACTTACTATCTTTTTTAAGTATAGGCATTCCTTCAACTGATGTCCTCCGGTCTGGAAGATTCTACACCAAGGTATTCCTTGTGTATTTATCAAATTTAGTGCTCTTGATGTGACATAAATCATAAATGCCAGACGTGAATCTTTATGGTGTGCCTTGGTCCTACATTTGGTACACCATAGTTCTTCTTGTACTTTTTTCCCTTTACTAATATCCTAAAGTTACAACATAAGTTTGGTGAGATATGACTGTATTTGCATCATTCTTGCACCAATTAATTTGACTGGTGAGGATTCCAGCTTCATGGAAAGCTCAATACCTCACTTTATGATACGATATTATGTTGCATTAAGGGAATACGAATATGTGGTAGCATCATTGCAATGAACCATTATTTATGTTTGAAGTCCGACATATGAAAACTTACTTTGGCCATCAAATTCTTGAGTCTTTGGTCAAAGTCTCAAATAGACTCCATAGCCAATTGTTTAATTTCTTTGATTTTCGTAATGCACTGCGACTCAAACTTTGGCTTCTTGAATTCATATATCAATCCTGTGTGGATTTGATCTAATGTATTCTGTGGAATTCTTGTGGGAACCACATAGAATTTCATGTACGAGTCTAACACACAATCTCTAAGGGTTGTGATCATCTGAGCTTTATTTGTGGCCTTGTCTTGGACCAATCACACAGTCCATACAACTTCATACAGAAATGAATGCTGCTCAGGGTCCTCTAACCAATTTCCATTAAATATTGGTAACTTTATATCATTTCCAGCCATTATGTTTACTCTTGGGGTTGCCGAATTAAAGACTCTGCTAGTGGGAGTTCCCTGACTGCTATTTCCAGTATTATTGTTAGTCAGATTAGCAAAACCACTAGGTGCTGTGTCTATATATCTTACCTCAGGTGATGTACGCGGGGTCTTGAGAATGTCATAATATTGATTTGGATTTGGTGCTTCTTATTCTTTGTCTTCTTCAGATATAAGATGGTACTCCTATTCTTCATCACAAGATACTCTGTCAAGGCGATATTCCAATTTATAGCCCTCTCCTCTGATCGCACTGCAACTTCCTCTTCTTGTCATAGTCCTTCTTCTCTTTCTCAGCTGAAATCTTCTTCCACTCCTTAGGCATCCACCTTCTAGTTCAGTCTCACTATTACCAGAAAATGTCTCAATTTATCCCCATCCATTCTACTTGCAATATTTCTTGCAACATATCCTGGGTCTTCGTGCACAAATACTTACTCATTAGACTCCATTCTCAGGATCCCTTTCTCACACACCATCATCTTGATCCACAGATTCAAATATTTTAGATATCGACCTCGTGGTCCTTAAAAAAATTCTCTTTTCGTTTCACTGAATGAATTTATTGTGTCGACTGCAATTTCTGTGATATATCTTCCAAAAATACTACCGAACCAAAATTCTTTAGGCCTAGATATAGGATTGCTCACCCTCTTCAGCCGTTGGATCCTCTGAGGACTCCACTATGTAGGTTCTCCACCCTGAAAATTTATCTTTTGGATTGCTAACTTTGACAACCACTCATGCAATACAACAGGAAATTCGCTAAAGAAAATCTCATGAACGTCTGTGTAAAGGTATCACTTTAGCCATTCAATCGGGCTTAGTTGCAATCCTTCACTTTCCTCTTCTGCAAACTCTAGTGCCTTATAATCAACCCAATCTTGAATTTCCGGTTGCGTCAGGTGCCAAAACATATCTCCATAAAAAATTATTCATAGTATCAACAACATAACCATTTGTTGGCTTACTTTTGGTTGAACTAGGTCTAGATCCTTTGTTTGTCAACAAAACCCAAGATATCTGACCCGATAGAGGATAACTCTATCAGCAACACCTACGACGGAGATGAAGTCTCACCTAAGATAGCTTATGGGTACTGCCAGAACCAAGTTTCTATGGTTATGTCGGGTATTTTCTTCTTATATAAATATTAGATCAAACTAGGAAGTTAAACCTCTATCCTCATATATTCATTCAAGACAACCATCTATCGATCCATCGACATATATATACCATCATATAACATAAAGCATTAACACAAGTCTTAAATTATTCAGTGTGCGGAACACACACACACACACACAAATATATATAATAAGTTCATTCACAATAGATTTTGTGCGACACTTATATCGACTCATTCACAAAAAATATGCATTCGAAAAAACATAAATATAAAACACACACAAATACAAGATATAACGTGGAAACCCATCTGGGAAAAACCACAAAGGTGATCATCATATGGCATGAGAAATGTTTTCGTGCCTTTGTTCTATGCACTCATCTTGTAGACTAGTCTTTAGGTATTATTTACAATTTGTTCATTCATATCTTGTCTCATGCTCTGTGGTTTTAGTCTCTGTCTCTCTCTTTATTGCTCTTCTCTTTCTCTCCTAATGGCCACTAATGATCTATCATGGAACCATTCGCACACAACTTGGGTTAATGATTTTATAAGATTTTATACGTTTACACTTCTTAATTTCAATCATTGACTGACTCTCAATCTATCAGTTGACATGATGTATTTCTATTTTAATACATCTCATGACATCAAAAAAATAGGCACTATCGGTTAGAATTACAATCATGCTTTATTAATAAAAGAAAGATTTTATTCTAAGTAATTCTTTACCCAAAAGTAAGTCAAAATACAATTTTTTACTTGCTTTATTCTTCTTCCATCGCGGTCTCTGCTTATCCTGGGACCATAATCTCATATTTTCGATCATTATTCTGTCAAATTTTCCTAGGGACAACAAGACTTTACAACCTATCGCACAAAAGTATCCAATCAGAAGAAACTACAAGCAGTCCTATTAGTATGCTTTTAAAAAGGCTTCATCAATTTTTGTAAAATCCTCAAACTCTTCAAAATGAAGGATAACAACACCGCGTCCATTACATTCTGACATGCAAGGGTGTATTAGTCATGGGAATATTTTTGTATAGTTAATACATCGACCTTCACCCTGCATCTCCTTATCCCTTTCAATTGGACTATGAGAGGGTTTTGTAGGAGGAGCAAGAGAGCTTTGTTTGAGAATGAGGTTGGCACCTATGAAATGGATAGGATTCTATTTTCAATTATATTGTTCTCATGTTATATAAACATCGGGCGGT
The DNA here is from genome assembly GCA_001517045.1 of Pseudotsuga menziesii. Classification (NCBI taxonomy): domain Eukaryota; kingdom Viridiplantae; phylum Streptophyta; class Pinopsida; order Pinales; family Pinaceae; genus Pseudotsuga; species Pseudotsuga menziesii. The sequence continues at coordinate 80,045 of LPNX010648901.1, forward strand.
TTTCTCGGCACGCCATTATTCATTACAACAGGAGGCGACATCAGTGTTGAGCCTTCAACCACAATGTTTTGGATTTCTTTTTTTTTGCTACAATAGAAAAGGCCTCTATGTTGGTCCTTTGTTTTGGGGCTGATTGAATGGTTGATTTAAGATTATTATTATATGTAAGTTTATTCAATCCTTGATAGGCTATCATAATATTCTGCAATATTGAGGGGATTCAATATTGAATCCTGAGATCCTCACCATTCACATGACTACATCTAGTCGACATCATCTTATACTAGTATTCTCCTTTTATTCAATGGAGGATTTATTTGGGAGAAGGGTCAAACAATCTTTCAAAAAGAATTGTTCAAAGGAACCAGTCTTGTCTATGTGATTGTTCATCCTACCTCCATTCCAATGAGTATATATACCTACCCACTTCCTATTATTTATCACATCATAGTTTTTTCTTTATTCTTTTTTCGTTTTTATGTCCCTAGATCAATAGAGACATATATTAAACAATGTTTTTTTATTAATTTTTACGCCGAGTGAATTTTAATTCCCAATGTTCTATTCAAAAATTTTGGGTTATAATTATATTAATTAATGTGATGTGTAATTTTTCGTGGTTCCTATTTTAAAAAAATGTTTTCTTCTTGTTTGTTATTGGGTGGGCTAGAGGTGGCGTCCCCCCTCCGGATTTGTATCCTAGGGGGTGGAGGTTGGTGATGTGATTCCCTTTACTGACATAGTGTACACTTTGTGTGAGCTAGAGTGTCTCAATATTGTGAAGACCATATTCCAGTTTTCTTCTTGCATTCGAGTTTTGTTGTACGTGCAGGTCTGGTTATGCAGGAAGTGTCTGGATGGTGCAAGGTTTTCTAGGTTTACTTGGCTATGGGCCTGAGTAGGGTTTGATTATATGAAAGTGTATTTTCCTATGTAAGAACCTTCTACAAGGAGCGTCGATTATGTAGGGTTTTCTAGTAAGGGTTTGAGTGGAGAATTTTTTTCCGCTAGAAAATTTTGTTGTTTCCAAGGTTTGGAGTTGTTTTAAATGTTGGCCTGCGACATATTTATGGTTGTTTCGTATTGTTTACATATGGAGGTTGTTGGTGTTAATGCGGTGCTGGTTGGGGTTTTTATTTGGTATGGTGGCTGATGCTTTGTGCCATTTGGTTGTTTTTACCTTGGTTGTTGTTAGGGAGTTTCTATTATGAGCTCGAATTGTCTCTGGAGAAGATGCAATGGCTTTGCTTGTTTTCCATTTGGTTGGTTGTGCCGGTTGTGTGTGCGATTCATTTTGTTTTGCTACTAGAATTAGGGTATTACTAGAGATATTTATTTTTAGAATTGCAAGGATTGGGTCTTTCAGTCGTTGACTGGGTCCAACAGCCTTTGGTTTGTGCTAGTTGTTGGTTGCATTGTTCTCTAGAGGAGTGTCGATGCAAGTAAAAAACAATTACGCAGTGGCTTTATTTTTTCCATTGCTTCATGTTTTGGAATATATATTTAACAGTTTGAAATGTTTTATCTTGTTTTTTTGGTGTAGGTTGTTTATTGTGTTGGTGTCACTTTGTTGGTGGAGGGTTCTTCTTTCAGTATTATGTCTTGCTTCCAGCCTCAGTGTTGGTTTTAATTTTTTTCATTTGGTCTCGTTTTGGGTGCCACCATATCGTTTGTTCGTAGGGGATCTATCAGGTGAAGTGTTATGATTAATTTATAATTGATCTTGTGAATGGTTTGTAATACCCCAATATTCATTTTGTGTTGGTCTACATGCTTGTGACGTGCTCTCTTTTTTGGATTCAACTTTATTTTTTATATATGCCATGGAATATTTGTATGGGGATTGTTTATATCAGTTCGTCTGATTAGAATGATTAGAAGGAGTAGGGAGATATGTTTGTTTCATATGCATCACATGGAAATGAGATGGTAGATTTTTTGTCTCTATCGAACGGAAATTGTTGATGGGAGTTGTTTTGGTTTCCATCGATTAGTGTTGTGCAAGGTTTATTGTTTTGGTATTTCTTGTTTACATTCGCCTTGGAATTTACATGTTCAAATTTATATATATATAGGTTGACATCCATGGTGTTACTACAACAAATCCTGGAATTAGCTTCTCTTTTTAGTGTAATTTTTTTTACATTGACTGGTCAAACTAAATGCTAAATGAGATGCGTCATGGACCAAACTTAAAGAGCCTCAAAAAAAAAAAAATTTGCTTCCTAGATAGCATCCTTTATGACGTCCAAAATAGATTCTATTTTGTTTCTTACAGAGTAGCGTCCAACTTTGCTTCCTAAACAACGCCGGTGTTTTCTTCCTAAATAACGTCATGTTTTGCTTCCTAGCGAGTGTCCACTTTTGCTTCTTAAATGGAATCCCTATTAGCACCATATTTGCATCCTCAATAACACCATGTTAGCATCCAAATTAGCATCCATGATTGCATCCATTTTTGCTACCACTTTAGCATCCCATTTTGCACCATGTTTTACTTCCAAATATGTGCCAATTTTCGCTTCCAAATTTGCACCAATTTTTTCTTCCTTTTTTGAATCTTGTTTTGCTACCAAAATGATGCCAAATATTTCTTCTATTGTTGCACCATATTTTTGTTCTTATGTAGGGCCATGTTTTCCATCCAAAGTAACGTCTTATTTTGCTACCATATCAACACCATGTTTTGCTTCATCATTAGCGCCACATGTTGCATCCATTTTAATGCCTAGTTTTCCATCTTATTTTTCTACCATATCAACGCCATGTTTGGATTCATCATTAGTACCATGTTTTGCATCATTTTTAATGCCTAGTTTTGCATCTCTCATTTTTTGGTCACTAATTTAGTCGTTCTTAGTAGTTTATATACGAATTTTGGTCATTTTGTTTGGTCACTTATCTCTTTTTTTTGCTTACTAATTTAGTTGTTTTTAATCGATATTATAATATCATTAGGGCATGGAGGAATCGAACCACCAACCTCCTTCTTGTAAGGCAGGCACTCTTCCATTGAGCTAGCACCCTTTAAGAATTTTAGAGCCTAACTTACAGAGTCCTCTATAATGGTAAAAAGGATCAATACACAACTTTGAGTATCTAATGGTCGACAAAGGATGGTAGATTGTATAAGTTCACAATATATGATCAAGTAGGTTATGAAATCGATAAACCTTTTCTTGGAATTTTGAACAAAACTCAAGAAATCAGCTTAATGGGATTGCAAAAATCACTATTCCCTAGCAACCGTAAGTGTACCACTATATGAGACCTATCAACAAAAATTATCTTAGTGTGGATTCCAATGATATAGTGGATAAACATGATCGTCCTAGAGCCATTTATAAATGGAGCAATAAAGAGAATCAAAAGAAGATGAACAACCCAATATTTGGTGCTTCACATGGATCCTATCCACCATGGGATGAGAAAAGTTCCTTCTTCCATCAAGCTAATGAGTATTCACAAGGACAAATGGTTAAGATATCTTTTGATTCCAATTCATAATGTTTATTCGCTTCCCAGGGTGATGTTGTGGTGCTTGCACTAGGAGATCTACATGATCCCAAACAACATTGGATATAAGCATATTCATGGGGCCATAGACTATAGGATAAGGCTGTCTTTGCTCACCAATATGAAAATCGATACAAACAAGCTAACTAACACACTATTTGTATGTTACAATATACTAGACACAATTTGAATGTTACGCTATAGCGTGTTTGGCCATCAAAAAGTGATTTTGGGCATTTCAAACAATCATTAAGAAGTATGTTGGGTGGTATTTATTTGAAGCAAAAACACTAAGTACTAATTCCTGGAAAAGAACATCCACATAGAAAGCATTGGAAACAACATTAAAACTCATTCTGAGGACATAAAACTATCCTAGGTTGTTCAAGGCACTTTTTCAGATCATTGCAGCTATAAGCATGCTTTTGAGAATCATAAGCAAGCCCAAGAAAATTATGAGATCATCATCAACAGGTATAATAAAGGTTGTTGCATGGGTGAAGCAACCTTATTCTAGGGCATCCTTTTGTAACAAACAATAGCACACATGTGAGTTTAATGTGTCAAATATCTTGGATGAGATATTTTATAGTGCTTTCTTGGAGTATCTCAAAGCAGATTGGATGCCTGAAAATAGAGATTTGGGGTAATTTGAATAGTAGTAAAAGTATTTTTGGGTGTATTCTAAATAGTTCTATCGTCAAAAATACTTCAGACCTATGAATATTGGATCTTAAGGGAATTTGATAAAAATCATGTTCAGGTTGTCAACAACCATTTATACATTTGTATCAATTGGCTTTCCTTTCAGCAGATTTGATATCAAATTACTATGTCCATAGAATTAACAAATGGAATGGAGAGTTTAAAACCTATAGAAGACCATCTTGGAGGTGCTCACTTTAGGAATAGGTTTCTTCATCAAGCAACAAGTTGGTCTCTTTATAGAAGTAGTTCTGGGCACTGAAAGGCCCTAAAGAATAAATTATGGATTAATTACAATAAGAGTTGACCATTTATTAATAACTAATATCATACTAAGAGTTGACCATTTATTAATAACTAATATCATACTAAGAGTCGGCCATTTATTAATTACAATCACCCAAAAAACAAAAAACAAAAAATATAGCATAGATCCATCTTTAACCTGGATCGTTTAAGCAACAAGAGTTTTACAGTTGTCGAGCCCTATCTAGGGCCATCTCAAAGAAGTCTAGATCTGTTTACAGCCTGTCCCTTCCAGCTACAACCTTGTAAGGGCTAATACTTAGCCACTGAATCTGCTAGGAATTCAAGCAGTCAAACAACATAGTAATGTAAGCTTCAAACAATCAACAACCCACTCAATATGATCAACAACAAGATTCTCCTCGGTAAATGGCAGCCTTAGTTTTGGGTTTGTAACAATGGCAGTAGCTCACTTGTTCAGGACAATCATCTTCTATGGGTTTTTTTATCTTCGTATGTGTTCTGAACTAGAGGCAACTTGATTGTCATGTAAAATTCTACTCATTATCTGCTCATGTACAAACTCATTCAACTCATTTAGAAGAAGAATTATTCATTATTTAGGGTTTTATTCCTTGAAAGGTTTCCCTATAAAAATCTTTGTGTTCTTACTTCTACTATTGATTAGCTACTATCTACTTTACTGCTGCTACAATCTCATATTTATATTTCTTGAAATCTACTAAAGTTAAAAAAGACTATTATTGCTATTAAATTGAATCCATGTTAAAAATTTAAAAGCAAGCAACCCTACCTCTACATCATATTAAAAAGGTATGGACATTGTTACAAGAGCAGAGATAGAAAATTTCAAAGGGTGAGGAGATCTTGATTTTATACATGTGATTACTGATGACCTTATTGCAAGGTATGGAACATGGCCATATTGTCTTATCATTTTGGCCTAGAAAATACTATTTCTATTATGCAAATTCATCATTGAACAAGTATTTCCATGAAGAGTTGGTGTAAAGTGAGGCACACAGTCATGTCATTCTCAAGGCATAAAGAAGGTGTCAAGGTGTAAAGTGAGGCAAGTTAAAAATTTATTACATAAGGTTCAAACCCATGGAATATTTTAAATAATTAGCATAGATAATTTTAAAATAGTTTAAGTCCATTGCAATGGGCATCAAAGACAAGGGATTTGAAATTCAACAGTGGCACCCCACGTATTTCGATCTGTAGTTCTTCTTGAAGGTGCAGGTTTCTAGTGGGTTGATGGAATTATTCCTAGTGAAATTTGCAAGCAAATACCTTTGAAACTGAGACCTGGCCTACTTGTGGAGAGACTATACCTTTGAAATTGAAACTTGAACTATGCGAGACATCAAAATTTCTGCACATAATAATTTGCACAAGCGACACCATTTTTCCTATCGACCATGCACATGGGTCCTCTTATAATCTCATGCATTGAAGATCATCGAATGGCTAAATAAGGTTGATAGGTGAAGAAAATATTTTTTTTCAAGTTTTTAATATCCCAAGTCAATATTCATATTGAATATCGATAGTATATAGTCATGATGTCCATTAGTATCTTATTGCTTAATTTTCATGACCTAACGGATGCAGAAACGAACCCCTTCTACTCAAATATTGTAGCTCAAGGGGCACAAGTTTTGATAGACGTCACAATTCCATTAAATTTCTTTTTGCCTTTTCTCTTCACACATAATTACATGAACAAAACATACACATAGAACCCAATAACACTTAACTGAGCACATGAAGGGTGGTTTTCCCTTTCTACTTGAAAATAATGAAATCTTATTTTTAGCCCTAGTATCCCATCACAACTTCGTTAGGTTCACTCTTTTTCACATATAAAAATACATTTATAAAATAAAGGAGATCCAAATACCATCAATTATACTTTAAGCTTTTAACTCTCATTTATTATTATCCTTGAAAAAAAAAAAAAAAATTGAATTAGGTTCTCAAAAAAGATAAATAATAAATTCTTGGTCAAGAAAATTTCTTCTAGGTAAGAACCAACAGCTATAATAAAATGATATAATAAAATGATAAAAGCAATTTATGTTTTCTCAAATAATTTTTATTTGGAAATATAAGAAATAAGTTTTATATGCAGAAGAAATCTTAATTTAGCATGGATTTATACTGGTATGGAAACGCTGAAAAGATTGTAATCCCTTGTCTTTTTCTTGAAACAAAATTTCAATTAAGTCCTGAAAAAATTAAAATATAAATTCCTCGTCCAGATTATTCTTAAAACAAAATTTCTTTTAGGTAAAAACCAACAAATTTAATAAAATAATAAAAACAATCTCAAATGGAATTATAAAAAGCAAGTTCTATATGTTGAAAAGATCTTAATTTAGAATGGATTTATATTGGTATGGAAAAGCTGAAAAGACTGTAAATAAAAATATTAATTTAGCATGGATTTATATTGGTATGGAAAAGCTGAAAAGACTGTAAAGAAAAACAATCTCAAATGGAGTTATAAAAAAATATCAAATGGAATTGTAAAAGACTGTAAATCTGTAAATCTTATATGTTGAAATAATTTAGCATGGATATATATTGGTATGGAAAATCCTAAAAGACTATAAATAAAAACAATCTCAAATGGAATTATAAAAAGCAAGTTCTATATGTTGAAAAAATCTTAATTTAGCATGGCTTTATATTGGTATGGAAAAGCTGAAAAGACTGTAATTTTTATCTTTTCCTTGAAACAAAATTTCAATTGGGTTCTGAAAAAATTAAAATATAAATTCCTTATCTACTTCTTGAAACCAGATTTCTTTTACATAAGAACCAACCGATTGAATAAAATAATAAAAAAATCTATGTTTGCTCAAATAATTTTGATTTGGAATTATAAAAAACAAGTTCTATATGCAGAAGAAATATTAATTTATCATGGATTTATATTGTTATGGAAACGCTGAAAAGACTTTGTTCGTAGTATAGTTTAAAAGATGCACTTCTAGTATGGAAATGTGTTATACACCTGAATGGCACCTCTCCGTTCGAGTGCCGACATCCCTCATGTTGGCACACAAAAGGACATCTATGGATAGAGGTTTGCCCAAAACACTATAGCTTGGCTTATGATGAAATATATTCCTTATATACCCAGCTAGTTACTTTGCTATTTTTACTATGTTGAGTTGTATTCGCGACTCTTCTTTTATACAACTCACGAGTCATTCGCGAGTCCCGGTTGATGCAAGTCGCGAATCTATGTATTCACGGTTTTCCCTTATGATAAGTCGTGAATCATTCGTGGGTTGCTCTACTACATACCCATGAATGTGTCTCTTAACATTTAAATATAAAACACGTGCTAATTGGAGATTAGTTAACTCATTTAACTTAATTTCCTTAACTCCTACAACTTCCCCAACCTTCGAGAACTGCCTTATTTCACCCATATAAATATAGGCCTTGGGGAGGGTGTTGGTTACCTACACTTGGAGAGAAAATTTATGCTGGTGGAGTTTATACAGAAGTCTTTAGAGTAGTGGAACTCATAATCCTTTGGTTGCAGAGGAGTCCTTGTCTCAGGCGTTGGGTTGTAATCTGAACTTCTTCATTATTGATAATAAAGAGAATCCTTCTTCCATATGTGTTTCATGTATCTTGGTTTGATAAATGCTTATGTTTATGCATATTTTATGTGATTTATCTAACCTTGTTATATATATATGAATCATCTTGTATCTGGAAGATTGTTTCTTGCACTACTACATTTCGACCCAAAATCCGACGGAAAAATCCGGTGGCGCATGGATTTCTTTTTTTAAACCTACCAAAAATCACAAAGATAATTTTTTTTTCGAAAATGTGGCCATAAGCATCGCTTAAGCGATGGATAGTCTCATAAGCATCGCTTAAGCGACAGATAGCCTCATAAGCGTCGCTTAAGTGACGACACATCGAAAGGCAAATATTATGTTATGGTCTTCTCTAATACACCCAAAATATATTGTCTTGACCCAAACCATCATATGTCATCAATCTCACACATGATATTCATTCGATTCCTCTTTTCCTTGTAGCTATTCACCCTTACAATCTCATGCATTTTTTATTTTCTAAACAATCCCTAAGGAAATCCATCATTTACCAAGGATTTCACATGCAAGAAGAGAAACAAATTTTAAAGATTTACTTCTAGGGAATCTCACTAGAAAACTAAAAAAAATATTATCTCTAGGTGATCAAAGCATAGTGCAAGTTTCTAATGTCATCGTAGTATCATCCCACCCCATACTTTCAAGCTTATAGAAGTAATCATCTATATTCATAAGAAAGAACTGGTATCTCACCTATACCACAGACATTCAATTACCATGAGATATTATCATGAAAAATTCAATTAATTTCTTGATTAGGTATCATACAATAATTATATATATATATATATATATATATATAGAATATGTGATCCATATTATAATGTTTGTCTATGCATGTGGTAGTAACTAGTCTTCATTATGGGCCTACCCTCAAGACCATATATGAGACATCTCTACCTATAAATTTTCCTTATTGAAAAAACTTTCATTCATCCAAAGAATCCATGATTATTCGTGCATTCCATTAAAATTTATCTCTTGCATTTATCTATATCTCTATGTGTTAATTAATTTCGCATAATCACATTTTCAAACTACAAAAATAGAAACACATAGAAATAGAATAGTTCATGAAACATTCCTTCCAATTTATACCCATGGAAAGGGTTCCCGATTCATGGACACACTACCAATAACACATCACATGAAAACATTCACTACTAGATGGTGGCCATAGTTTGCGAGCTCGATGTTGTCATCTACATTTCTTTGATTTATGGGCTCTGTAAAATGGGTGAGCTCGATTTTTCCATAGAATTACAGATTCTCATGGTTGAGAAGGGGATGGCCCCAGATGTTTTTACCTACATCAGTTTGATTCAGGGGCTCTCTGATGCGGGTCTGTTGGATGAGGATCTGGGGAGTATTTCTCTCATGGAAGTTTTGTTGAGACAACAAGGTTAGTATTTTAATCATCCTGGATTTGGAAATCGAAGCAAATATGGGATCACTGGATTTGGTAATATTCATCATGTGAAAAGAGCCTGAAAATGTATCTGTATTTTTCCTTGGATTAGTTTTGGTCTTGTGAAGAAGAAGTCATTTTTAAGAATATGGACTCAAATTCCATGGCAAATCATGGTGGTAACAATAGCAGCAGCCTCCATGATCATTGTTGGCCCTCTAAGATGCAGGATTGGCATTTAAAGAGTCCTTGGGACTAGGAAGGTTGGATAGGGCTTTATAGTACGGCCGGGGATAGGTATGAGAGATTACTCATGGCTGAATGGGTTTGTTCAGAAGAGGGTTATAATATTGGGAAGGAGTTATTCTGTGGGATGAACATGGTTCATGAGTCCTCGCCCATGTCTGAGCTTCTCATGGCTGCTGGTAATTTTACTGAAGTCATCAACGACTGGAGTTTTTCAAGCAATCATAAGACACAGTTTCTTCTAGATGTCAATATTCATCGGAATACTTTGGCTGAGGGTTCTATGAAAATACAAGGCATTGGATTATTGAAGGGTTGGCTTGTAGAAGGGGTTGCAAATGGTGGTAATTTTCTTGGGGGTTCCGAGTATATCCATTCTGTCAGAGAAATATGGTGGTAGTTGGCTTGGGTGGGACTCAGGAGGAATGACAATTTTCAGAGTGCTAGCGAGGGTCCCATGAGAGATAACATTAATGTCATCAAGGATTTTCAAAGGGATTCCTTAACGTGCCTTAAGCTAGGAAAGTGGCATCATTTTGGAGATGGTACGAATCAGGCTCAGGTAATTAATCCAGTCTCTGGTAATAGCGTAAACAACTATTTCTAGTGTAACATGCTTTAATGATCTAATATTTTCCTAAATCACCATTTTCCATGCTGCTGGGCCAGGACGGTGCAAGATCAATAATGGGGGTTGCTGGCATAGCACCCAGGATGGACAGATGTTCTCTGCTTGTCTGGTAGAGCCCTTGTCCTTATCAATTAGAACTTGACCATGTAGATTTTAATGGGAAATGGTATTTACTCTTTTCAATACTCCAGGACACACAGACTAGTGGATGCAAGTGCCCTCCTGGATTTAGGGGAAACGGTGTTGATAAGTGTGAAGGTATGTTGAAGTGGATACTTTCCTATATGATGAAAACAAAAATTTCTAGCACAGTTATTGATGCTATTTTTGTTTAACAACTTACTGATTAGATATAAATGAATGCAAAGAAAAGGTATCCTGCCAGTGCTCAGAATGCAGCTGCAAAAATACATGGGGTAGCTATGAATGTAGCTGCAAAAGTGATCTTCTGTATATGAGAGACCATGATACTTGCATAAGTAAGTATTTCAGTCATCTACATATTATGTTTAACAATCCATTCATATGACTCTTATGGAATGAATTATGATACTTGCATAAGTAAGTAGTTCAGTCCTATGCATCTTATGTTTAACAATCCCTTCATACGACGCTTATGGCACAAATTAAATTCCAATTGTTGTGTCATAGTTTTTCTGAGTAGGTCAACATGGATCCATACATATTAAGTATATAATTTGATAAAACACATGAATAATTGGGTGTTGTGGAGCCTATCTAGATTCCATGTCATAGCATAATTTGACGACGCAAAGAGAAGTTGCAGGAGAAGGTTGGCGGGACACAATGAACGGCTGAGGAAGAACTCGTTAGATTCACTGGCTAACTCCGACAGGTAAGGTAATTTTATATAAATTTGTCTTTCCTGTTACTGTAAGGCGGAGATGTGCATGCATTCAAGCACAAGTTAATTAGTTGACAACCTATTACTTTTTGAAGACTTTAGTTTTATATTTGTCAGAGGGTAATTCTCTGAATTGGCCCTGTGAAACTTTCAGATGATGACTGTGCAAAAACCTCCATTGTTTATTCTTCAGGTCTGCATCTTTTTGAAAGTTTATCAATTTCTCAGTAATCTCAAAACATTCAGCTTTGGTTGCTTCTGCTCTCCCTATAGATTTTATTTTATGACTGAAGCTTCTGAGTTCTAGCATAGGCTGCCTCTTATTTTGAATTCCTTCAACGCCATCAAGAATGGTCTCCTTGGAAAATTTGCATAGTTAAAAACAATTATGGGTGTAGACATAGTGATTTTCCAAAAAGTGTGGGTGAATATAGTAATTTGGTAATTTACCAAAACATGGGGGGCTTGCCCATGGCCATTTACGACCTCAGGTTGATAATTTTGATTAATTGAAGGGCACTATTTTTGAGATATTTCTCTCTTTGGTGATACATTAACCGGGATTCTCCTGAAGAAGAAATGAAAGATCTTTTTCACTCTGGAGATCATTTGAGGTGATGAGTTTGTAAGATGCATCCCAGCTTCTGCTAATAAGTATGGAGCAACCAACATGTTTTTTTTTTAAATATCTTTGTGGAATTTCAAAATTGATATATAATTTCATTGTACTATGAGAGATGCAATGTTTCTTTCTAAATACACATGGATATCGAGGAGAGCTTGTGATATATAATTTCATTGTACTATGAGAGATGTTTTTTTTTTAAACTGGGGGAGAGCTTGTCATCTGAAGATGATCTTGTAAGGTAGCACTGAACAAGTTAATAGACATTGCTTAGAGACTTGTAATAACTAATAAGTAAGGTTGGATGCATGACCCACTTGGAGGCATGTTTGCAGACCTACAAGAATGGTGGCACAATTTTGTCATGTGATGTTATGGTTTTACTACCATGATTGCAAGGGCTTGATTCAAGGTGATAAGATAATTGTATTTTGAAACTAAGAAGACAATTTAACAACTTAACACACTCATATAGCATCTCTAAACTATCGAAAGCCCATCTATTGATGATCATATTAGATATATTCATCAAACCTTAGATGCACATAGATTTGTGGATGGTGCAAAAGATGAGCTGATGTTCTTATATATATCCGTATTTTCTAAACTTCATTGGTTTTACATTTCTAGGCACCAAATTATCACTTTAGAGGTTGCCCTGGAAATTGGGAGCAATTTTGAACTATTATTTGTAGATGTACCCAGGTCAATATCTTTAAAATTGGAACAGTAGTACCTGTTATAAATTCCATGCTAACTTGGAAACATCTCTCGCAATCACATATGGAATTAAACCTTTGTCCAAGGCTGAACTTGTCACACTAATGGACTCTAAAGTTACCCCTACCATGTGCACTGTTTCCATGGCACAACTTGACTTGACACTCTAATGGACTCTAAAGCTACCGCTATAATGTGCATGCCCATACTCAAACAAGTATTCTAGGTGCAACTTCCTCTAGTGTGACTGCTTTCATCATGGACTTTATTGATATTTGCCTCTTTCGTGGTTCAGTGGTGCCAGAAAGTTTACTTAGAAAATGAGCACTATATAGGTGTATGGTAGAACATTATTGCATTATAAACAACGTATCTGCAATATTGGTGAAATTATGTGCCCAAGGTATCAAAAATTTACGTAGAAACTGAGCACAATATATAGAAAATTGTATTATGAAAAATCTCCGGTGGAAATTTGTGCCCATATGCTTGAATATTGGTTAGAAAATGAGTACAATTTCTATTCCCTAACCTATAGATAATATGCTTATAAGATGAACAAAAAATCTGTGCCATTGATGCTACATGAAGGTCTAAAAATTTGCTGCAAGATGTGCAAAAAATGGGTAAGATTGGAGATTTCTTGGTTTACATAGGCATGCGGGTGATTGGACTTGGTTACAACTTGTCATGTTTGCATAGATTGTCAAGTTTCACAAGTTTTGACTTAAGTCTAATGTAGCAAGCCAATGCTGCCTTGTTATGGTTAGATTTGACCTAGTTTTGGAATGGGGTTGAGTTAAACTGGAAATTTTGGGTATAACAGAGTAGGGCTTGCTTTGCTTTACTAAACCACATAATTATTTGCATTTGTATATTGCCCTTAATTGGCCTTTAATGGGATATGTAAAAACTTCTAGAGGATGTAATTTCCCACAATAGAAATGGGCCTCAACTCAGAGAACAACTATACATACCCACTTTCTTGATCCTTTTTATACCATACCATGTTTTTTATTCCCTTTGTTTGAAGTATAGGGGCCCATGCTATATTATATCTATCAGAGAAAATTGCAACACTTAGATAGGACAAGACAGGTGCCTCTGAAAAATTGCTCAATTGTATACAAAAATCCCTCAACAGAGAGGGTAGAAGAGACCACATCTGCACTCCCTGGATGAACATGTGAGGGGAAACCATGCAATGAGGAGCTCAGAAAAAGTTTGTTCAGGTTCCCTATGTTTTATTTGCTCACAATTCCTCTAAACTTTGTCATTATTATAATTTATTTCCCATCTCTGGCTTTGATGATAATATTCCCAGCCTTCAACAGTTAAACATGGTAACCAATTTTGCCATAATTCCATAATTCCATACTGATTTGTTTCTCATGGTTGGCTGCATTTCCATGACTGAATTTTCCCTTGGGAACTTCTATCGCAGTTGCCCTTCTGGCTGTAATTATCAAGGATTGGATTATGGTTCTTCATTTAAGAACAATAGTGTTTCTTTGTTCAAGAACAATAATGGTTCTTCATTCAAGAACATTAATGGTTCTCTTTTTAGTGGAAGATGGCCCTTGTTAGCAAAAATCTTGTTATTGGATTTGGCACCCTTGTATGTGATAGGCAAAATAGTTTTCCCAGATTTCTTCTTATGTTGTGATTAGATTAGTGATTGTTGGAGATCAAGTTCCATTGGGTCAATACGATTTCTCTTGTCTTGATGGTGTTTTTTATTTGAAAAATCGGTTTTGGCTTATGCTGTGCGTATCATGATATGATTGTCCCTTTTGTCCTTCTGTCTACCATCTTTTGTTTCAAATTTTCTGCTGCCATTTTCCCCATAACTCCTATGAACCTAAGAGATATTTTATAATATTGTTATCATTTTTCTTGTTGGTAGATTCATGAGGAAAGGAAAGATAGCAATTTCCAATATACAAATAATCTTTATCACTGTTCAATTTACCCCCATTCAACATATACTGTTCTGAGCAGAATGAAAGACCCACTTCCTTTAAAACATTTCAAACTTGCATCTCTCTCTGCATATAACATGAAGGCTGGCAGTGGGCAATAGAGTTTCCATTCTGCATGGTGCACAATTTTTCTTTCTCCATTTCATAATCTTGGATCTTCTGTGAGGGAATTCTTGAATCTTATTATTCTGGCACATTACATAAAATAGTTTTTTTTATAAGTAAACTCCCTGCAGTCTGTCAAAAGATGGAACTGCTTGTTTTTGTTGTAGGTCTCATTGTTTAATGGGGGACCTTCATATAGTCTGTATTCATTTTCTCAATATTCCTAGATTACCACTGTAGGAATTGGAGTGTTAATCTTGCTAGAGAAGGGGGTCTGCAGTTTGCACTCATTGACCTTTGAGACAATGCTTATGAACTGTAGAGAGAGGAGGGTGAAGGAGATACTGGATATGATATCTGGGAAACATATACATATACATTCTAGGCATTATCAGTATTATGTGGAGTGACTGCTACAGCAAGAAATTAATTGGATGGGAAATTTACGGGACTCAGAACATCCAATAATCTTTTCCAGGCATGTATTTGTGCTTC
>LPNX010648902.1:7078-19975 GCA_001517045.1 Pseudotsuga menziesii
GTGGAACAACAGACATTATCCAAAAGAAGCTCTGCAAAGGTTTGATTGCGTTGAGCTCAGGTTACAACTTCTTGGAGAATAGGATTTTCAAGAGAAAGTTCACTGTCATTAGTGGGCCGTAAGAAAAGTTTGAGTTAAATGAGTGGCTACAGTTGGAGATGTCATCGCAAAGTACCCTCTTATATGGATCATATAATTTTTCCAGAGGATCTTATAGCAGCTTTACGTACCATAGCCACGCAAGAACATGATATTCATGGTGTTATATCTTTGCTCATAGAGTTTTCTCAATCTGGATACCAGAGGCAACCTTCTGAAGAAGATATCAAAGCAGTAATATGAGAGGTTTGTGGAAATGCTGGTGCCCTGCAACTTTTGTTTGGTCTTCTTAGAAAGATAATGGAACTTGAAGAGGGTTTTGGAACTGAAGCCAATGACACAACACCCTTTGAAGGATTATCTGCCATGGATTTTCCCCTTAAGGAACGACGGATGTGTTAGTGACTGTCATGCACATACCGAAGAGATAAATTCAAAGAGTGACATTGCAAACTCTCCGGCGCATACTGAAGGGAATGGACAAATTGCAGAGTGTTGTCCATAATTGCATTTTCCTGTGGCAACCGGTCAATTTCGTAGCTATTATTGGCGAGTGCTTGATTATGGCTGCATAAAGTTTTTTGAAGCTGTTGATACGGATGCCAATTGCCAATTGTGAAGCGGTAGTGGTTACCCTTAGTTCAAGACGCCGGATTCAGTTCGGGCTGCTAAAAGAACAACAACCACACCACAATCACGCCGTGATTTATTTCCAAACTCAGGGTGTATCAAGGCTTGGAGCTTGGCTCGAGCCTGCAGTTATTCCTGACTGCCGATTGAAGGAAAACAAGCACATAATATCGTTGACAGCCAATCACGCAAGGGATCTCCATCAACATTTCTCCACAGACTGTTACGAGTGTTTCTAGACTAATAGTCTCACGCTAAACATATTAGCAGCGGATTCGATTTCATTAAGGAGGAGTAGTAAAATCGTGTCCACCTTACCCATCACTGCTGTTCGGCATCCACCTCGGAGCAGTAAATTGTTTCATCCTTGATGTGTGGAATCGGCGGTAGTCTTGCTACTGCAAACAACAACGATTTCCGTGTATTGGCAATGTGCTAGAGGCAGCTGGTGGCTTTCCAAACGGTGGTTTTCAAACTTTGGTTTGAATTCCTTCATAGTTGGCAGCCGACTGCAGGGAAATTCGAACGGTAGTTTGGGGTGGTTGTCTTTTAAACAGCCGAGCTACTCGGAATCATGGTTGTGGTCGAGTCTTGATGTGGGCATCGTGGTCCACATGGTGGTGGAAGCAGCTCAGAGGACGAGTTCATTTTCTCTTGGCTATCTATTATTTTAAACACTTAGTTAAATGGGTTTCCTTTTTAAATAAAGTGGCAGTGACACTTTAGTGATTATAGCTGAGAGTGCAATTGAGAGAAAAGTGGATCAATGATCCTACTTTTTCTCCCATAGTTTATTATTATTATTTTACTTTTTTTTTAGAAAAGGTGAGAAAAGCCTTTTTAGGCCTATAAAAGAAGCAAGGCTTCTTCATTGTAAAGGATGGAATGTTTTGGGGCTGGGAGGATTTTTCCCCAGAGTTAATAAAGAAAATCATGTTGAATTTTTGGACATGTTGGGTTTCTCTGTGGTAGTCTTGTGTTTTCATGAGTTGTAGACTAAGCCGGCATAGAGGGCTAACAATCTAGCACGTTGGGCAAGCATTTGCGGCTGCCAAGTTACTTGTCGCCGTTATGTTCTTGGAGGTCTGGGAGTAATGGAAAGTAGTCAGTTATACTTCCATTCTCCTGGCCTTTGATTATGGAACGGACCAGCCTGATCTCCCTTCTGCAAAACGCAAAGCCTTTCTGAGTCCCCTTCTGATTCCATTCACCCTTCTAATAGTGGCACTGGCCTTTTCCTCGAGGACTGATCCTCCCTTCCCTTCCTGCCCATCAACCCGACTCATTTTACCTTTTTGCTACCTGTGTTTCTCTAAGGCAGCCTCTTCAGATCACCCTGCCCTCAGCTGCACCTGCCTTAGTGATCCTAACTTAGGGAAACCCCCCTAGAGTTGGAGAAGAGCCAGCCTGAAGCCAGGAGAGAGAAGGTGTGGTGACATTGGCCTCTCTCTCGAGAGGTTGTCGCAGGGTCGGCGCGCCCGCGGTTTGTGCTTTTAGCACCCGCGTGCCAGTTTCGGGTGACAACACGCCCTCCTGTAGAGAAAACAAAGATTCCAAGAAAATATAGATCTCACCACAAATACTCAAATGTAGGATGCAATAGACTTTCCAATCACCATTGAAGAACACTAGATGAAAAAGAGACCCAAGAATTTCCACAAAAAAGTTTTTCTATTATCAAGATTTCAAGAGCCAAAGACCCCTTTACAATGAGAATCTCTCCCCTTTAAATAGGACGGAGAGATAACAAAATCCTACCCACTTTTTGAATGGATGGCTAAGATTAAAATATCAAAATGTTCTAATCAACGGTTGAAATGAGCTCAACATAAAGTACATGGATCAATTTAATAATATAACACATCAATGGACCAAAACACCCTAGGAGAGGGGATTCCACTCAATATGCCAAAATAAACATGAATAAAGCTCATGGTGGGTTTAGGGGTAGTGTCTAACACCCCTAGTGTGTCGCCATGGCACAATATAAATAAAATATAACTCTAAGTGCAACATAGTGCCTCTCTGAGAAAAACATGAGCCTCCAAAAGCTCTAGAAAATCATAAAATATGTCGGAGAGATGGGTGTGGGTCCTTCTGAATGATGAGACTGCTGGAGAAGGGGTGGAAGGCATCGCAGTCATCATCAAAACTCATCCCATGCCATTTCCTTGCCTCAGTAGCCCAAATCGAATTCCTCAGTAGCCATTTTCACCATTTTTAATCTGCCTCGGGAATTGTGAATCTGCCCAAACTGCCCTCTGGAGTGCCTGCGTTGTAAAATTGAGCCCACCAGGCTCTTTGGGAGGGGGGTAAAATGGTAAAAACAAGTTATTGGACCACCCCCTCCTCATACAACGCCCTAGGTGAACCAATCAAATCACCCTTCTGCTTTGACAAGCCATTTAACATGGCAAAACTGCACCAGAATGGTATACTGAGACAAATCATCATTGTAACTGCCTAAAACTGAAAACAAACCGTCTCACTGGACTTAGGGAACCGAAATCCATCTCAGATGTATACTCATACACCTTACTGATCTCTGTATGATCATGTACAATATCTAATATGCCCGAGCCCTGGATAGATAAAATAACAATAATCTTTACATGACCAATAATATGACCCAGGCTAACATCACACTACTACAAGTGTTAGAGGTTAAGACATGCTCTACAAATCATTCAAGTAACAATTATAACAAGTAGTAATCATTTCACTGGCGATCTACCAACCAAATATATAGAGTTTTGTTAATTATTAATTATGACTCGGATCAGACCTTCAAGACCATACTCACTTCATAGTTGTAATCAATTTGCTAGTGAAGGATGAAGGCTAAAGGTCAAAGACTAGGTTAAAGGGTGACTACTAACTTGACACAGTGACACTTTGGATATGGAAAGGGGATACTCACTCTAGCATATGCCGAACAAGCAACAACACAGGGGATGGAAAGGTCTCACAAATGGGTAAGTTACGTTCAGAGGTGCTTATTCACCTTGACAAACGCTCACAATCCATATCAAATACAAGTGAGACCAACAATATTTAGATATAACTTTTACGAACCATTGCTTTTTGGGCCTTCGAGTTTCCATAGCCTTGATCCATGCATTTGTTACACGGATTTTTATTTATTAAGGCTTCATGCTCCATACGTGTTTAAAAACACTTGTTACATGGGTGTTACATTTCACATTTCACATTTACACTTCAAAGCCAATTTCATTAGGCTTGCCTTGCATTCAGGTATGTTTAGAAACACTTCTTTTCATGAATGGGCTTTTCACAAGATATTCATTTCATCTCCATATACATTGTATTGATGGCAATGCTACTTGTTTCAGGTTTAGCCAACACAACCTAGGCAACTCAGAGCCGAGACACAAATAAACAAGGAAGCTTATCCAACAAAGAGGCTATAGTGGGGGAAGGTCCTCCATGCCACTAGTCAAGTAGTAGGTCAGCTTATAAACATAACTGGAAGGTAATGGATGGGTGGAGATAGAGAACAATGAGACTAACACTAGCAAGCCAAAGTATGGTGGGAATGATCACCTCTATTCTCTCTAAGGAGGGTAAAACCAATGAGTATGGGTCAAGAACTTCTAGGTCTAAGTAGGGACATACATACATAATATCTGTTGCCGCCTAATACACACTTTATGACACGGGGAAGTTTCCAACCCGCTTTGTGTGTCCTTGGGGGCAAGTTAGAGCTGGGGACCACTGTCACCACAGTCTACCAACTCCTCCGTGTAGGCCAAATCCCAATAGAGCCAAGGGGGGTAGTTTCTACAGGAAGATTTATTAACAATTTAATTAAAGGAATTTTATTTTATTAAGGTTACAAAGTTACAATATTAGTGCCTAGATTAAATGGAGTCAAAAGATTACAAGTTACAAACTTACAAAAGAATTAAGAATGATTATCCACAGTTGTCTAAGCTAGGCAAGATCTACAATATTAATAGTATGAACAATGTAAATGAATTACACAATATGAACAAGTGCTAAAGAATGGTTAAAGTTTAAACAAATATACAATGATACCTGAAAAAAAACAAGATATACACCGGATGAACAAGTTATTATGTCAAAGATCAAACGACAGATTGCTTTCAAGTTACAAGATTAAACAATGTTTTACTCAAGCGTGCCACAGTACTTTAAAGATATTATACTTGAAAGTGCAAGGTACTGAAATGAAATTGAGATGCTTGCAAGATGTACTTGTAAAATGAAAGCCTTGAAAAGCAAGGACTTTGAAGCAAATACAGAAACTGAAATGTGGGTAAAGACGTTTTGCAATGTCTTTTGGTTCGTTTTAATAAATTTTATTAAAGTTGAAGTCTTTGATTAAGTTTTAGATCCGGTGGTGTGACTACCCCAATCTAGTATTTGTCAAGTCAAAGAGGGAATGATGGTGTGTTCAAAACAATGGAAACAATTCCACCTGTAGCTCCCAGGTCAAACCCCAATGCCCCGGTGCTCAACAAGGAGGACATAGAACGCCTAGAGACCCCCACGGTCTTCTACTCCAACTAGCTTCCGAGGTCACTGTTTTTAATCAACCGGGAAAATAGCAAGATGGATGCCTATTAAACTAGAGCTCCTAAGCCTCTCCGCTTTTCATACCCTTACTTGAGTTCCCTAAAGGGAGATAACAGGGGGGCAGAGGATACACGGACAGTTTAGGTTGTATATTTTAAGTAAATTGCAGATTTGTTTTTACAGTAAGCAAAATGAATTACAGAATTAACAAGTTAATAGAGTCAACCTGAGCGTTATCCCTTATGGGAGGTGCCGGTACTTGATCTCTTAACAATTAAGAAATGAAATTGCTTTGTAGGAAAGTAAAAGATTGCAGAAAGTAAAGTGAGCTAATTAAGGTTTCCTAAAGCCTCCAAACCCCTCCGTTTTTCATACCCTTGATTCGAGTTCCCTAAAGGGAGATAACGGAGGGTAGAGGATACACGGACAGTTTAGGTTGTATATTCCTTCAAAACAGTAAACTAGGTGACAGAAAGTAAAGATCTAACTAAATGCTTTGTTTGGAAAAGAAATGCTTGAAAGTAAACTAATCTAAACAAAATATACTAACCACACATCAATCTCCCTAAAGGAGAAGGTGGGTAAAAAAAATGGGAAAATATTAGATCTTTTATTTTATCTTTTATTTTTTATTTTTGATCTTTTATTTTTTATATTCATCTTTTATTTTATCTTTTATTAAGACAAAAGGGGCGCCCCACTTAGGAGATCTTCAAAAATTTATTTGACCATGGAGGGGTTTATTTAAATGAAAATTTGACTATGCTTAGCCAACCCCCAAACTTAATTAACATGGCCTTATTTGATTTTTACCTTCAAAATCAAATAATTTAATTTTTCACCCTAGGAAATTAAATTAATTGCCAAGGAAAAAACAAAACCTTGTCTTAACCAAAATTAGTCTAACTTCCTAACCCCTTGTCAAAATGACATGGGACTTGAACCAATGGCTTAGGGGGTGTCATAGCATTTTTATTTGCATTCATAGCCCCTATTACAAAATGCTAAGGTTCAAGAGATTACATTATTTACATCAAAACTTAATTAATTAACCACCAAATGGTAAAGTTAATTAATTAGGAAAAAATCAAAATAAAAATTGAAATCCTAATGAAATTCCGCAAGACTACAAGACATGGCTAGCATGGTCATGGACAACAACTTGAAACCTTAGTCACCTCATGGGCTTGATTATTAGAACGCCAATTCACCACTTTGGAGGATTGGTGAGTGAAAAACCCAACCAATTAAAATTGTTAATTAACAAAATTAACTAGAAGGGGAAAAAACACTCGGTGAAGAGGACTTCCCTGATAATAAAGTCTATGGTGACATCCTTAGATGAATGACCCATGCTGACATATAAAGTTACATTAATCATCCCACGTAGGGGAGCGGACATTTCGTGTATAAAAAGGGCAGAATTGCCCTGTTGAGTGAAAAGTCCCTAGGATTTTTCCATGGTGCAAATTGTACAATATGTACATCTACAATGTACATGACGTTGCCACCTAGAAGATATAGGTGGGCAACATTTGGCTCCAACTTGGGGACGTGTGTTCGATCATCGGAGAGCATACGAGAACTCCAGACTCTGCAACCACAAATTCTACAGTTGGATGTTCTCCTGGCAAGTGCCCTTTGAAGATGAGGTACTGCGTGATGTTTTCCCAGTTGAAGTTTGTGATGTTCTTTTTAGGACAACCCTATATGTGGAAATATCCTGTTGCTTATTAGTCTAGGCCCCATAGTGTCATTGTTGTTTTGGAAGGCCAACTCTATAGGATACCCGAGGTGGTCCCAACTACTGCAGTTTCCTTTATCTTTGTAAAGCAATTTTGGAAGGTCATCTCTCAGATCGAGAAATTTGTCCTCTTCATGGTTCAACTAGATGGTGGACATAAGGTTGTTAGATTTTTATCATTCAAGCTAGCATTATGATCTTAGGATCTTTAACTGAGAGAATAACATGCACAACAATAAAACACAAGAGACAAGAGACACAAAGAATTTTCCTCGGGGAAACCATAAAGGAGAAAACCCCGCAACTTCCTCAGAGATAGAATGAGCACCAATGGCAGCAGTAAAACCCGAAAACATAAAAGATGATCTCGACAGCTTGTTCTCTCTCTCACACTTGAGAGAGCTTCTCCTCTCTCACTCATGTGCCCCAATGAGTGAGTGTGTGTATGATAAATAGAGAGGCTCACTCTCTATTTATATTCTTTCGTTCACTTAAAACCCACTCCAACATGTCGGCCTCACTTAACAATTACTTACTAGAGCCGACTATCTCTAGGAGTGTCTAATAACCCTAGTGCCCCACAACTTGTGGGGACTTTGCCTCCTTCGACCCACAAGGAGGGTTATCCTTAACACAATGGTGGAGAGTATTGCCCCGACTTACAATGACTCACCTAGGGTCAACTTCTCTAGGATAGTCTAATAACCCTAGGGCTCCACAACTACGGGGACTTTAACCCTTGACCAATAGGAGGGTTACCCACAATGACTTGACATGACTTGTTTACATTATAGAAACTCTCGATCGGAGCATCGGGGCATGACATGACTCAATTACATTACAGACACATCCCAGAATAAACATCGGGTTACAATACATAAGAAATACAAGTGAATACATTCCGAAGTTACAATTACTTCAACAAAGGTCACTGCAACTGCGAAAGCCTTAGCACAGGGTCTCTCTAAACAACAAAATTAGGTGGACAAGATTGTAGAAGAATACAAAGATATACCTGCCTTGCTTAAAGGGGTGCCTCTACACTGTGAACTTAAACTTTCAATTGATTTACTACTTGGTGCTCCTTTACCTAATGGCCCAGTATATAAGCATTCTATTTTGGAGAATGGGGAATTAAAGTGTCGGATTCAAGAGCTCATCCAAAAAGGCCACATTTGACCTAGCAAGACAATGGACAGAGCATTGAATTAAATTTCAAAAAAGGAATTTTTTGTATTTCAGAAGGCTTGAATGCAAGTACATGACCTTGCCACAAATACATATTTGTTTCCATGCTTGGTTGGAGGTAAGCTAGACATGTAGTCCATGGAGATAAACTCCCAAGGCTTGTTTGGGGTAGGTAATGGGGTGTACAATCCTTGCTTCTTAATGGAAGTTTTGGCAATGGCACAGGCAATGCACAATCAGATTTGCTTACTGTTTCCAACTAAGTTGCACTAAGTTAGACTTTTAAGTGAGCCGCCAAATATGAGCAATTACTTGCTAAGGGTTCAAGTTTAGAAGTCCATGCAGGCCGTCCTAGGCTCTTTTTCTTCATTTTTTTAACATGTTTGTACCCCATGGCGAATTGTAATAAAATGACTTAGCATGATGACTTTATGTAAAATGTTTGGTTTCCTAGGACTTAGTCATCAATACATTATTTCAAGGTGTTTTTTCTTGTTAATTATCTATCATTTTTAAACGATCAATAATTTTTTAGTTTTTCACTCAAGCCTCCAAAGTTGGAATAATTGTCTTGGTGGTTAGGCCTTGGGAGGTTATTAAAACCTAAGTGTCAATGTATATTACCATGTTAATCAATATTTTGAGTCATTATGAACATGTGCTAAATCCCCCATGGGTTTTTCTAATTTCCGGAAAAAAATATTTTTCCTATTTTTACAGGCTTATTTTTAATAAGTTAAATGTAAAAGTTCATAAAGTCATAAAAGTGGGGCTAGGAGGTTGTTTTTGCCATGGGGTGCTCATTTTATAACCCAAAGCACCCACTTAACCCCTATACCCACTTTCCTAAGTTTTCGAGTAATTATTTATCTCCAAAATTAATTATTACTCAAAAACCCAAAAAATTGGATAAAGTGAAAAATTCGGCAACTCAAAAAATAAAAGAAACTTCCCGAAATCATTTTCTATGACTTGGAAACGCTAAGTGGCAAGTACCTAGGCAATTTTGGAAGGTCAAAGCTTTCTGTTTCAGAGTGAAGTAATCTTTGAAAGTTTCCGCATCCAAGCTAGGCGCATCTCTCCAAGTGGGGGCGCATCCTTGAGGTAAAAGCTCATGGAATTGGAAAAAGGTTGTGTTTTGGTAGTTGCTACTTTATACAAATGATGTTGCCATTACTTAGCTCATGATCCAACCTTGCGACAACCCACAACCAACTCATCCAAGCTCCGCGCATCCTTGAGCAAATTGTGCCCCCTCTTGGTGTTGGGTTTTCTATATAAGCAGGCAGACATTCCATGTTTAAGCATAAGAAGTGTGGAACCTTTGCTCTTATTGCTTTGTAATTGAGAATTGTTTTATGAATGAATAAAGGCTTTGGAGGAAAGAATCGTGTGACTCTCTGCATATGTGTGGATGCTTACTATTAGTTTTGGGAGGTAATCTGTATCTTTTTATTACTTGTTTTGTTGATTAACTATTGGACTTTGAAGGAGAGATATCTCTCAGTAGGGTAAGAGAAGTAGATTTGTTTATCTATGATCTTACTGTTTAGTTGAATAAGATATCTTAGAGATACATGGTATTTTAGTTTAAATTCATGTTTTTTGAGATTTTTGTGTGATTAACACCGATGTGATTAATTTCTTGTACAAGTGTGTCCAAAGGATTGTGGGTTGCTTAGCTTGAAGAGGAAGGCGTTCTAGTTTGACTCTCTTTTCTTTTCAAGCATACCAAGAATTACACAATCCCTCCGAGTCCTGCTTTAAAGACTCCATCGCCCAAGTTCAAGGGCTTGCTATTCATTTCTTTCTCTATCCAAAATTTATTTATTTTGGTTATGGGTTACTTTGATAAGTGTTAGTCGATTTAGTGAAATAATATAGATCATAAACTCAATCTGATTTACATTTACTGTCTAGTTAGATCTGATTTTCATGTTGAATTTTCGCGATTTTTTCCTCAAGCCTATTTTTTGGCGAGGAAAAATTATGTTTTTTATAAACTTGAAAGAAGCACGATTTTTCTCGATTTTTTCCACGACGATGGAAAAAATCGCCCAGTTTGAGGGATCTGCGGCATAAAGAGGTAAAACGGGCGTTTTTGTTTTTAATTTTAATTCATTTTCTTGTTGGAGGAGGGAGAAGGGTAAGAGGGGACCAACAACCATTGTGGAGGCATCCAAACACCATTTTACATTACCATCAAGGTTTTTTGTGGAGCCAAGGGTTCAAGATTCCAACCAACCAAGTCAATCTTCCTCTCATAGGTATGTACATTGTATCCCATCGTTTCTTCTATCTTTTCCATGGATTGTTTGCAAGTTTGCTTGTATTTTTTCTTGTGTTTCTCTCTGCTTAGATTTCTCTTCTGTTTTTGTCATTTTGGCAATGATTTCCATGGCCATAAATATGAAAACAGTCACAATGTAAGGGATTTTTTCAATGGAACAACACGCTTGTTTTCTTAGGTTTTTAGCCACCCTCTTGTTCTCATTTTTTATGGCTAAAAATAGAAATTTAGAGGTCTAATTTTTTAAACCAAACTGCTATTATTTTTTTCAAAAGGGTTTAATGTATTTGTTTTGTGTTTTTTGTGCCCTAGGCTTGCATTTTGACTCTTGAAAGTTGAAGCTCTCATTCCCTTTGGAAAATGCCAAAGCCTTTAGACCCTTTCTGGCATTATGGTGAACTAGAGGATGGGACAAATAGGAAAAATTTGAAATGTAAATTGCGTGGGCATCACATGACAGGAGGGGTTAGCAAGTTGAAGTACCATCTAGCTAAACTCCCTAGGCACGATGTTAGCCTATGTACTGGATTAACCCTAGAGATATGAGATTTGCACATGACTCGATCCATGAAAAGAAAAAAAAGAAGGATGAGATTGCAACAAACAGAGCTGAGCTTGCAGCTTTTGGCTTAACAAGAGGTTCAGGGGTATCAATGTCTACCAATGTCGGTGCGAGTGGTGGGAGGGGATCCACCGATTTGTTGGAATTTTAAATGGGCATTGATGTCAAACAGTAAGCTTATGTTATATCCTGAGATGTTCGCAAACAAGGATAAAATATGCTCGTAGTGAAGGCTAAAATATGCTTGAAATACATGAAAGAAAATGCACGCAGAGGTGGTAAAATATGCCTGCAGGCATAGTAGAAAAGTAAGATACAAGTAAAACACAGCATGCGTGAAATAGAGGAAAAATGTCCGCAACTAAGTGAAATGTACACAATATGATGAAAATACCTGCAGTTCAATAGGAAGCCCGCAAGGAAAGATAAATGCCCGCAGAATAAAAAGGAAGATGCCCACACAGTCATTGAGGAATGTGTACAGATCTTGACAAACCTTTTAAAATGCCCGCAGGCCTTGAAGGTATTGGTTAAAACTGGTAGCTTATGTTGTGGGGCATTTCAAAAATAAAAATGAAATTTGAAATCTGTGTAAGATGTCAGCCTCAATTTTATTCTAAATTTGAAATTACATTTGTAAGTCGGCTCTAAAATAAAATAATTTTATTTAGAGTCCCCAAACAGGTCGGTCGTGTAACTATATTTTAGAGGACTTGTGTGTATAAATAGAAGAGTTTGAAATGTTTTTTTGAGTATGCATTTCGATCTGAAGATTGTAAGGGGCTGGCTGGGGAAGCGAGACTGTGGGAGACGAAGGAGCAGTTAAGTGCAGACGAGGGTTTACCCTGTTTTGTGAATAATTTTTTGGGTGAAAGTCTTTGATTTGTTATAGTCAAGATCAGAAGAGTGGTTTTTAGGGCATCTTCCTCTCAGCTAAATCAGGTATGTGATTGTTTGTTGTTAACCATAGATTACATGTTTGAAGCCTCAGGTCTGCACATGCATTGAAGATCGATCAACAACTTAGGTTAGATCAAATCGTTGGCTTAAGGTTGTGTTGCCGCCTAATACACACTTTATGATACGGGAAAGTCTCCAACCCGCTTTGTGTGTCCTTGGGGGCAAGTTAGAGCCGGGGACCACTGTCACCACAGTCCACAACTCCTCCGTTTAGGCTTGATCCCAACAGAGCCAAGGGGGGTACTCCCTACGGAATACTAAGTTCCAGATTTATTAATTAATTACAAATTAATTAAAGGGATCCTTTTAAGGTTACAAAATTACAAGACCAGTGCCTAGATTAAATGGAGTCAAAAGATTACAAGTTACAAACTTACAAAAGAATAAGAATGATTATCCACAGTTGCCTACGCTAAGCAAGATTTACAATATTAACAATATGAACAAATGCTAAAGAATTTACACAATTTGAACAAGTTATTATGTCAAAGATCAAAGGACGGATTACTTTTAAGTTACAAGGTTAAGCAATGCGATTACTTAAACAAATGAATTAAAGGTGTCACCATGTGAGATTGCAAAACTGAAAGAAAATACTTGTAACTGAGAAATGAAAGTGCTTGCAGTAAAAGCCTTGAACAGCAAGGCCAAGATGAATAGAATGGCCTGTGTTTGTAGGACGTTTTGCAATGCTTCTTGGTTTATAGATTTTATTAAAGTTGAAGTCTTTGATTAAGTTTTAGATCCGGTGGTGTGACTACCCCAATCTAGAACTTCTCCAGTCAAAGAAGGAATGTTGTTGCGCTCAACAAAGTGGGAACAAAGCCCACCCGTAGCTCACAGGTCAATCCCCAATGCCCCGGT
>LPNX010648902.1:22554-80764 GCA_001517045.1 Pseudotsuga menziesii
TCTTGTACATGGAGTTGCCACCTAGTCGAAATAGGTGGGCAACAGGTTGAATTAGTTCTGTTTTGAAAGCTGAAAAAAAAATTGTTTTTAGGAGGTAGGGTGGAGAAAAGGAACAATTCATATACTCAGGTTGCAGCCTGTACATGTAATTTCAGTTGAAGCAAAAAGAATTGTTTTTGAGGTTGAAGCCTCCAAAACACCAGTTGCAGCTGGTGCATAAAATTCTGTGTTGGAGCACAGACCTTCAATGTAATTTTGTCATATATAAATATACTAATATTTGAAGATTCAATAACTGTTGCAAATCTTATATCAAATGTTATACTTTTGGGCTTTCAAGTTCATGTCTGAACATTGAGTCTGTGTATCGAATATTAATTCAGTCCTAAAAATTTTAAATTGGTAAAAGACTACGATACTGATTCATCCCCCCCCTTTCAGTATTGTTTGTGTGTTCTTCAATTGGTATCAGAGCCGGTCCTTCATAGAAGTCTGACAGCTTGAAGGAGATCCCCATGAACACACCAATGGCTATTTTCAAGCCCGGAAATATTCCCAGATTTGATGAGAGTAACTATGTGTACTGGAGCGAAAGGATGCAAGCTCATCTAATCGCCTTAGGGTTTGAAATCTGGAGAATAGTAAAGGACGGATACAAGGATCCAAAAGATGGTCTTTCTACTAGTGCCGAAATAGCAGACTATGAGAACAATGCAAAAGCTGTAAATGCTATCCTTGGAGGCTTAAATGAATCAGAACTCTTTGAAGATATGAACTATACTGCAACAAAGGAAATATGGGATAAGCTGGCCACTATTTATCAAGGAGACTCCAAAGTTCAAGAAGCCAAGCTACAAACTTACAGAAGTCAATTCGAAAGTCTCAAAATGGCAGAAGAGGAAGATGTAGCAGCCTACTTTCAAAGAGTTGAAGAAATTGTGAACACTATGAGAGGTCTTGTTGAAATAATGGTACCAAAGTTAGTTGTTCAAAAGATTCTCAGAACTCTGACTCCCAAATACAATCCTAAAGTATCTGCTATTGAAGACACGGAAAAACTGAATGAGTTGAAAATTGAAGAGCTTCATGGAATTCTGACAGCATACGAAATGAGAACTCAAGAACCGAGGCACAACATTGCAGCATTCAAGGCAACCAAATACAGACAGCAATGTTATGAATTATGTTCATCAGATAATGAGATCTCTGATGAGGAAATGGCCAACTTCGTTAATAGGCTTCCGAGAGGAACTGGAAGATACAAAGGAAAACTTCCACTGAAATGTTTCAACTGTGGGAAAATTGGACATTTTGCTACCAAATGTCCTCTTAAGAAGAATCAAAAGGAAACAACTTTCCGAAGGAACTTCGAAGCTCAAAGGGCATCGGATAAACAAATTCTATTTACAAAGGCAGAAGAGGAAGGAATATGATATTTTGAAGAAGAGAAAGGAAGCGTTGAAGATAACAAAAATGAGATATTATTTCTAGCTCAAGAAAACAATGAAGATCAGATCGAACAAGAAGACGGCATTGTGGATTTCAAGGAGGAACTGGCTGCAGCAGTATAGAAAATTGAGAACCTAAAGTTATTGAATGAGAAGCAAGAACAACATCATCAAGCTTCAAAAAATCTCTTTGCCACAAGGTTAACAAAATCTATTAAAAAAAGAGAAGCAGAAATTAAGTCTCTTAAAGAATAGCTTCAGAAGTAAAAAATAGTAAGTCAAAAGATTCAAAAGAGTTCCTCAGATTTAGGAAAATTGCTTTCACAACAGAGAAAAGATGGAGACACAAGAGGACTGGGTTTCATCAGCAAATCCAATGAAAGCAAACCAGAATGTTCTTTGAACCAAGAAGTTCTGTTGGTAAGCAAAACTGTCAATCAGCTAAAGATGAGTCTAGAAAAAATTCATGAGCCCTTAAATGAGGCTCAGAGACAGCTAACTCTAAGAGAGAAAGAATGTGAAAGATTGCAAAAAGAAGTGATCAATCTGAAGAAACCTAATGACTCACAAGCAAATTGGAGAATTGATTCTGAAGACAAAGAAGTCGCAATCAATTTTCAGTCCTCAAGGAGACAAGTTCAGAACAGGTATCAAACTCCTTTGTTTGGGTACTGTTTTAATTGTTATAGATTCGGTCATATATCAATTGATTGCAGAATTCCCATAATAAGAAACATTACTCATTCTAGAAAGGAGTTTGGGGAAAAGAAAAATGCTCAAAATCGAAACCCCTACACAATTTTTCTAGAAGAAATAGAGTGCTCAAGGTGCAAAAATTTTGGACTCCGTGGACCAGTGCAGGATGAAGAGTCGTCACAATGATGACATGGAAAAATAAATTTGTGATCCGTCTCTCTATGCTCAGAAGGATGAAAACAAATGGTACATCAATAGCGGATATACCAAGCATATGACTGGAAATAAAGATAAGTTTCTCACTCTCAAAAAGAACCAAGGAGGTGATGTATGCTTTGGTGACAATGGGACTGCTAGAATTTTGGGAAAAGGAATTGTGCCTCTTAAAGGAAGTGCAAAAGCTCAAAATGTCCTCTACGTTGAAGGATTAAAGCATGATTTACTGAGTGTTGGACAACTCTGTGATGCTGATTTCAATGTCACCTTCTTCACACATCATTGTGAAATAAAAAGGAATGGGTCCAAACAAATAATAAAAACAGGAGTCAGATCACCAGGGGGAGTCTACACTTTGGAAGAAATAGAAGGAGAAAAATGATATATCAGTCAAAATGATAATAGCTGGCTTTGGCATAAAAGATGAGCCCATCTGAGTTTTGACAACATTGTGACAATCAGTCAAACAGAGGCTGTTCGAGGGATGCCTAAAATTTCAAAACCTGTGAATGAGTTGTGTGGATCATGTCAACATGGGAAACAGGTAAGAACAAAACTTCAAGACAAAGTGACTACTCGGAAGGGGACATTACAGTTAGGGGATGGTTCTTGGTGCTTAGGCAGAAGAGGACATTACAACTATCCCCTAGAGCTTGAGTTAGTCCATTGAATGCTAACCTCTATCAACATAGTTGTGTTTGAGCATTTCATTTAAGGGAAGAGATACTAATCTATAATGACATTCTAGTTCAAGCAGCTAGCATTTAAAGAACAAAATTTTAGGGTTATGGGTTGTCTTTTGCAATTGTTATAGTAAACATTGAATTGGCTAGGCATGTCTACAATATCTGGTAATATAATGTCACATGTGTCATTTCTTTCTTTAATAACCTTACTGATAATGAGTTTCATTTCATGCTATTCTTCATATAAGTCTTTTTTTGGATCTGCACATGGGTGAATTCTAGACATCAATTTAGCTGTCAATGACAATAGATGCTCCCATATTTTGATGCAAGTTGCCCTAAGCCATATTGTCTAGTCTTTGCAAGTAGACCCTGCTTTACACACCAGAGACACTTTAACTCGTGGACCGAGAAGTTACTATGGTGGATGTCAAAATTGTGCATTAGAAAAACTCAATAATTGTCCATAGGTCTTCTCCAAGTGTTAGAGATGTCAACAATAAGTTGATATAATACATTCAAATGCTAGTTTTAATTGCTTCCAAACATTCTTAATTCAACTTTTTATTGCATTTTGTATAATGTATTGTTTCTGCTTATACAGACGAAAATTGTGTTAATTATCTTTTATCTTCAGTTTGCAGTAACTATGGTCTTCAAGCCACAATGAGGCTTCTTCCCCATACTGCATTTATGGAATGCTGTTATCCAATAGTGCTTAAATATTCTCTTTTCAGAAACCATATACATTCAAATCTCTCATTTCCATGCTTCAACAATTCTTGCATGTAGGCATTTCCTGACAGAAGAACTGCTCTTATAGTGGCGGATTGGCCTGGAAGGTTGCTTCCGAGAGATACAGATGCTGTAGAAAAGTTTGAAAATCTACAATCCTTGGTGATTTTCCAATTGTTGAGTGGAACTGAGAGCTTTACTTTTCTGCATAAGTAATATGATTCAGTTTCAGATATTTTAATATCTTTAATTGGGGGCTGACCTTGCTTGTTTTGTTCGGACAACTTTGACAGGTTAGAGCAATTCGTAATGCTCGAGCAGAATATTCTGTAGAACCTGCAAAGCGAATTTCTGCAACCATTGTTGCAACACTTGAGATACAAGACTACATCTCTGTGAGTACTATTCTATCAAAAGCAGATTAAGAATTATTTTGATTAGACTAGGTACTAGGCAGCAACATACCATGGTGCAAAGCATTCATTTTCTTCAAAGTTGAATTGTTGATGCAAAACGAGATGATAATTATTACATAATTTGAAACTGGACGTATTTAAATGAAATCGATATCTGATGAATATAATTGTTTTCAAGGTAAATATTAAGAGAACCTCAAAACATTAGGTTATAAAAAATGTCGCAGATATCTTAACTTTAAGTGTAAATAATCAGGAGAATCTGAATATTTGTTTTTATTTAAAATATAGATTATTGGCAAATCCACAGCCAAGAATTTAAAATGTGGTAGAAAGTACTTTGGATTAGATTTTCCTTATGTTAGCAATGCATAATTTTTTTTGAAAAGCTATCATAAAATATAATTGCAATCAAACATTCCTGAATATGTTTTTGCTTTGTCAATTGAAGTATTTAATCATTCATTATAAATATTTTTAATTTTACATATGTCACATAGAGACACTTAAAACTATGCTATTGACAATGAAGATGATAACACAATGACACAGAAAGATGAGAACACCATAGAATATATAGTGATGAAAAGGGATTAAACATGCTTTCGAAAATCAGGAATATCACAAAAGCTTTGAAGGCCTGTATGTAGGGACTGTGGTACTTTAAATAGAGAAAAGACCTGCCACCACAATTACTATTTTACGTTATACTGTGGAGCCAATGGGATCATTGGGGACATAAACTGAAAAGAAACCCCACACCCACCCTAATAGCATTGCAGCTATCCAAGATACAATAAGACATGTAGTCCACTCTAAAATATGCATGACCAGCCACTAAGCAATAATTCAAAATTCAAACAGCCCCCCTTTACCCTCTGATCTGTAGCAACATACTTTCTGATCCATTGGTCATGAGTAAATGCAACTTAAATCCAGTACCTTTTACTTCCTGAAGGAAGAGCACATCCGAATGCATATTATCCATTTGTGCATGTGAAAATGACACATCTATCATCCCTTGATGCAACCCTAACATTCCTGGCCACAAGAGTTATTGACTTGTTGATGAGTTCAACAAGTGTTTGTTCACTAAAGGTACTGATCTAAATGAGATTATCAAGCTTGACTATACTAGAGGATTATTCAGTCAACTTTAGAAGAAAATGAATCTTCTTAATATTGTTTCCATGGAATAAACATTTCAGTTGGCCTTGAAGCTTGAGGCAAAGTTAGAGCCATTGTCTTCAAAGAAAAAAAATGTTCTCTCTTCTAACTCCTTTGCTAAGGTGTTACGCTGCACCTGTACCGACACACCTTCAGATGTATGCCCAAAGAGAGGGGTCGCATTTTTCTGAGCCTAGATGGGTGTTTCCAATATCATCTCCGAGGGATGGTGATGATCCGACCCTTTCTTTTTGTCTTTTGGAGTACTATGGCTTAGTGGTATTGTTGATTGCTCTTTGTTGGGGTTTTTAACCCTCGGGTTGGTGTCTGGGACTTGTAGGGGCAGATCACTGTGTCACATGACACCCCCACTTATTTTCTACTCCGGTGACAATTCTTTCAGCTATGAGGTTGTTTCCTGCTCTTTCGGTCACCTGACACACCCTTCTTGGTCCTCTTTCAGCATAGCGCTCTCCTTGCGCATTTTCTAGTGATGATGTCATCTCTTCATTAGGTCGTACTACATGATTTGCGGGGGGGAGAGTTGAGGGATTATCAGCATTGTTGGGGTTAGATGGGGCATGACATCCCCTCCCCACTCCCCCTTGCTTACTTCAACCTTTAGCTCATAGTAATTTGCTTTTTTTAGCTAGTTTAGTCATTTTTGGGTAAACTGTGTGGAAAATGCCCCAAGTTACCCACATATTTAATTATTTTATCTTATTTCATGCGATATTTTTAAGTTGACATTTTATAACTACAAATTGACATTTTAAAGTCATGTCGGCCTGGTTATTTTGTAAAAGTAAGTGTGAGAGACTATAAATAAGCTCTCTTCACTTCATTTCAAATCACATGTTATGGGATAGAACTCAATATGTAACTTTTTTACCCAAGATAGCCTCTTGGAAGTGATGCACACCTCTTGGAGTCTTTTCTCTTTTCTCTTGTGGATGAAACTTGGATGAATTTTGTGGTTATGCTCATGCTTGGTGGATGCTTTGATTTGTTGGACAACACATAGCTCACGTAAGTCAAGGTTTTTGTCTTCTTGGTGTAAGGTAGGTGAACTTTTGTCTGTTAGATGGTTGAATGGTGGCCCTAGGGCTGCATTTTGTTGGAATAGAACCTTTTAGCTACCTTCTATCCTCTTTGCATGGTGGAAAACACTCCAAGAGGAGCTTTTCCGTAGTTTAGTCTTGGATCTTCAATTTTTCCCTAGATTAGGCTCTTGTAACGAACCCTAGAGGTTGTCACAAGAAGCCCTAGTTTAGTAGACAAGGAGAAATACTCCAAGAGTAAGGTTGGTCACCTTCCTCTAGCCTAGCGTTTACGGGTAATATCCATGAAAACCCTAAGTTGTCACTCTTTTGCCTAAAAGGCTAAAAGCCCTACTTTGTACATGTGTAAATATTAGATTTCATTCTTGATTAGGTCTTTTAATTAGGTCTGCAATTTTATGTTTGAAACCCTAAAAACATAAAAATAAAAAATTCAAATTTTGGACTCCCTAAAATTTTGGCCCCCTTCCTATAAATTGTGCCCGCTTTTCTTGTCCCTTGAAACCCTAGGGAGAAATTTTAGGAAGCCCTAAAAACACAAGTAAATATAAAACCTAAAAACTACAAAACAATCCACAAAACTAAACCCTAGCAACCCTAGGGTTGTTTCCTTCCCCTCAACCTGGCTTTTTACTCCCCAAAACCCTAGGGCATCACCTATCTTTGGTTGTTGCTACAAACCCTAATTTCAGACCTACCTTAATAGACCCTTTCTGTAACCCTCGAACTGTCCCAATAAGCCCCCTAGGGTCCCTCCTAAGGCCTTGACAACCTCCACCATCCCTCGCTCTACCCTTTAACAGGATGCCAAGAGTGGACAGAGCTCTGTCATGAGGCAACCTGCCTTCCACCTCCCTTACTGCTGCTTGCTACCAGCTGCAAAACACACAAAGGTTAGTACAAAAATCAGACAAAAACTTGGTAAATTAAATGCTGAAATTAATGATCATTAATCGACTGATGTGAAGGGTTAACTAGGATGTTGTTTGAAGTGTTTTTTTACCATAAAATGAGGCACTATTTACATGATTGATGCTACTAACACTGGGATAGATTAATTATTGATTGTTTCAAGGCTATATACAGTATTTTCAAAGATAAAACTGCTTTGGAAAAGTGTGATGAACACTGTCATATTGTAACCATACTAATATATTGTTGCATAAATGTTGTAATTTCACAACGCTGGTCACACTAACTACATGTTGATATAGTATTATGAAATGCCCTAATATCCCGCATGGGATAAATAACAATCAAAACGCCTCACTTTTTCGGTGTTTGTTTAATCAAATCCGGTCAAAACTTGCCCTTGGAAAATGTAATTTTTGCAAATATGTAATTCCAATAATCATTGTGATTTTGTTTAGACTAAATGTTAGATTTTAAAACGACCCAAATCGTTGAAATTGTGATTTGAGCAATGAAAACTACGATTTTAACTATTTTCAACCGTTTATGTTCTGTTGGATTTCTGATGAGCACTCATTATACTTTCTTTCTTTGAAAGTATCATCATATTATTCTTCATTTTGGATTATTTCTTGAACTGTCGTTACTTGTTCTTCGGAAAAAGTCTCATCATTCTTTTCTTGTAGGCGATTGTACGCGATCTTTCCTACAAGTCAAATGCATTAGTTGTATGGTTAGAAAGATTTCATAAGGCATATTCATAATGAAAAATTCTTATGCATAAAGATATAATCATGCAACTATTTTATCCAACACAACATTCATCCATATCTCACGGAAACATTCTAGATGCCTTCCATCTCTACCATGACATCATTGAGATTGTGCACTAATCCAATATGTCAGCAAAGAGGTTTCATTCTTGATAAGTAGCAATGGAGAGTTGTATAGCACCATGGGCTACTTACCCATCATATGCATATTAGTAGTATACTGTCATTAATGCAAACATTCTGTCATGCATAACACATCAATTAAATATAAACAAATGCATAACCAAATAATATCATGAAATGACAATTGAATACTTATCTTTATTCGTTTCGTGTGTAGACTCTTTTTTGAGCCTTCAGCTTCATCATTTTCTTCATTCATAACAACATCATTTTCAATTCCAAATGCTAAGATGGATTAGAGGTTCTTCAAGAGTCGAGTCCTTCATATTCCTCATCACTTGAGGGATCTTCTTTGGATCGTGAGAACTTGATCTTCAGTTGTTCCCATTTTCTCTTCTCTTATTATGAGTCGAGCTTCTTCTTGTGTGCACTCTTCCTAGAGTCTGCTGAAGGTAATCACTTCCTTCTGGCAGGCATTCCTCAAATGAATGAATCCCTTGATCTTGGGAGGCCATTAAAGGTGGTTATAACAATATCTTATTCTTCTTCGATTGCTTCGTCATAGCATCGAACACTTCCTTTTGGTGTCTTGAAGGATGACACATGAGAATGAGATGATTTTTAATAGAATCTGCAATGATTCTCTTGGCTCTAGCCTTAGCCTCATCTCCCTTTGGCTCTTATAACTTCTTTACTGAAATACTGATCTAAGTGAATTTCTTTAAGGATCATTGAGTTCCTATACTTCTTTCGATTTACATTCTTTCCTTAAAATAGCTTGGTCAAGCAATCAAACATCTCTTTAGGTGTCTTTAGGGAAGACACTTGTGGTATAAGGCGATCCTTGATAGAATCAACAATAATCCTCTTGGCGTTGACCAAGTTCTTCTTGTGTAAGGCTTTAGCCTCATCTCCCTCTGGAACTGGAACCTCTCCACTTATGTAGGTGTCCAATTCATTTTCTTCAAGAACCAGTGAGATCCTATATTTCCATACTTGGAAGTTGTCAGCTTCAACAAGCTTGTCATCTAGTGTGATTAGTCATTTTGAAATGAGAACCTCAAATGTAAATAGCAAAAATTTAGTTCTTACTGATTTGAGGTGTCCATCCTAGTTCCGTAGCTGGCTGATCTAGGGTTTGTCAGGAAACCCTAATTTTTAAAACTTGGAATTTCAAACTTCTTATTGGATAGAAATATGGGCCTCTTCAAGGTGAGATGTCCAATGTACTCCTTTTCTGAAAACAATGGAGGGAAGCTCCCGAAACAGGAAGCCCTAGTTTTCCTATTTCTTCTGCAAAAATGCCTGATATTGTTTCTACGGTATCTCCGAAATTACTGTCTCTCTATGTCTAAAATTTCGTATTGAGGTAGCCTTGTCTGTCCTCTTTCCAACACCGCAGGTTTGAGTAGAATTATTTTTACCAATTGGGACTTATGAGAGTTTTCCCAAGGTGACTTATTTCAGGACTGTTCAGCATAGCGAACTTGTACAGACTGCCACGTGCCATTGTTTCACCTTCAAGGTCTGAAACTTTTACCACAGAAAGTACAGTCCGTGCCCTATCGAGAACATCTGGCGAAATTTCATTTGGACCTTCGTAGCCTGAGATATAGCGATTCTCCTTGGGTGTCCTATTTAGGGATGAATCCTGGGAGAGGCTGGAAACATGATTTGGAGGAATCATATCTCCCAGAATATAGCGAATATGAGGCTGATTTTTACATAGTGTACAACACGAATTTCTCTTCGTCTTGTAAAAATTTCAGCTTCCGAGCCTTCTCCAATTTCGAGATATAGTGAATGTACAAAAACTACTAATTTTAGTATTTTAGGGTTTTCAAGCATGAAACCCTAATTTCCATTTGCTGCCATTGCAGCTGTATGTCGGCTGTATAGTGAAACTTCTCTGATTCAGAAACTGATACTACCAATAGATGCGCCCTAGTTAGGTGTGTTATCCTAGCCATCCTTGTTTCATGATCTGTGGAGAGAACACCTTCAACTAGGAAGCCCTAGTTCTCGCAGCTGCACAGTGTCTTCTATGAGAGAGGCTCTGATCCCATCTAAGATTTTTATCATTTAATCAATATGATCTAGGATCTTATCTGAAAGAATAACATGCACAACAATAATCACAAGAGACAAGAGACACAAATATTTTTCCTTGGGGAAACCATAAACGAGAAAACCCCACAACTTCCTCAGAGATAGAATGAGCACCAATAGCAAAAGTAAAACCCAAAGACACAAAGATGATCTCCGCCAGCTGTTCTCTTTGATCCCATGCTAGATTTTTATCGTTTAATCAATATGATCTAGGATCTTATCTGAAAGAATAATATGCACAGCAATAATGACAAGAGAAAATAGACACAAATATTTTTCCTTGAGGAAACCATAAAGGAGAAAACCCTGCAACTTCCTCAGAGATAGAATGAGCACCAAGAGCAAAAGTAAAACCTAAAGACACAAAGATGATCTCCGCCAGCTATTCTCTCTCTCACTTGTGCAAGATACTTCTCTCTCACTCATGCGCTACTGTTGAGTGAGTGTGTCTTACAAATAGAGTCTCACTCTCTATTTATACTTGTTTTCCACTTGACTTTTACTCTTACAAGGCCGACCTCACTAGGAGAGTCTAATAACCCTAATACCCCTCCACTGTAGGGACTATTGCCTCGACTTACAACAGAGGGTTAACCTCAACTCAATTGTGGGGACTATTGCCCTGACTTACAACAGAGGGTTAACCTCAAAGACTTTACATGACTTTATTATATTAATGACTCTCTCGATCAGAGGAACAAAAATCTCTGTCGGGGTAAATAAAATACAATAAGAAATATGCAAGTGGATACATTCCGAAGTTACAAATACATCAGCACTCCCTCTTAACTAGGAAGGTATTTTCTAGAAACAGTTCATCAGCAAAAGTCTTCATTACTGGATCATCATCATCATCATCATCACTTCTCTCGCTATCTTGAGCAAATGGTGTTATCTCTCAATTCTACTCGTAATAGGAAGTTCTATGGAGCCAACCCATTTTCATGCTAGATGTAGGTCTCAGCACTTATATCCAACAATGGGAGGTTCAGGCTGCCACCATGTCGGAAAGGCCCAGCGCTTACATCTGACCATGGGAGGCCCAACCTGCCACCATGTCAGAAAGGCTCAGCACTTACATCTGACCATGGGAGGCCCAGCCTGCCTCCTGTTGTCCGCCGATTGCACACCAGCAGCGGAAATCTAATGAAAGCTGTCTCCTCACTTAGGAAAGTGGGAGAGGTGTGACCTTGGGGGTAAGCATAGAGCTAGGTATTGTCACCTACTCCTAGCTCCTCCGTTTAGGCTAACTCCTAACGAAGCCAAGGGGGGTAGTCCCTAACAAAGAGTTTTCTAAGGCTCAATGTGGTTAAAGTTTTTTAATTGGTTGCGGATGCGGATGGGTGTTGTTTAGGAGTTATTGTGATTAGAGGTGTTTATTTATTATGATTATGACACATAAATCAAACGCAAGTAATCGGTTGCTGTGAAAATCCAGCAAAAACCATTGCTAGAGTTGTCCTTAAATTTTCCAAGAAAATCAAGCCCCCACTACTGAAAAGGGGCAAGGACTACAATTGGAGTAAGGGGAAGAGCAGCCAATTTCTGCTTCCCAGTGAAAAGCTGACACTCTTGGCAATACTTGACATGCTTGTGAGCATCTGAAAAAATATTGGGCCAATAGTAACCAGCTCTCAAGATTTTGTGGGCAGTTGTATTTGCTGCATAATGTCCTCCACAAAATCCTGAGTGAAACTCTGCTAAGATCTTCTTGGAATCTTGTTTGTTGATGCACATAAGTATGATACCATCTGGGTTCCTCCAACCCAGACCCTCTTGGGTAAGGCAATACTTAGCAGCCTTAAGTCTCAAAGCCCTACGCTTGTGACCTTTGAGGTGATCAGGGCAAGTGAGATGGAGAAGGAAGAAAATGATATCGGAATACCAATGATTGTCAAGCTCTTGAAGGGCAGGAGTCATGGCAGGCTGAGGGATATTATTTTCTGCAATCATTTCAATGGCTTCTTCATTTTTCTGAGTAAGCATTCTAGCAAGGCCTTGTCCCTTGATTAATTTAGTGGGCTTTATTTCAAGGTCATACTCTTGGATCTTGGACACCCATGTACCCCCTATTCCTAAAAAATCCTTTTGAGACAGGATATCCTTTATTGCAGTGTGGGGAACATATCCAATAACCTTAGAATACCCAATATAGGTCTTGAAATGTTTTAAAGATTTAACCAAGGCATAAGCCTGCTTCTCCATGATGGTATACTTTAGTTCGGAATTCTGCAAGGCTCTACTCATGAATACTATAGGTTGCTCGAACCCTTCGAAGTTCTTTTGGAGCAACACAAAGGCAATAGTGTCTTCTGAAGCAAAGCAAAAGATCATGAAATCCTTTGCGTAATCCGGGCTGACTCAGACCGGAGACCTGGTAATGGCATTCTTTATAGAATCAAGGGCTTTCCTTCCTTCACTGGTCCACACAAACTTGGCATTTTTTTTAAGTAAGGCCTGCATAGGTTTCATTAATTCGGCCAAGTTAGGAATAAATCTTCTAATAAAATTTATATGACCATTGAAGGATTGGAGGGCTTTCACATTCTTGGGTAGGGGAATCTTTCTTATGGCCTCTATTCTCTCAGGGTCAATTTTGACACCGTCCTTATTGATGATGTGTCCTAAGAGTTTTCCCTCTTCTATGCCCAAAACTGACTTAGCCGGATTCAAAGAAATACCATACTTCCCACATCGCTCGAAAATCTGCCTGAGATGACCAACATGGCTGGATCTTTTTTTCAAAAATACAGTAAGATCATCTTGATAGATCTCAATGATTTTACCAATCAATTCCTTGAAAGCATAATCCATGGCCCTTTGGAAAGTAGCTCCTGCATTTAAAAAGGCAAAGGGCATTCTCAGATATTCAAAAGTGCCCCAAGGAGTTGTGAAAGTGGTTTTATGCCTGTCTTCCTCTTGAATGACTACCTGATTATAGCCAGAAAAACCATCCAGCATCGACATCATGCTTGATCCAGTGACCCGTTGGAGGAGGGTCTCCATGTTGGGGAGGGAGTAATTGTCTTTCTGACATGCTATGTTTAGATTTATGAAATCCATACATATCCTTAAACTCTTGTTCTTTTTTCTAACTACTACCAAATTAGAACACCACGTTGAATGTCTTGTAGGAGCTATTATTCCTGCTGCTAACATTTTTTCTAACTTCTTTTTAATGATTGGTGCTAACTTAGGATTTATTTGCCTAAGTTTTTGTTTGAAAGGCTTGCCCTTTTGGCACTCTGGTTTTAAGGGAATAGTGTGTTGAAATACATCTTCCCTATATGCTTTGAGTTCATCATAAGTAAAGGCAAATACATCCCTATACTCTTTGACCAAGTTTATAAGGCTGTTTTTTTCTTTTTCGGAAGTACCTTTTCCAATTTTTATAATTTTAGGTTATGTTTCTGTCCCAATGTTGATTTCAATGTAATCCCTCGGTTTCATTTGCTCAACATTACTCTTTTTTCTGTCTTGCCTGTCAGATGTTTTCCAAGGACACAAGACCACGTGGGACAGGATTATTAAACTGGTCACCTTCTCCATAATATTCTTTATTTTCCTTCTAATCATTTACTTTAAAGTTTAGGAATTCATCGACATAATGAATGAATCTCAAAATTTGCTCATCATCTTTGAAGACCTGCCAATGTTCTACATTATCAGGAACAGAAGGTCTGAAGTTAATCTCTAAAGGACAATCCCCCTCTAACATCTCATCCGATGGCTGAAGAGTTGACACTGAAACTGCAAGCTTATCGGAGGCACTATTCTAATCTCTAGGGCTTGCTTCTATATTAAGGGCATCAAAGAATTCCATCGTATCCCAGATTGCATTTCTATATTTTTTAAGTCTTTGACACTTACATGCAAACTGACCCTTAACTTGTTGGACAACTAAGTCAGAATCCCCTTTAATACTAAGCAACTTGATCCCCATGTCCTTGGCAATCTCAATGCCTAGTAGAAGTCCCTCATACTCCGCCACATTGTTAGTTGCTTCAACTTCCAATTTGAAAACAA
Organism: Pseudotsuga menziesii; assembly: GCA_001517045.1. Taxonomy (NCBI): domain Eukaryota; kingdom Viridiplantae; phylum Streptophyta; class Pinopsida; order Pinales; family Pinaceae; genus Pseudotsuga; species Pseudotsuga menziesii. Next base: position 36,923 of record LPNX010648902.1, read on the forward strand.
AGTTGAAAACCTTACCCTTTGGAGAAATAATGACAACACCAGCCCCCTTTCCTATTCTAGAGTAAGCACCATCAAAATTCATTCTCCATAATTCACTAAGTTTTTCAGTCTTTATTTCTTCTTGGAGGGGTTCCAAGAAGGTGGAGTTGATTTGATAGGTCCCATTTTCATCACTATGGTAAGCATACTTGTTTAATGGTCTTTGAGGGTTTTCAACATGTTGTCTTTTTTCTTTTTCAGAATACAACTTAACAAGTGAAAACTCCGATGTTGGTACGATGGCATAGGTCCAATCCATTTGGATTGATCCTCCCAAAGTGGCACCCCATTTCCTAGAAAGCAACATCCCCCATTTGTTCAGAACATCAATAACAAGGATGTCCATGGTGATTTGGATATCCGGATATTTAGCCAATCTAACTAACTGGTTCTCAATCATCCCTTCAACTTTAACCGGTCTAGAGTCCATGGCACATACATTCTGGTATGGCCTTGTAGTTTTTAAGTCAAGCTGCTGCATGACTTTTTTGGTCATGATGTTGGAACTAGATCCTGAGTCTAACATACAATTGTGTAGAAGAAGATCACCCATCATTAATGATACGTAAAAAGGGGGATGATCTTCTTTTCTTGGGTCCCTAGTATGTAGAACTATAGGTGGATCGGCAAAAACATTATTTGAAGTTCGCTCCACGGTATCGGAAAAAGTGACCTTTCTAGGGGGGTAAGGGGCTTTACAGGATTTGAAAGACTTTCTTCAGTTTGAGGATGAACATTACTTGGAGGGTCTAGGATTTTCAAAAGCCTCTCTCTTTGGCCAGGAATTTTGCATAATTCAAGGACTGGAATAGGAACTTTTGTATTTGTTAGCCAATCAACAATTTCTTTAGTTTCTACTTCTTTGGAAGGATTAGGAGCTGTTACCTTAGGAATATTCTGTGCAGAAAACCCTTTTCTTTGATAAGTTATTCCCTTGAAGTTTTGAGTGTTGTTGATCTGCTCAGCTGAAGGCATCTCACCATAGTATTGAGTTAAGTTGTCTACTTTCTTTTCATAACGATTGGCTTGTGGCCAATTTCCTATGGAGATGTTAGGGATGTCATCTATGTTGTTGATAAAATTAGGCTCGCTTGTCGACGTATTAGGACCACAACCTTCAAGGTGACCATGCTCCTGAACATAGCATGCATAGTGGTAGCCAGATTCCTCATGGAAATCTCTGCATGCTCTGCAAAAAGGTTTATACTACTCAACCATGTTAGCGGCCTCTAGCTGATGAGGAGGCCTCTACTCATGGTTGGGAGGCTTTCTTTGCCAAGTTGGCTTGGCAGGAAAGGTTCTAGGAGTAGGCTGAGTTTGAGTTCTTTCTATTGTTATCACCCTATTTTGTATCTCCTTCAACTGCGCTAAGTGTTTCTGTTCTGCTTCCTCCATATTTTTCTTCATTTCCCTTTTCATTTCAATCATTTGCTTTTCATAGGCATCCTTCATAGCTGATAAAGGATCCTTATCTTTAGGTTCATTAATTTTTCAGAGTTGAAGACCTTAAATAACCTTGGAGGTTAGATTCACCAGATGACTACATGTTCAAATCAATTTTAATTGCCATTTCCTGAGCTTGGACCAAGTTAGCAGGCTCCTTGTCTCTTATCTGGTATTGCATTTTGCCACTAAGTGCCTCAATGTAATAGACCAAAATGGTTGGTGCAGTTGGGGTATAAGCAGTAGGGATGGCTTTTGACAGATCAATGAACCTAGTATTGAACTCGTCCATTGTTTTCGTATCCTTCTTTTTTATGTTGGTCAGGGACACAAGTTGATGCCGAGGTTCCTTCTTTTCACCGAACTTGTTGGTGAAAGAGGTTTTGAAGGCAGCGAGAGTATCAAAAGCATTATCCGGTAAATTGTTATACCAGTCGCCGGCCTTTCCATCCAAAGATGGAGCAATTAACTTCATGTATACATCATCATGTTGGGTAACAGGATCACTGACATAAGCATTGATGGATCTAGAAAAGTTCCTAAGGTGCATGGCGGAGGTAGTGGCATCAGTGCCAGTATACATCGGGAGCTTCTCGACAGCTTTGTCTGGAAGATGGTGGGGTTGACCTGCTATCTGAGAAAAGTCGAGCTGAGTAAAATAATCACCCATTATGTCGGAAACAGAGGTATTAGTGTTTATTTGAGAATTAGTTTCTAGAAATAAACTATGGATATCTGATAAAGACTGAGATCTAAGATCCTCAAGGATCCTACGAGGAGCAAGTTTATTTAGCCTTCTCCTATAAATCTTTTTAGGCTCAGGGATAAACCTAAGTAAACCTTCAGAGTTTCTTTTGGTTGAATGCCTTGGTAAAATTAAAGACAGTGGGGTCGCCCGATGGATTTCAAGTCTAAGATCAGCGAGGTGATTAAACTAAAAATCTATCAAAAAAGGTAAAAACTAGAAAAAACTAAGGTCGTCCAGGAACAAAAAATTTGTCCCCGGAGTTGCCAAATGGATTTCAAGTCTAAGATCAACGAGGTGATTAAACTAAAAATCTATTAAAAAAGGTAAAAACTAGAAAAACTAAGGTCGTCCAGGAACAAAAAATTTGTCCCCGGCAACGGCGCCAAAAGATGATGTCCGTCGATTGCACACCAGCAGCAGAAATTTTCTGAAAGCTGTCTCCTCACATAGGAAAGTGGAAGAGGTTGGACCTTGGGGGCAAGCACAGAGCTAGGTACTGTCACCTACTCCTAGCTCCTCCGTTTAGGCTAACTCCTAACGAAGCCAAGGGGGTTAGTCCCTACACAAGAGTTTCTATGGCTCTTAATTTGTTAAAGTGTTTTAATGGTTACAGATGTGGATGGGTGTTGTTTAGGAGTTATTGTAATTAAGTGTGTTTGTTTATTATGAGTTCGACACATAAAACAAAGCAATCCACGTTGCTAGCAAGAGATTAAAAGATGAGCAATAATTCAAAACTTCATAAATATGCATTCACAGATAGAAATTAAAAAGGCCACAGACAATTGATCCAAATATAACAATTATGCGAATTAAAAGACCAGTGCCTTATGGAGTCAAAATACTGAAAATGCGTAAAGAAATTAACAGCAAGTCTTGAAATAAAACTAGTGAATATTAGGTTGTGCAAGTGCTCTTGGTATATTTTTAAGGATTTTAAGTGATCTTGCTTATGGTGTCAAAGAAGGTTTGTCAAAAGCCAGGACAATATTCCAAGTTTAATCTGTTGAAGACATGACGGCCCGCCCAGTATCCCAGGCTGGTATCACGAAGATTGACCAGCTAGCTGAGAAGCTTAGACAGTGGGGGTTCCGACGTCTCTACTAAGAAGAACTTAGGAAAATTCCCCACAATGCCGGTGCATTGGTTATGGGGTTTAATTTTATTAGGTTTTTCTTGCAAGATTAGAAATCCAATGCCGTTTTTGGGTATTCCGATTTTGAAGTCGGTCAGAGCATACTCCGGCAAGGAGAAAACGAAGTTAATTAATTATGGGGGTGTGCGTTGCAAATTTTATTAAGTTATTTAATTAAGACTCTCCGACAGAGAGCGCTCTTGACCTCGTCTTATGACAGCGGTTCAAGAGACTTTGCTAATCTAAAATGCCTAATGCAAGGAGATGCAATTCTAACAATGCTCTCCGATAGAGAGTGCTCTTAACTTGTGTTACTGCAAGTTCAAGAGACTTAATTAATTCGTTAAAACTAAAAGAAACACAAAGATCTAAACTACCCAAAAGTCTCTTTCAGGCTTTTTAGGGCCCTAATCGGGAAAGCAAGGGGGTAAGCAAAATTCTATAAAAAAGTAAAGAAACAATGCATTAACCAAGTAAATAATCAAAGAGACATTTTTACTTTACTTTTCATGGATGATAACCTATTTAGCAAGTGAACTACCCTACTTTAATGAAAAGATAAACTTCTAAAGATTATGAACTATTCTTCCCTACTTTTAGCAAAACATGAAGTAAAGCATGAAAATGGAGAGACGATACAAGTTTCCCCCAAATGGGGGAAGAGGGATGTGGGAGCCATAATCCCACTTGCTCTTTATTAATTTGTTGCAATGCTTTCCTTTTGCTGCCTCTTTTGCTTCTTTTCTTTAATCTTGAAAGGTCTTTCAAGCAATCTGTAGAAGGGGAAAAGAGAAAGAGGGAATTTATGGTTTTTTAGGGCTTGATTCTTCAGAATTTCGCCAACATTTCTGTTGTACCAGACACAAAAAAGAAAAATCAGCAAGCATGTATTGTTTAAAATATGATAGGAAAGAACAATGCAAAAAAAAAAATTTAAAAAAAATTTGGGAAATTTTTTATACTTAGAATTTTTTTTGAATTTTTACATGCAAAGCATAAAACGTTTCCCTACATCTAAAGAAGTAAACTAGATCTAGCAAAGGCCCTAAAAACAGATTTGAAATAATAAAGATTTGAAACTTGGATCTATTTTATGAGCAAGTACAAAAATTAAAGAAGAAGGGTTTCTTGTGGATGGAACACGAGATGGAAGAAGACTCCGGCTTTCTTTCGAATGGGAAGAGACCGATCTTGTAGGCCGTGCAATCACAATGTGTTAAAAGGTAGGTTGCTTGAAGCTTGGGCTTGATGTAGCTGAACTCGCACCCTTCTTCAACCTGTGACCTGCTAATACCAAAACTCAGATACAAGTGAGATCATATATATATAAAAAGTATGCAAAGGAAACTCAATCGAGATCAATACTACATATAACTAACTATTTATATTCATCAAGATTAGAACCTACTTTGCATAAATAACTGAATTGAAACTACAAACAGCTATTCTACCGTGCCAATAGTGGCCCTCTTGAGCTTAACACATAAATAGATCTCATTCAAGTAAAAAAGAGAGTAAAGGGTTTAGGAACAGTTTCACCTCAACCATAGAACATTCACCACATGTAAAGAGAGATGGACCTCCAAAGTTGAAAATCTTATTAATCAAAATGTGAGCAAAGCTTAATACAATTTTTGTAAAGTAACTCTAGCACAAAAGTTCTATCTGAATAGAGCTAAAGAAGCCTCTATTTATACAATGAGAGAAGACCCAAAACCCTAAAACCAAAAACCTTGACCTAACTGGCTTGGCAGCTCAATGAGAGCCCAGACCTGAAGATCAAGAGTTAAGAGTGAGGGGAGGCCTCCACCTAGGCAAGGCGCCCCCACTCCAACCCTAAACACTGAAAACAAGCAGATGAGGAGGCCACATGTGTGAAGACGCCCTCTTGAGGAGAGAGGGGCGTGAGCTAGATGATGAAGGCGTGAGCTTGTGAAGGAACCACCTGCTAGGTCTGGAGGAGTTGTAAGATAGGTATGGAGGAGCCACTGCCTAGTAATCATCAGTGCAAGAGCCAGTCCCGCCTCGATCAAAACATCAATCCAATGGATGCTCTCCACCTCCCTCAATTTGTGAGCCAGCTGAAGAGGGTGAATTTGCTAAGTAGAGGTGTCATGAATACTCACTGAATGCTGACTGAAGCTGCCTTCTGTTAACTCAATTCATCATAAATGGCCATTGCCATGTCATTTTGCATTTCATTTCGCCGAATTCAGAGTAACTTGGAGAGATTTGGATTTTCTCCAAAATAATCATTTTTTGTTAATTAATCAATATTTTCCCCAAAACTGACTTTTTTGAGAAAATATGCGTTATGTGGCCGAATGATGATCTGAAAGTTGGATCTGACTGGCTGGCTGATCAAGAATGATTTTTGGCTTAAGGTTAAAGCCTTCAATCATTGAATTTGGGTTCCGGATGACTAACTTATTACAAATTGAATTTTTCCATTTAAATTATGAAAAATTTTAATTAAAAACTTTAGGAAAAAATTAAAAAATTAAAAAAATAATTTTTGACGCGTCCTGTAAAATTTATTTGAAATCTTTTTTGAGGGTCCTAGTGACTTAGGACATGATCATGCTCTATTCTAATAATGTCTAGTAGGTTTATATACACTTAGTTGGGCTCTAATAACTCCCCAAGGCCCAGAATTCAAAATCGGGCATTCCAGCTTTGGAGGAAGCGGGAGAAAACCTCGTCAATTATACTCGGCTATAGGAAAAGCATAATTGTCAAGGGCAAAAAACTCTCTGGAATACTTTAGTTGAAATTCTACGTCCTAGGAGATTGAACCACTCAAAACATCCTACTAGCACATTTTATTAGAAACCTCGCGGGGCCATGGTCAAAATTATTCAAATAAAAAACTGACTAGCCAAAACTGGCTAGACACAAAGGCGAACCATCTGATACACTAGAATCAAACATTGGTCATGTTTGTCAACTGGCGGCTCCTCAGGTAATCCAACTATGGTACAAAAAAGTTGGCAACACAATTCAATTTCACAACAACAACATATATAGGATCGCTGAAAGAAACACAATCATAAAATAGACACAGATTTATCTTGGGAAACCCTCTAGGGGAAGAAAACCTAACAAAACTTCGCCAATATAGATGATCAAAAGTACAAAGACAAAACCCTGAACAAGTGCTCCTTCTCCTTGCAGATCTCTCTCTCTCTCTCTACCCTATGCGAATTACACAAGTGAGTGTGTGTGTCCAAATGAGGAGCACATCACTCCTACTTATACTTGATCTTCCACTTGACCTTTTCACTAACTAGGTCAGCCCCAACAAACTTAACTGGGCTGACTTACCTAGGAAGACTCAAAACAATATAATATTAGTTTTTGGAGGGTTCTATCGACCCGACTTACAAAGGAGGTTTTACCTCATGATTCTATGATGACCAAATACAGTAATAACATCCCGACGGAGGAATAAAACATCTCCGAATAAATTGCAATAATAAAATACAATAGAATATTCTTCAAAGTAACAATATTTCAACACTCCCCCTTAACAAGAAGGGTTTGCTACTGACAACAGCAACATCAACTGTAGGAGCATGGAGAGAGAGCATCATCAACAACATCAAGGTGATACATCTATAAATCATTGGAAGTTTTCTTCAACAACATCAGCAACTAGAATAGTTACTAGAACATCTTCAACATCTTAAGTACTGGAGCACCATCTACAACAGTGAGTCTTCATCTTTGATCTTCATTTTCTACAACACTCGATCGCTCAATTGTCTACAGCAACACTTGATCTTTCGATCAACAACAACATCATCTCCAGCAACATAACCTGCAACACACATGATCCAATTATGGGATGATCAATCCCTTTCACACTAGGACATAAGTCCAAGGATGATGCAATCCTAACCACATCACTGAGACAAAAGTCTTAGGATCACTTTAAGACTAATGTCCAAGGATGATACAATCCCAACCACTTCACGGAGACAAAACTCTGCGGATCACTTTAGGACTATTGTCCAGGGATGATACAATCCCACTGCAACATCATCATCACTGCTTCCTCTTTCAAGGAGGGTCCTTTCGAACCACACCAAGATTGTCACAGAAGTACTCAAACTTCACTCGAGATAGAGGCTTAGTCAACACATCAACAACTTGTTTATCAGTGCTCACATACTAAAGCTTTATAGCTCCCTTCTGTACCATATCCCGTATGTAAAAATACCGGATTTCTATGTGCTTTGACTTGTCGTGGAACACTGGGCTCTCCGTCATCTTTATACAACTCTAGTTGTCACATAGAATCACCGTGGTATCCAACTCTTGGTCAAATAGACCTAACATCAATTTTCGAAGCCATATGGCTTCACAACTAATAAAACAAGTTGTTATATACTCTGCTTCAGATGTGCTGAGAGCAACACTGGACTGCTTCTTGCTAAACCATGAGATCATGGCGGATCCCAGACAATAACATCCACCTGAGGTGCTCTTCCTGTTTGAGACACTTCCAGCCCAATTTGCATTTGTATAACCATACAATCTGTAGTCATGATCTCCAACATAGTATAGACCAAAGTTTATCGTACCTTTCAGGTACCTCATCACATGCTTTGCAGCTACTAGGTGAAATCGTCTAGGCTCAACTAGATATTGACTCAGGGTGTTCACAACAAAGCATATATCTGGCCTGTTATTGGTCAGATACATCAACGACCCAATAATCTGTCTATACTAAGTCACATCCACTAACTCTGACAACTCATCAGCTAACAATTTCAGGTTGGTATCCATGGGTGTGGCCATGGCTTTACATTCCAACATATCAAATCTTTTTAGGATTTCCACAACATGCTTTCTTTGGTTGAGAAAGATTCCTTCTGGGTTCTACCATACTTCCAGACCTAGAAAATAGTGCACCAATCCAAGGTCTTTCATCTCAAATTCTTCAGCGAGCTTTTTTTTGCACTCTACAATCTATTTCTCATTTCCTATCAGAAATAAATCATCCACATACAACAATAATATGATAGGTTCATCATCCATAACCTTAGAGTAAAGGTTAGGGTCAGCTTTACTTTTGGTAAATTCCAAGCTCGTCAAAAAGCTATCTATCCTTCCATACCAAGCTCTAGGAGCTTACTTCAATCCATACAGAGCTTGCTTGAATGAAAAAAACCATATGATAACACGTGAGATTTATTACCCAAGGTTTTAACAACCTTAAATTTATTAATATATGGAGGGCGGTCCACCCTTTCTTTCTAGCGCAACCTTCACATGGACTCAATCGTGAGTCTTCATTACTTGACGTCATACTCCTCTTTAAACAATTTGTAGCCTCTTATATTAACCAAACTTTGAAAGCATTTAAGTTGGAGAAGGGGCTCTAACCCATATGGCCCACATGCAATGTCACTTAACCCTTTAAAAAACTAATTTTTGACTTCTCTAAAAGATTTGACTTTGGCGCAATTTCTCATAAATTAGCATTTTCTTTATGTTTTGTACTAAGTTGCACGAAATGTGGAAAGTTTTTTGAGTTTCCGAAACAGGGACACCTAGAAACGTGACCCCCCCAAAATGGGCACGTTGGGGGAAACGTCATATATATATAGATATATAAAAATATATATATATTTATATTTATATATTATTTTAAAATACCTCGTTCTTTTGTAAAAAAGTAAGAATGAGACAAATAAACAATAATTGAGAAGAAAAGCACATCTTTATTAACTAATCATTTATTAGATGAGGCTTGTTATCACATATATAATAGCCAGGCTACCATATTCTATTTTTCAGACATAGTACATTTTTCAGCCAGATCTCTTACATATGAGATGCTGAGATGAGTAGTTTTGACGGATCATTATTGTATTAGTGGACTATTTTACTCTCCCGTGTCAGGACCGAGTCTCAGGACACTCATATTTGAGGATCGATGTAGCCATTTAGTCATTACAGAGCAGTTATTGATGCCCAGTTTTATATCATTGCTTTCTCATTTGATAGATGATGTTTCAGATGGATTATATTGCATGATTATGACTCAGCTTTTTATATGGTGTTATGGTTATCATTGCTCTTATACTCATTTTTGTGACATGTATTAACATGTGGTGTCATGATCTAGCGGTCATAATTATATGGACTTGGATGTATTTTGTATTATGTATTGATGTCTCTACTTAGACTTGGAAGTTCTTGATCTATATTCATTGGTTTTATCCTCCTTAGGGAGAATAGAGGTAGTCATTCCCACCATTGTTTTGGCTGGCTAGTGTTGGCTTCATCATTCATTGTCTCCACCCATCCATTACCTTCCAGTTTAGTTTTCAACCCAACTGACTTCTTGACTTGTGGTATGGAGGACCTTTTTCCCTCGCTAGAACTTTTGTTGGACAAGCCTCCCTGTTTATATTGTGTCTCGACTCTGAGTTGGTGACAAAAATTGCCTTTGGTAAGTTGGATTGTATGCCTAAATCATTCTGGTCGATTGTCCCGATGTTTGGCACTATGCAGAACTCCCCTTGGTCACTTGAGATGTTGTTGGCTAAAACTGAAAGCTCATGTACTACTTATATTGGAAATATTATATATGCGCCCATGGAAAATGAAAATGCTAAAACTGTGTTTCTTAACATATGTAAAAAAGGGCAAGAGAAATGAAATGCTAAAATACCCCTTGAAGGGTATAAGAAAAGGTCCAAAAAAGCAATGGTTAAAAATATGCTATATCCAAATATTGCTGACCTTATAAATATAAATATGTCCCGGATGAAAGCTGCGATTAGCTGTGTTTTTAAACACTGGTGAAGTCTCAAAGGGTCATATAGGCCAAAAAGGCCATGGAAATAAAATTGATGGTCCTAATGAACTTGGATCTAACTTGATGGAGACATGATGCCTAAGTTGAATAAGCACTCTCTAAACAACTCAACCATTTGTGAGGCACTGCCATTCCTTGTGTTGTTGTTTGTCCGGCATTGGTTATAGTGAGTATTCTCTTTCCATATCCAAAGTGTCATGATGCTAAGTAGGAATTCATCCTTTGTCTTAGCCTTGTCAATTTCATCTTTCACCCTTCACTAGCAAATTGGCTACAACTATGAAATGAGTATAGTCCTGAAAGTCTAGTCTGACTAATAATAAATAAAGCCTTATATATGTATTGGTTGATGTACCGCTAGTGAAATGACTGCTACTTGTGATTGTTGCTTGAATGAATTGTAGAGCATGTCTTAGCCTTTTAACACTTGCAGCAGATGGATGATAGTCTGAGTTATTATTGGTGTCTAATCATTTACAGCGGGTTATAATGTTGATTGGATATGGTTGATGATCAGATAGAGACCTGTGAGGGGTATGAATATACACCTTAGATGGATTTGGACTCTCTGATTCTAATGAGACATTTTATTTCCAGTTTCGGGTACTTGCAGATATGATCAGGCTCATTCTGCCTTTCTGATGCATTTTTTCTTCACAGGTTGATATGTTTGAGCAAGGAGATGTTTCAATTGGATCTCCTAGCGCGTTTTATGTGCATAGGGGGTGCAGCCACTTGTTTATACCATAGTACCCCCATCGCAGAGAGCCTGGTGGGATCAGTTTGACAACGCAGGCACCCTAGGAGGCTATTTTGGTAGGTTCACGTTTCTTGAGGCAGATTAAAAAATGATTAAATGGTTATTGAAGAAATCGATTTGAGCTACTGAGGCAAGGAAATGATATGGGATGAGTCATGATGGTGAGAGTTATGTCCTTCACATATTCTCCAGCAGTTGCAGCACCTGATTAGGCCCACACCTATTTTTTGGGCATTTTTATATTTTTTCCTGGAGCTTTTGGGAGGCTCACGATTTCCTCAAGGAGGCACAAAGTCAAAGAATTAAAATATTATATTATTTTATTGTGCCATGGGGACACCCAGAGGGAGTTAGTCAACACTCCTTGGACCCACCATGTGCGTCATTTATTTTTTGTTGAGTGGGGTACCCTCTTTATGGGTGATTTAGTCCACTTTGGTACTTTATGGTTATATTGATCCATGTATTGTATGTTGAGCTCATCTCAACCATTGATTAGAACATTTTACCTTTTAATCTTAGCCACTCGTTTTGAAAGTGGTTAGGATTCGGTTATGATTATGGTTTTCTCATTTCTATTTAAAGGAGAGGGCTTCTCATTTGTAAGGGGTCTTTTGCTCTTGGATCTGAATAATAGAAAGATTTTTCCGTGGATATTTTATGGATCTACTTTGCATCTGATGTTCTCAAATGGTGATTGGATAGTCTTCTGCTTTTTAGCATTGTGGAAATTCATGTGAGATCTATATTTTTCTGCTATCATTGTCTTGTCTACAGGAGGGCGTTTTGGCTAGAGCATTTTTGCAGGGGGGCCTCAACAAGTTCGGTTATCTTCGTCTTGGATCAGGGGGTTTCATTAGTTTCATTGTAATCTATGATTACTTCGTTTTACTTTCTTGTAGCATTTGGTTTCTTTATCTTGTCTTAGCAAATCTAATATTGTTGCCGTTTGCTCATGCAGGGTGGGGTGCGCATTGGTGATTTGGGGCTTACATCTGTCATAAAAATCACTTGGATCTTCCAGAATTGATCGGGATAGCAAGGATCATCACTGTTAAGACTTCTACAAGCATTTTCAAGTACGATCCAACAAGTAACTCTCTTCTCTTTAACAGATTTGAATCCATTGTACCTGCTTTTCCTTCCATTTTTTGAAAATTCCTAAAATACTAAAAAACCCTAAAAAGTACTAAATCTAGGAACCGTCCGATCTTTGGCCAAACCACTACTGGGTTTCATAGATCGGGCCTCCCCTTCACTGAATCTACTGCAACACTGGTCAAATTCCTGCTGGTTTGGCCTAGATCTGATTTTTAGCTTGAAAACTGCATAGCGCCCCCACTGAAAATTTGACCTGCTAGGGTTTTGACTTTTTTTTATTTCTGACTTCATAGATTGATCAATCGGGTCCCACACAATCCAAATCACCCTCAACGTTGTCTAGATTCATGGCAGTTTGACCTAGATCTGAGTTTTAGACTGAAAACAGCCCTAGCGCCTTCACTGAAAACTGGACTTTTCCGGAGTTTACTTTTTCCGAAATTTGACAGGCTAGGATGATAGATCAGGGCTTGAGCACTCCAGAACACCCCCAATGCTGAGCTAGTTCCTGCCAGGTTGTCCTAGATCTGAAAAACTGACTTTCAGCCCCCTAGCCCCCCTCATTAGATTTTGACTTTTTCTAGATCTGATTTTTCCTACAATTTTCTGATTTGGGTTTGTAGATCGGGCCATCTTGATCTCATTTTCTCCTCAACGTTGAGCTGACAGTCTCCTGGTGGCTCTAGATCTGCAGATCTGCCTCTCCAAACCCTAGCGCTAGCCCTCCTTCTGCTGATTCCTGTAACCTGAATCTTCCGGGCCAAATCCTTTTCTGGGTCCATATATCCGGGTATATCCCAGGTGGGTTCACTGAAACGTTGTGCTGATACTGACTCCAATGCCCAATGCACGAAAGACACTGATCTCCTATCTCTAGCGGTAGCCCTAAATTGACCTTACCCTCGTTCTCTTTGTCAACATTCCTTGATACTTTCATATCTTTCACTGAGTCTGTCTCCTTGGTACTAGACAATCCCAACTCTGTCCTTGATCACCCTGTCACAGTTACGTTTCCCAAGACAGTGGTCATCTCCATCAATTGCTAGTACCTAAACCCTAGAGCTAGGGTTTCCATTTACCTTACACCTTACATACCTCAAAGCCACATTTGATCTGTTCTGGTGTCTAGGTCTGATCTCTCCTGTCGGGGGTAGATCCGGGTCTCCCCCGTTGTTGTCTTGGACTTAGATAACATAAAGTGAAGGCTGCCTTGATCAGCGTGACAACCATCCATTTGGGAGTCTAGTTGTTGTCTTAGACTTAGATAACATAAAGTGAAGGCTGCCTTAATTGGCGTGACATCCATCCATTTGGGAGTCTAGGCAGTCTTGGTTCCACCCCCTTGGTTGCTTGCCCCTCTACCATCCATCCTGGATCTACCTCACATAGGAAACTACAAGGTTGGTGATAACAAGGCTTTACATCCAAAATTAGCCTTTATAGATGAGACTTTACATCCAAAATTAGCCTTTATAAGTTTATACTTGAGGCTTTATGTGCTGCACAAACTTAACCTTTATAAGAAAAAGATGATGCAGAAAAAAAAAACGTCGATCAATATTTTAATCAAAACGTTAATCGAAGGACTCTGTGTTCAAAACGTTGGTCAATATTTTAATATTAAAGCTTGGACTTTGCTTATAACTTGTCAACGGCTGTCCCTATTGTACGGCTGCAAGAAAAAGACAAACAAACAATAACAAATTTGATGGAATCTCACTACTCAGTCACTTTCGAAGGACGCTCTTCCCAAAACATTGTGAATAGTTTATGACAAACATGTGCTTATAAAGATTTTAGAATAGGGTTTTAAATGTTAATTAGGTAAACTAAAAAATAATCTTAAGAAAAACCATTGTTTTCTGGACCCCACAACAGAAGAAAAAAAATTGGAAACACGCCTTACAGCACGGAAAGTACCCGAAACTCCGTCTGTCGTACTGTAAGACATTTCCCAAATCATGAAATGTCGTACGGTACGGCTGGCGGCATTTCCACAGCGTTTCGAGGAGTTTTCAGTACTAGTATGCCCTTCCCAATGGAGTTTCCTGCAACTTAGGTTCTGTAGCATTTTCAGCGAAAAATTCCATACAGGACGATATAGTCACCCGAAGCATGAGAAAAGTGGGTCATAAGGTAAAGGCGGTGCTCTGAGCTTGAAAACAAGCCCATACACGCCAAAAATGGACTCCGAATCATACTTTTTTTACATTTTGAATTTTTCCATTAAACCATTAAAAAATGGCCTAAAAACGAAAAAAAAAATTCTCGGAATTGGACGAAACTCTAGGGGGACTTAGTACATGTCCATACGACTCAATATCGATAACTAACACGCGTATATACATTGACACATGAACTTTAATAACCTCCTAAGGCCTAACCACCAAGACGAAAATTTCAGCTTTGGAGGAGCGGTGAAAAACTTGAAAATTATACATCGCTTATTCAACATTGCATAATTGACAAGGGAAAAAACACCTTGGAATAATGGGATTGATAGACAAGTCCTTTACAAAAAGTTTGTCGTGTTAGAGCATTTATTACAACGCCCCTAAGGGGTATGAACATGCATTTATTAAAAAAAAGGGACATATGAGATTTTTCCATCTTGATCTCATCTATGATCTACCCCTTTTTGTATTTACTATTTACTGCTACTAGCTTCCTTTGGCATTCTGACATCTATGTAATACATTTTGATTTTGATGACTTAATGAGAATTATGGTTTCGACATCTTGAGCTATCATCTTTGTGTCTCATTGTGATTTCTGAATGACAGAATGTGTAATGTGTATTGATTGTAATTAGTAATTTCTGTTGAATATTTGTAAATGTTCTAGTTTCTAAACAAATTGGATCTATATGTCTATATTTTTAATATATATAATTTTTAAAATATATATATAACGTGTCCTAATTCTGGGAGTCACTATGTCCGTGTCGGACCCTCGTATTTTCATGTCCTCGTGCCAAGTGACTTATATATATATATATATATATATATATATATATATATTATAAAAGGGAAAATAGAGCCATATAGATCCAATTTTTTTTAGAAACTAGAGCATTTACAAATATTCAATGGAATCAATACACATTACACTTTCACAAATCACAATGATAGACTCGTAGACTCATAAAAATTCTCATTAAGTCATCAAAATCAAAATGTTCTATTTCATAGATATCAGTCAGATTCATATTTCTCATTAAGTCATCAAAATTAAAATGTATTACACAAATGTTGGAATCCCTTGAAAAACATGTTATTGCTCTTCACGTGCAAAGAAAAACCCTCTTAGAACTCAAGCCTCACTGAAAAATGTGAAAGAATGAAGGGAAAATAGAGTTTTTATGGCCACAGGCCACTTTTTCCTTGGATGCATGTTTTGTTTTGGGACACGTCCTTAATTTTGTCGCCTAATTCGCACCTCAGGTCACATGGCAGAAATCTTCAAGCCACTAGGTACGACCCTAATAAAAGAAAATATAAGGTTGTTAATCTACGAAAAGAGAAGCAACTATTCTAGGAGTTTAGAGGTTTTAAACACAAGAGCATAAACAATGGATTACTTTACAACATTCTTAAGATATCATCACCATGAAAGTAAAAGCTTGAATTGAGATAATAAGCAAATAGACTAGTGCTAACTAATTGAAATACTAAAAGAAATGTTGTGTGAGTGCTCTTGGTAAATTTTATTATTTATGAAATGAGTGGATTAACAAGAAGTGGATTCCAAAGTATACCCAAAGGGTACAAGGAATATGTCTGGATTTGCCAGATGTGGTTGTACACATGAAATGTGGGATAGATCGAAGTCGTTGGGGTGTGTCCAACACTACACCAAACGAGGGTGCATCCTGACGGATCCCCATGGTCACTATCTAGTAGTTCCCCCTTCTCGCTTCACTGTAGACTTTGCCCACAAGAGGCAACAAAACAAAATGTCGGATTTCTGTCTTCCAGCGAGTTAATTTTACTATGGAGTGGATTACAAAGTGTTAAGATCCTCTTTTTGATTGTCCCATCGTTCCAACCTAAAAGGCTTGTAGTGGTCACAAGAGCATATAGAAACAAATAGTGAAATATGATTTATTTTAACTTGAAAGAAAACAAAAAGGGTAAATGTGAAATTAACTAATTTATTAACTACGAATCTCTTTTCCCAAACTCGAGCAAGCTCTTTTGGTACTTCGGGAAAGTGTAGTGGTTATTATTTTATTTGCAAACAAAGCAAATCATTAGACGTAAATCAACTAAACTAACTAAAGAAAAAGAGTAGTTAATCTAACAATCACACCATAAAATGAGACGACATGGATCTTCCCTAGGGGGATGGGCTGTGGGCGCTGGGTAGCCCACTTGCCTCTTTTATTATGATAATTACAATGAGGAATACTTGTGCCCTTTTATAATTTAAGAACCACAAGTTTACTAACTTTTTTAGATTTTAAATGGTTTGAAGAAAGATATGGAGGAAGAGTGCACCCGGATAGTCAAAAAACTTGAAATTTCAGCAGCACTCCCTTCTACCTACTCACCAAAAGTAAAAAAATCAGTGAGCAATTATAGCACTAAGATGCCAAATAAACATGAAACCGAACACGTCCAAAAGGGCCTGTGTGTCCCGTGTCCGCGTGTCGGACACGGACACGCTGATAGAACGTGTCCGACACGTCTCTACAACGTGTCCAGTGTTCGGACACGCGTGTCCAAGGACTGTCAATGCGTGTCTTGAAAATGAGACACGTTTTCCACTAAAAAACGCCCATAATTGCTTTAAATCATAATTTTGACTTTCTTTTTATCATTTGCAAGTGTGGAGATGGCTCTAAAGTGTGTTTGTTGTGCAGATGAAGAAGATTTGAAAGATTTAAATGTGTATTACTAATGTTAAATGGGCATTGATTTTGATTTCTATTGAATATTTGTAAAAATTTGGATCTATATGTCTATATTTTTAATATATATATAACAGGTCCTACGTGTCATGATTTTGGGGGTCACAATGTCTGTGTAGAACACTCGAATCCCCGTGTCCTTCGTGTCCTGTGTCCTCGTGTCAGGTGACTTAGTTTAAAAGCATAAAATTTATCTCTAACTTCAAATGTTGAAAGACAAACTTTTATTATATTGAAAGCTAGATTTAAAAGATAGATCTACTAATGAAATATTTGAGCTTTAAGCACTTAGATCTAATTTTAACACCTCATACTAGAAAAGTAGTTTTTTAGATCTGATTTTAAACTTGAATCACTTTGCAATTAGTACAAGTACGATAACCAAAGAAGATAGAAAAGAATGAAAGTGAGAGGGTGGAGGAGAAGCTCAGATCCTGGAAACTTGGGCAATGGAGTCTTCAAGTGGAGAGCAAAGGGATTAAGATCTTCCCAAAAGGGCATTGTTGTCGCCTTTCATGCACCTGGGGGGAACGTGGCAAAAATCTTCAAGCCACTCGATGTGTCCCTGGGGAAAAGTCTCGAGTCAAGGTTGTCGCCTTGTTTTTTACTCGTCTATTTAGGCCAATTCCTAATCGAAGCCAAGGGGGGTAGACCCTATGAGTTACTAAGGCTGGTTTAATCTTTAGATGGTAGTTTATGATTGAGTAAATTGTTTAGGAGTTTTTATGAAAGTGGCAGAAGAGATTGATATAGTGATTAAGACAACAACATGAAATACAAATTAAATTATAATCCATCCACATAAGATTCACTTTAAGCAAAATGATTGTATGATGTAGACCAGTGCTGAAAATGGAGTCTGAAATGGAGTGTTGTTGGATTGTTGAATGTATTGCAATTGTTCTTGGTCAATTTTAGTTTATTGTGGAAGATGAGTGAATTAGATTAGGGGGAAGGGAACTCCAAATATACCTGAAGGTACGAGGAGTGTGTCCAAAACCATTATCCGATGCAGTTCCACGCAAGGAATATGTGGGCTGGATCGAAGTCTCTGAGACGTGTCCAACACTACACCAACAAGAATGTATCCTAATGGTGTCCCGAGGTCACTACCAAGCTGTTCCCGCTTCCTCTATGAACTTTACCTGCAACAGATTAAATCGAGGCGTTGGATTTTCGCCTTGGGAGGTTAATTCAAAAGTGAGCCTAATTATACTAGTCACCCACATTGCTTTTGATGTAGCCAACTGTTCTATCGAACCGCAGCGGTGCAGAGCATACACAATGGAGCCTTGGTAAAGTTTTAAGGATTTTATGTGCAATGTGTTTTCTTGTTTATTAAATCCCCAGGAATCTCTTTCAGGCTAAAATCCCTAATAAGGAGAGCAAGGGGTGTAAATTGTACAAGAAGGTAAAGCAAAACACAAAACCAAAAGTTTCCTACCAAGCATCTCTTTCCCCTTTTAGGTAACTCGGGAATTCGTGGGGTTAGTATTTGTATTTCTTTAAATAATGAATGATATAACAAAATGAACATTTATCAAAGTATACTAATCTACACAAAGAAACTAAACTAAAACAAGAAAATCACAAAAATTGACACCGATGCGAATCCCCCCTGGGGGGATGGGGAGTGGGATCTAAAGAGCCTACTCAAAAGATGTTATTATGCTCGGTTACAATGCTTGAAGATAAATGCTCTTTGGTCCTTGTTATCTGGGATCCAAAGGATTACAAAATCTCGGAAAGGAAACCGCGGAAGTAGGGGGAACCGGTGTTTTAAAAATCGGTCTGATCAGTTTCGGAACCGGCCGGTTCACCGGTTCGATACCAAACTGGTTCAAACCGGCAGGCAAACTGGATCGGTGACTGGTTTGTGACCGAACCGGTCGGTTCGGTCACCAAACCGGTCCGGTTCGGTAACAAACCGATCTGACTAGCCGAGTTTCGATCCTGACCGGCCGGTTATGACCCATCTCAACAATTTGCACAACCTCCACTAATAAAATCATTTTTTAAGTAAAAAATTGCAAGGAGAGGGTTGGCCCCTCCTCCAAAACCCTAATCCCTCATTTGCCTAACACTCTCATGCACTCGAAAACACAAACAACTCTCATTTTTACCATTTCATTTCAAGCAGTGAAGGGAGAAACAGTGCAGCAGTGGAGGGATTTTGATGCTCTTCTCTAGCTGCAAATTTTGTGGAGAGCAATTGACAATGAAGTGGTGAAGTGGACAGCAGCCTTTGGTGAACAAAAATTCCATTGGAAGGATATGTTTTGAGCATTTTAAGCAATTTTCAGTGCTAAAATTACCTTTCTAGATGATTGTTCAATGAGTCAATGTTGAACATGTATTGAGAATTCTGAATTTGATTATAGATATCAAGATTATGCATGTTTTTGTTGTTACTTGCTGAAAATGATATTATGAACATTGTTGATTTACAGAAATACCAGTTATGTTTAAAAACAATGATTTTATAAATATTTTCATATATATCATAGATAAAATAATTTAATCGACAATTATTTAGAGTTCCCAAAATATCAAATTAGCAATAATCATGAAACAATCGGAAATAATTTGGAAAAATCAACAAGATTTAAAAGATAAAAAATATTCATATTTTTCATTTTTTTTAAATATAAAACAACAGCAACATCATATAATCACATTGTTAAATATGAAAGAACCCTAATATATAAGATGTATAGTGTCATGTCCCTAAAATTTAAATTTTAAATCCTTTGATTAAAATTATTAAATTTGGCTACAAGGTGTTTGATAAATTCATGCTGATTATTAATGCGTTATGAATGAGGCC
Source organism: Pseudotsuga menziesii (assembly GCA_001517045.1). Lineage (NCBI taxonomy): Eukaryota > Viridiplantae > Streptophyta > Pinopsida > Pinales > Pinaceae > Pseudotsuga > Pseudotsuga menziesii. Next base: position 56,720 of record LPNX010648902.1, read on the forward strand.
AAATATTGATAATTTAATGCAAGAATTGGTTTAATTGGTGCAAGTGGGTGCCTAAGAGGCTAATGGGGACCATATGAGATGTTTCTCTCATTAAAATGGGCATAAAGCAGTAAAAAGCTAAAAAAGCAAATAAAATGCAAATTCTAGATTTTTAACAAATAAGAGCTAATGGAGGAAAGAGAAATTGTTAAAGAAAGCTAGAGAGGGGGCACTTAATGAAGAGGGGGGTCACTTGGCAATAAAATATAATAAAAAAATCATGTTTAATGATGATTTTTAAAATTTAAATATTTTATGTACTTTTTAGCAAACCGATTCATTAAATTCAAATCGGTCGATTTATGAGCGATTCATTACCGATTCCGATTCCGATTCCGAGTTGACCCTCGATCGATTCCGAGTCCGATTCTGATTTTTAAAACTATGGGGGGAACCACTAGGAAGCTCTGGATGGCCCAAAAATCAAGATTTGGGCAGCGTTTTCTTCTCTTTTTTGGTGGACCTGCTAAAAACAAGAAAGCATATGTTAGTCAAATGTGCCCAAAAACACTTTAGAAGTGTCTTTGGATAACACAAAAAATTGTAAAAGACCTACTCAGTTAAAGCTATCAAAAAGATGCAAAAATTAACTAAGGAAAGCAATCTTTCCTTGGGATCTTGGCTTGTTTTTTGGGCAGCCAATAACATTAAACACTTAGATGCTTGATCTAGACTTTAATACTTCAAAGGAAAACTACTTTATGCAAGTTTTAGATTTACTTTAAAGTACTTGCGAAAAAGAGACCTCCTATGCCTAGATTTGCTCTTGAAAATGTAAAACTTTAAAGCACTTTAGATCTAAGCTTAAAGCATTTGCAAACGAGATCTAAAGAAGATTTTAACTTTAAACGAGATAGATCTACAGAAGCAAGGAAAGTAACCAAAGAGATAAATTGATTTAAATTGAAGGAGAGAGAGAGGGAATGTTGGAAGCCTAGGAATATTTGGGCCTTGGAGTCTGCAAGTGGAAAGCAGAGGGACTATGCTCTTCAAAATTTGCTTGAAAGATTGAGGAGTCAACCTATATCAACCATCCCTTCAAGCTAGATACCTGCATCAACTTAAAAATCTTTGCACAAGAAAGGTTACAAGCAAAGGTGTTGCCAGAAATAGAAACTTGGAAAGCATGCAATTAAACAAAATGTACATGCGAGCTAAGAGATCTACAACCATCAAACAATAAGAGCATGAATCAAACTAGAACAATATCTTATCCTACTCGGAGATAGCTCCCCTTGTAGGCCTACAACAAACCAAAGAAATACACAACAAAAAGAAGCCAATACTGGTTACCTCATAAACCATGCAATACTCATCCACACACAATGATGCTCGACACAAAAGGTTTTCCTTCGAATATTTTTTTTGTTCCATAAAATACTACGATATTACAAGTACACAACTCAACAGCCTTTTGATCCTCTCTAACCATGAGAAAAAGAGGAAGGGATTCTTGCTTAAATAGCCAAGAGAGACCCAGGGGGGTTGCTACCTACACTAGCAGAAGGAGTTCAATTGATTGTTGTCTAACTGAGTTGTAGTGAGTTGGAGTGAAGTGGAACTGGAGAGGCAACTGCTCCTCTCTCCACCGAACTCCAACAACCCACTCTTCAAGGGCCACATCACCCAACCACTCGCTACTCCAACCACCCACACGATTCAGTCCACCATACTACTCATTGTCCTTTATGAAGTTGGTGCATTCACTTGTTGGCATCATCCCTTTTTGAACCATTCACTACCTTCACAATATAACCAAAGTTTTAAATACGCATCATATGAAGGGGGGGTCCACCACTTATGCAAACGCAACCTTGTTTTGAGTTATCATTTCTCCTTCATAGTTCACGTCACCTCCCACTTTGAACCATTCGCTATACCACATTTTAACCGAAGTTTTAAATACTAATCATGTTGGAGAGGGGTCCACCCCCATACCACTCGCATGCTTCATGCTACCTCCTTTAAAATGCGATTTCATCTTCAAGTTAAACCAAACTTAAGTTTATAACCAAAGTTTTGATGTATTCACTATTTGGATGAAGTCGCTAGCAAACCCCTTTGCTATGTCATCCCACTAATTAAACAAGTAATTTTTTACTTTTTCAAACTTGTCCTTTAGTGCCAATTTGTTGCACTTTTAACATTAAAATGATGTTTTAATGTACTTTTAGAGAAATAGTGCTCCTTAGGGTGTTTTGGCCGCCCAAAACATATGAAAAGTGGTCTCCAGGGTAAATAGGATGCTCTGAGTGTGAAAACAATCATCTCCACGCCAAAAAGGGACTCTGAACCTGTCTTTTATTACATTTTGAAGTTTTTAAATTAAACCATTAAAAAAATGGCCTAATTTTGGGAGAAAAATATTTTTCTCGGAATCAGACGAAACTCTAGGGGGGCCTAGTACGTGTCCATACAACTCAATTCGAATGCCTAGCACGTTTATAAACATTGACATGGAGGCTCTAATAACCTCCTAAGGCCTAACCACCAAGACGACTACCCCAACTTTGGAGGTCTAAGTGAAAAACTCAAAAATTATTAGTCGTTTGTTCAACAACCAATAATTACCGAGGAAAAAAACACTCTGGGCTATTCGACTGGATGCCTAAGTCTAGGAAGCTAAGCCTTTTATAAAAATTGACCATGCTGGCACATTTTTTACAATTTCCCCAAGGGGATATGAACATGTGTTACAAAAAAATTTGAACAAACTCCCAGAATAAGCCTAGCAGACTTCTGAACTCTGAAGAACAAACAAGTATACTTGTTCCACTTCGTCGGCTCGCTTGAAAAATCCACCAAGTACAACTTAGGTGGTAACAGGCATGAAGATGTAGAGGAGTCAAACTAGAACCAACCCTCCTTCAAACAAAGTATCCCTACACAGCTTGAACAATACTGCAACAAAAGTGTTATACCGAGTATCACCTATACAAGAAATTAGAAAAGTATGCATACAAACAAGTAAAAAATACACATTCAAGATCCCTTTGCATAAGTAAATAAGAGAAATAAACAAGTAAATAAACTTACCTATTCTCTCCCATCAATTAAAATTAATCCTACCAAGGCCAGTTATAACATCAAATGAAAGCAACAAGAAATTGATACAAGTTTACCTCATACGAACACAAAGATCATCCACACACTAATGCACTACACATGTTTTCCTCCAAAGCCTTTTATTTCCAATAGATAACAAAGAATTACAAGAACAGAACTTGAGCATCCCTTTGGTCCTCTGACCATGAGAAATATGAGAGAGCGAGCCATGCTTAAATAGGAAAAGAGAGAACAAAACCCCCAATGGGGCGACTTTGCCAAGTGTAGAAGAGATTGAGTGAAAGGAGGGCGAATTTGAGTTAACTGAGCTTGATTGAGAGTGCTTGGAGATGGCTGGAGATGATTCCCACCTAAAAAATGTGCCTCCACTCCAATGGTGACACCTCCCACTCAAGAAATGTGTCCTCCTTCGGATGAATTTGCCCTCCTTCAATTAGAATCTCAATCAAATCAATCGGGATGCTAAATCATAGACTTGGTTCTCTTCTTAACTCGCCTTCAACTCCAGACTAGATTGCCACCACTTTGGATGACCAAAACATGTCCTAGACATGTTTCCTTGAATTATGGGATTTGTGATTTTTCGTAATTTATTATGTCTTTTTTTCCTTTTTGGAGAGAAATTTAAATGAGGTGATAAATAATCACTCAAATTAATTCCAAAGTGGGTTTTTAGGGTAAAGTGGGTGCTCTAAGTTAGAAAACGAGCACCCCCATGGAAAATTCCACCTCCTAACCACTTTTTTATGACATTTTACATTTTCATAATTAAAACAATAAAAAATCGACCTGTTTTACAGGAAAATTTATTTTTTGCGGAAAACAAAAATAAACCTAGGAGGACCTAACACATGTTCATATGACTCAAAAATAATCCCTAGCATGGTAATATACATTGACACTTGACTTTAATAACCTCCCAAGGCTTAACCACCAAGACGACCACCCCAACTTTGGAGGTTGAGTGAAAAAACTCGAAAATTTAAGTCATTTGTCCAACAACCTATAATTAACAAGGAAAAAAACACTTTGGGCTAGTTGGATTGATGTCTAAGTCCTAGGAAAGCTAAGTCTGTTACATTATTTCATCATTCTACAACATTTTATTACAACTCGCCCGAGGGGATATGAACATGCGAAAAAACTAAAACGGGCCATAGAAGGCCTGAATGGACTTATGAACTCTGGATACAAACAAATAACTTGTTCATCATTGGCGGCTCACTTGTAAGTCCAGCTAAGTGCAACTTAGGTGGTAACACTTCACATGTGTCCGACATGTGTTTTGGATTTGTCCTATTTTAGTACACATCCAAGACAGGTATTTTGGACATGTCAGTGTCCGACACATGGACACAGGACACTTTGGGCCTAAAGGCCGTGTCCTATTACTTAGATAGGGACTAGTCTCGGCCTAAAGGTCGTGTCCGGTTACTTAGATAGGAACTAGTCTCGGTCCTCCATCACCTTATTTTCTATGCTATAAATTCCATTTTGCTAAAGCTGACTCTTCATATCACCCTGATACTCCATTGTATAGCTTTAGTGATCCTACCCTAGGGATGCCCCCTTGTGCCAGAGGAGGGCCAGGATAAAGTGAGACAAAGGACTTATGTGGTGACAGTGGGCAGCCTTCCTGAGTTCCTCTAAGGTTGCAATTGTGTTTTAGGGCGTTAACACTTAAATTACAGGCTTTGGCGGTAACAGGCAACAAAGTGGCAGGAGTTCCTGCGAAGAGGGAGATTCAAGCAGGACTTGAACTCAACCATCTAGGTCACCATAAAAGTGTGATAAATATCCACTTTTCACTTCATTTTTCGTCTTACATTTTCATGCATTATGGAGCACTTAATATGCTGTAGATGAGAAATTTTGGCACTGAAAGTACAATAAAGTTGTAAACTACTCTAGAAGTAAAACTACCCACTCTTGTCGCATTTTTGGCATGTTTCTCATTATTGCATTTGTGCTTTTCCTTTAACAGGAAGCAGCATGATTTGAAAACGCAATCAATAGGGAATGGAGTATGTTTCTTCTGTTTTGGCATCTTTCTTTCATTTTCTGTTTGTACATATGTACCTGTGACTAAACCCTGGCAGAACCCATTGGAGGTGATTCTGGCATGAAAATAGCTCAAAAATAACCAGTCTACATTAAACATTTGCTGGTTTTGGCAAGAAAGATGATTTGGGGCCTTTTTTCTGCACATGCCTGCCTGTGCGTTTCAATTGGTGTCATTTTTATGTCAAATGTCTTATTTATGGCAAGAATGCCTACATTTGTAGTCCTATATGATGTCTTTATTTTGTATGAGCTTATGGTGGATATATCATGATAGTAGGGTGTTTCCTTGGACCCATTATGATAAATGTGTGGTGTCACACACTATTGGATGCACATTGTCAGCATAGTAAGCCATAGAAGAATGTTTCCCAGGATAGCATTCAGCTGATCGATATAATGGTTCTGACATGATAATAGCAGGTCATGTTGATAAAAGGTCACCAGCTGGTGGAAATAGTACATACCTATGATTTATATGGCACTGGCAGTGGTGACCATAATCCGCTAGGTCTATGCCTAGGCTTGTGTTATTTATTTTATTATCGGATATTACCTGTGTTTGCCATATTAGGATGATACGAGATTCTGGCCATGTTGAAACTTGAGGCAGGGATCATACTATTCACACAAATGTATTTCTTACCTGTGTGCATAAGAGGCTCAAGGGCACTAAGGTTATGACATAATGTGCTTCTTGTTATACGGTTATGGGGAGGAATCACATAGGAACAACTAACAAAGCAACGAACATAGGAACAGTGTGATGATTGTCACTGGGTTATGTGCTGACAACTGGTGGAGGGGTTCTATCATCTATGGGGTCCCTGAGCTGTCTAATTAACATTCCCTACTAGCAATGTGGCCATCCATTTTACAGGTAATATTTTTCTTGATCATCACATATCTTTAGTGGATGTATAGGCATTCATGTTAACAGTAAACACTGAACACTATATTCTGTTTGCTCTTTGGCAATCATGTTCAAATGTAGACAAAAGGCCATTAATTTACGTTGATGATATCAAATCAGCGGGCTTTTTGTGTAGGATCTGCCCCTGTGTGGCATGGTCTGGAAGGATATCAACCTGAAGTAGAGTTTGAGAAACATCAGGCATTACATACATAAACTCTTCATTAAACACTTCAGACTCAAAGTACTAGTGATATCTTTCAGAACATATGGATCATTCTGCAGTTGAACTTGGCAGTAGTACTCTAATTAGAAAAACTTCATCCATTAATGTTACGATTAAGATATAATCACTTTGTTTTGGTGGTTGCAGAGAGAAAAGGCAGTATTAGCATTACTTGCTCGATTAGATCCTGGAAATGTCCATTTTACTGATATTCCCCCAGGTATGCTTGCTTTTAAAATATTGCCAAACCGTAAGATGCTTTCTTAGTATTTCAGCTTGAGAAATGTAGGATCAGTTTCCAACTTTTCAAATTTTTAGAGGTACAAGCAGTGAAAAGAACTATCTGACTTTCTATTGATATGGTATACATCTCTGTTTAGTATCAGAAAAAAATGATACTTTCTTGTTCAACTTCTGAGTCTCTTGTAAATATCATGTTCAATTTTTCCTTTGTCTGCAAGACAAGTTAGGCTTTTCCTCCCATTGCATGCCCAGTAACTAACAGTATGCTTGATTTTACAGAACATGCAAAATTAGCTGTACATCTTGTTGTGAGGGATGGGCTCGAATCTTATTTGCCCCTGAAAGATATGGTTGATATTTCAACTGAAATTGAGCGTGTTTCTAAGAGGTTAACAAAGCTTCAGTCCGAGTATGATGGACTTATGAAGAACCTTGCTTCACCAAATGTAATTCCTCACATTATTCTTATGCATGAAACTAGTTTCAACTCTCTCACTGTGCACAGCACTTGCTTTTGCTTCATTATGCCAGCATAATGTTCTTTTTTCTGCAGTTTGTAGGTAAAGCTCCTGAAGCAGTTGTTCAAGGAGTGCGAGATAAAGCCAATGACGCAGAGGAAAAACTAGCAATGTTAAAGAAGCGCTTAGCATTCCTTGAGTCTACAACTTTTAGCTCCACCAGATAATGTGGATCTTAGAACAATTTGAAACTGATAAAAGGCCTTCTTGTCCCAAAACATGAGCTAGTTTTGTCAGGAAATTATTTTGAAAAAATGTTCAAATGTAACAGAAAGGTATAGTATCTTCTTATTATCTTGGTGATGTGAATTAATAAAGTTAGCGCTTAAGAAAACAGTCTGAGAAGAGTGCCTTCTTTTGGATGTTTTCTTAGGTTCCTATTGGTTTTCTAATTGTAGTTCATTTGACTCCAGTCTTTTTCATGCTTGTAAAAAGATATTTGAATCGTCTTGCCTGTATTTGCCTCTGCACTGAATTTGTCATAAATTTTGTTAGGAGGGTTTAGACCTTATGTGGCACTTGATAATCAACAAAAGGATAAACCCAATAACAAAGAGAGCATGCGGTATGGGTACCATTGTATTCAAATATGCTATGAATAACAACATATGATCTTGTACATTGCCCAAAATTACTTAATACTTAAAGTTGAGCACCTTATATGAATGGGTGTTAAGGGTAGGTTATGAATAACAACATATGATCTTGTACATTGCCCAAAATTACTTAATACTTAAAGTTGAGCACCTTAAGGCTTATATGTATGGGTGTTAAGGGTAGGTTATAACCCTAGTCTGATTCTAGTAATTGCTAATGCCATATAAGAATACCAATCTTAACACCACGAGAGCACTAACTGAACCCAACAAGATCACATAACAACCACTAAAGGTTTCAACTTTCAAGTATCACCAAGGCAAGATTTACCACCATAACACCAATAGATCCCTCTTGAGCTTGACTTGGGGATATAAAGAAGGAAATGTGACATAATAGGACAACCTTAAGACCGTGGGTTGTTCACTAAAGGTGTCAAGAAATAATCATGTAGATACTTGACCAAGCTGAACACTTCTCAACCCCCCTAATATTGGCATGGGTATGATATGGTCAAAATGGATAAATAAACATTACAATAACATCCCCCCTTAATGTTATTTTGGAATAGAGAATACAATCATGACCAATGCTAACACTAACTTGAGCATTAACAATGTGTAGACAAATCGACATAGAGAGTTCCTTTTTAGAACTAATCTTCAAGAAACCCAATAACTCTTCACACAAACCTGTTTGGATTTGGTGAAATAAACAAAGCTTTCAACAAGTTAGTCAATGCACAAGTGGTCCAAGCTAGAGAGTTAATCCCATGATGTTGTCAAAGAACAAGCTCCAAGAAATGACATGGTATACAAATACCACATTGAAACTGAGAGTAATCACTAGTAGGAGATTGTCAAAGATCAAGAAGAGCACTCCAAGCATGCAAATGAACAAACTTGTTGAAGCTCAAAGTGATCTGACAAAGATGCTATTAAGGCAAGAGTGTCAAAGATCAACAAGAACACTGCAACTATACAGGGGATCCAGAGATTACATGTCACAAGGAAGTCTTCGTTGTATCAAGTATGTATGTGAGAAGCGAGAAGTAGTGAGAATAGTAATCACTAAACCCCTTTGCAATCTAGGGATTATAATAGAAAATTATTATCCAGATTATTTGTATTGAAACTAGTGTAAGTAATACTAAGGGTTCAACTATTTTACCATAAGAGGGTCTTCCATTCGGAATTTCCTTGGCTTGATGCATAGTATTCTAATTACATAAAATAAACAAAAAAATCAAATTTAAAATACAAAATAAACAAAACTGTGCGATGATGTGCTAGCTAAAGAAATTTTGGGTGTGAGAAAGGAATGATTTTGTTAGTGTTGTTGAATGCAACTTTTCAAAGTGACTTGCAAAGGAAGAACTTGCAAGAGGAGTATATAAGATATAAAAACAAAACTTGCATAGGAAACATACTGTAGATAACTTATAATTGAAACCATGAAGTAGACAATATATAACTTATAATGGAAAACCTTTCACAACAAACAAATAAACAAAGGGAGAAAACAAGAACTCAGTAAGGTTAGAAACAAAATAATATTTGAAACTTAAATAAACACCTATATACAACATAAAAACAGAAAGCGCCTCTTAAATCCACAAATTGACACTCAAAGAACTATTCATGATAAGTAACCAACCCCAATACAATAACAAATATGTTAATTCTTAGAAAGAAACACAAATGAAAGTAAAGATAGAAAGAAACACAAATGAAAGTAAAGAGATTTTCCAATGCGGCTTGGGGCCTATGTCATAACGAATGCTTTAAAATATTTTATATGGGCTTTGAGGCTAGTGAGCCTACATATCAATGATGGTGTTGGCTTAACCCTGCAATCGCTTCTAGATAATTTTATACCAATGCAAGTATAACAACATGATCTCTATTCTACTTGTAAAAGAACCAACTTGTGTTATGTATAGTGTATAGTGTAGGGCTTTTTAATGATGCAAGATCTTCAACAAAACTAACACGAAGTAATTAATATGTTAATAAATAGAATACAATAAACATGGTATAAAAATATATATTTTTATTTTCCTACATAAGGTCATAAAGTAGGTGCAAGAGTTGTAAGGCTTTTCAAAAAGTGATGATTAGTCCACGCTATGATCACCTATCATCACCTAGTCACCTTATGGAAGTTAAAAAAAACTTTCATGGTATAAAAGAACCATGGAAGAACCTATCATCACCTAGTCAACATGATCTCTATTCTACTTGTAAAAGAACCAACTTGTGTTATGTATAGTGTATAGTGTAGGGCTTTTTAATGATGCAAGATCTTCAACAAAACTAACATGAAGTAATTAATATGTTAATAAATAGAATACAATAAACATGGTATAAAAATATATATTTTTATTTTCCTACATAAGGTCATAAAGAAGGTGCAAGAGTTGTAAGGCTTTTCAAAAAGTGATGATTAGTCCACGCTATGATCACCTATCATCACCTAGTCACCTTATGGAAGTTAAAAAAAACTTCCATGGTATAAAAGAACCATGGAAGAACCTATCATCACCTAGTCAATATGATCTCTATTCTACTTGTAAAAGAACCAACTTGTGTTATGTATAGTGTATAGTGTAGGGCTTTTTAATGATGCAAGATCTTCAACAAAACTAACATGAAGTAATTAATATGTTAATAAATAGAATACAATAAACATGGTATAAAAATATATATTTTTATTTTCCTACATAAGGTCATAAACAAGTTGCAAGAGTTGTAAGGCTTTTCAAAAAGTGATGATTAGTCCACGCTATCATAACCTAGTCACCTTGGAAGTTTAAAAAAACTAATGAAAAGATGGCACAATGATATAAATTATATGGAATCATGCTTTGTTCAGGATTAACTAAACTATGATGGCACAATGATATAAATTACATGGAATCATGATTTGTTTAGGATTAACTAAACTATGATGGACCAATGTTATCGGAACTGGACCGGTCATCGAACTGGCGAAGCCCAAAATGTGAACCGAACCGGAATCGGCAAAATAATCGGGTAAAAAACCGGCTGACTAAAAAATACATAAAATATTCATATTTTGTAAAAAACATATATATTCATGTGCATACATATGAATCCAAACCATTAATACAGAAATATGCAAAGTTTCTCATATATATAGCAAATATGGGTGCAAATATCCAAAATAGCACCTAGTGCAGTACATCTCTGAGGTTCTGAACCAAAGTACATTAACAAAGAGGCTCCAAAGTACATCAACAAAGTTTTATTTTCTGGTTTTTTTTTTAAATTGAGTTTCGCGAGTCCCCAGTCCAGACCGGCCGGTTCCGTATCCGGTTTGGAAAAAATTCTGGTTTTTTTAATTTTTTTTTGTTGACCGGTCCGCTCAACCTTGTAAACCGGTTAGACCGGCCGGTTTTGTAGATTCCGGTCCAATTCCGATAACACTGTGATGGACACAAAGTAGGACATTTAAATGACCCAAAATGGCCACCAAGGCTACCACTCAACCTGTGCCCCTGCCAACAAGATAAAAGGGGGATGAACAAAGCAAACACTAAATATTTATGTCCAATCAAGTACTACAACAAAATCATTAATAAAACCATTGTGGTGAATACCCTAAGGCAATGTGAGCCCTCCTAAAATATATCAGCTAGATATGTGTATCAACATAGCCCAACAAGAATGTTGTGGGCTTGTTAACATATTGTATTTCTATAATCAAAATTTAATTAACTCTTTAATAAGGAAGTAATCAAGGGTTGTTTAAGAAACAAGCATTTCCACAATTGAGCAATTATTTGAAAGAAAATAAAGCGAAAGAAAGCAAAACAATTACTTATATGCTCAAGTGTGGTTCTAGAAATCTATGCATTTGTGCAAAGCAAGCTTTCGTTTTTTATCCAACTCATGTAGTTGTTGGGAAAACTCTCTTCCAAGTACTTTTATCCACAATCAATATATAATCAAAGATTTTAGAGGTATCATGTAGTGGTCTCAAGCTCAAAATCTAGGATTAAGGCTTTACTTGTTAGAATTCTATAGTTGTAAACCAAGATCACCAAAAGAAAAAACAAAGCACAAAAACAAAACAATGTGGAGCTCGTTTAACCACGATGATCGATGATTATGTCCTAACCATAGACAAAAGATTGTCACCCCCAAGCTTACCCTTCTAATAGAGATAAATCACCCAGAGATAGAAGTACTTGCAAATCGTACTATCACAATCCCCAAAAAAGATGAGATAAACCTCTCCAAAGTGGAGAACCCCATAAAACTCTTTTCCTAACTGCAGTAGCAAACTTCTCTAGTAGAGGTGAATTTGTTTTTGCAATGAGTTGCAGTGTGTAGCAAATGATAGGAGGCACCCTCTATTTATACAGTTTTCTGGGTGACTTTTTAACTGGGGCTGGCTTAACTTATCCACTGGTGTCGGCTTGTGTTTTGCAATAATAAAAATACTTTTACTATAATATTTCTTAGGCCGGCCTATGTGAGGTGATGCCTCACACAGCTACTACAACACTCCCTCTTAGCTAGGGAGGCATCATCAGTATCATCAACTGAAACTCATCTGGATATCAACAATACATCATGGCTATCTCGAACATCTCTATATCATAAGGAAGGGATTCCTCACAATCTCAGTTCGTCGGGAAGTGTCTATCAATCAATCTTTATGCATCAATTCAATCGTATTCATCGGAGAACGTGCACTAGATCCACAACACTTCCCAGTACATTGGGAAGTCATACATGCATCAGCACATCCCAAAGAGCTCACTAGGACTATCACTGCTAGTGAGTCTACACCACATCATGGGCTACAACCTCATAGTATCCATAAGGACTACAATTGGATGAGGGCTCACAAGGGCCATAACTTTATGTCAGAATTCTATCATATCTGTATGGGCTACAACCCATTAACCTCCCAACCATATAGGTTGCTAGGTATCAACCCATTAATTAGTCAGCACAAAACTCATATCGGTAACCACAATCCACATAGAACAAAGAGTCCATATGTAACAACTCGACCTAGTACGACGGGGAGTACGACGGGGAGTCCATATGTAACGACTCAACTCAACTTGGTCTATATTTGAACAACAACAAACCCTTTTTCATGTTGGGTGTACCACTACAGAGTTGGTCCTTTTTCACACTAGATGTAGCTCTCAGCAGCGCCAGTCCTTTTTCATACCGGATGTAAGTCACATGTCTTCCTATAGAGCCAACCCTATTTCCTGCTAGATATGAAGAGCACACCTCCTCCCCATGATGGATCTCTGATAGTCCTTAGAGGTCTTGACTATGCACATAATCCTAGGAGACCTTGACCATTACTACATGCCTAGGATGGGACCCTAATAGTCCTCAGAGGTCTTGACTATGTCTATACTCATGTGGGCATACGGAGTCATGTACCATGATTTACTGGTATCAGAGTTATGTCTAACATAACTTACATGTATCAAAGCCAGGTATTCTGGCATGACTTAGCCAATGAGATACAAAGCTATGTACCATGACTTACTAGTATCGAAGCTATGTCTAACATAACTTACTAGTGTCGGAACCAAGTATCACGGCATGGCTCACAAGTGTCCACCCATAGCTCAAGAGTTTACATAGAATCACCGTCATAGTTCATAGGTGTCCACATCAAATTCTTTCCCGCAAATTTTCACCTAGAACTTAGGTGTTCACATAGGATCACCGTCATAGTTCACAACTGTAGAATAACTGTCCTTTAGTGTACACCTAGAACTCAGGTGTTCACGCATAATCACCATCACTGTTAACAGGTGCTCACGCATAATCGCCATCACTGTTAACAGGTGTTCTCATGGAATCACTTATGCTCAGATGTGTACCTAGAACTTGGGTGTTCACAAGTAATCACTGTCACTGTTCTTAGGTGTTCACATTAGGACACATAGTTCACATAGAACTCATCGTCCCCTCTTGGCGACAGGTATACTCATGGAACCAATCTCCCCACTCCATCACAAAGTAGAGTACGGGCCCATCCTGTGTCATACAAGTAACCAGTGTGCATCAGCCTCTCCATCCCTTTTTCAGGATGTCTGAGAGATCTCACTTCTTTCAAAGTGATCAAGAGAATACTTCTCATAGAGTTCTTTGAGAGAGACTATAGTCCTGCACACATGTCAGCTAACAAAGGCATCAAGTATATCGGGGTAGACATTTTTGTCCTACCCCATTCTAGATATGAAAAATAATAACAAATCATATCACTGAAATCATGTACATAAGAAAGAGTGTCGATAGGCTAGTTTCCCCACCCCATCTTAGGGTGTCTATGAATCTTCCTTTGTGCTGGAGCGTTCTACTCCCTCCGCATCTGAGCATCATGTTCCCTTTGTAGCTGATCATCCTGCTCCCTCTTTGGAAAATCCAAAAATATGATGTATGTATCCATTTTGGTGACGGTTAGGTACATCAAGGATCCTTCAACTCTCTTGTATGGATCAAAACAACATCACCATCAGTGTAGCCATGGTCATCATGCTCGATCTGCTCAAGATCTCAATTGTGCTCTTCCTTAAATTAGGAATACTTCATCAAGTTTCTGCCACACCATCCATAAGTGCTGCAATAGTTCAGGATCCTAATCTTAAGGGCTAACTCCCTCTGTCTCCTCAAAAATCAACTGAGTAACTTTCGTCCTCCATAATCCATCTATCATGACTTTGATTGGAAAGTAACTGCTTTCCAAAATCGTCGAAGAGATGAACAACTATAGCAGAGAGACTGACATCTATTGAAGCTTTCTACTTCCAATCGCCAATCTCTAAATGAGATCATCTGGGCTTGTGGGTCATGTGTTCACATGTATTTGGTCCTCATATGTCTGTTGTCATGACTTCCACTTAATTGTTTCAACCGGAAGTCATCCTTCTTTATGGGTTGAGAGTCATGCTTCTAGGGGCTTTTTGCTTTCGATCCATCTACACATCAGTGAGATCACTTGTCCCTCAGACCAAATTTCATCATCCTTTTCTTGTAGGCCATAACATTCCCTACAATTCAAATCTCGTAAAATGGTCAACCACATTGCATAATCTAATTTATTTAATGCAATAAAAATAGTTCATCCAGGTATGTAGGCATCTTTTAGCCAATGCTTCGGTGCAACATTCACATGGCTATTATTTGAATGCTCTAAGTCTCTATTATAACATACCATCAAGAGTGTGCACTACTCTAAGCATGTTAGAAGGAGTTGTCATCCAAGAGGGGTCCATGAAATGTTGTACAACATTACAGGCTAAATCATAACAAATTCTACTCGATCCCACTATACATTAATAAAACAAATATATCACATGTTCAACAAACTTCCTAAATCTAGGAATATAGATTTGCGTATATCCAAAAGCAATCAAATATAATCTACGAGAGCAAGTAAAATCAAATACTTATCTTTTATTGTTTTGTAGGTGGGCTCTCACTTCCTCCTTTGAGAGTCCACTAATCTTCATTTTCTTGTTGGGAGTCCATCACCACTTAGATCTTCGTATATTTTCCTCAACACAGGGAGTACTAGACTCAAGAACTTCATATGTTCCTCATTCTTGGGATTCTTTTGAGAGGAGTCTTCATTGACATCTCCAGTTGAGTCTTCATGCTTCCTCTTCTTTGAAACACAATCTCAGTCATAGTGTCCAAGTTTATTGCATATGTAGCAACAGACACATGAAAGATTCTTCTTCTTCTTTTGATCTGAAGTAGGACTTGATCTTCCACCCATGCCTTTCTTGCCATGAAACTTCCTTCCCTTACCCTTTCCTTTCTTGACATGAGATGTAAGGACTTGACTTTTATTTGTGTTGGGTGTCATGTGTCCTTCTTCTTACTGCAAGTCTTGTCTCTTCTTGCATGCATACTGTCCAGATACAATCAAACTTAGGCAACTTCGGTTTCCTAGCTAGACTCTGAATGAATGCTTCCCAAGATTGAGGGGGACCATTAAGAGTGTTCATGACAAGTTCTTTATTATTGACTGGATCTCCAATAGTGCTTAGTTGATTCTTTAACTTTGAGATCCTCATAAAGTAAGAGGAAATTTATTTTGATCTTGACATCTTGAGATTTGACAGTTTATTCCTTAGGAAAAGAGCATGGTTCATATTGTTGTTTTGGAATAGCTTCCCCAAGGATCTAAACATGGTAGTCGTCTTTTCAGAGACCTGAGGAACCAAATGGTCCTTCGCTGAATCTACTAAGATTCTCCTTGCCCTAGCATCATTTTTTTCCACTGAGCCTTCTCGGCTTCCTCTTCTGGTTCTAGAACATTCTCGTTCACAAAGTTCAAGAGATCATTTTCTTCTAGGATGAGAAGAACCCTAGACTTCCATGAGCTAAAATTGGAAGTCTCGTCAATCTTATCTTCAACCTTCATCCCAATCATCTTGATTGCAAAATTGGACCAGAAACCTTAGTAGGAGCTAGGTCACAAATGAGGTATGGAGGCTTGAAAAACTAAAACTATAGATGAATGTGCCCTACTGAGGCGAGTTGGAGCAAGGTAAAATTGGTCAAAAACTATGGACAAAACAACAAGAATGCGGAATCCCTAGGTCTTGACCCCGACAATACTAGGTAAAAAATTGAAACTTCTCCAATTAGGATTTGACCTCCACAGAAAGATGCACCCTAGGAGGGTTAGTTTCTCTATGCTCCTTTCGGGATACTCTAAGGTGGTGTTGTAGCTGCAACTATTTTCCCCAATTTTTTAAAAATTTTTAGGGTCCCCCCTTATCTTTTTAGTATTTAGAAGGCTTAAGGAATCTAATGACTTCGCCAAAATTTTGCTCATGATTTGATTTTTTGAAAGAAATTGAAGATTTCTCTGCTTACATCAGATGCACAGTTGACTATGTTTTCGATGCATTGGATGCACAGTTGACTAGCTCCCCGATATGCCCATCGGGATCATTATGAGGTCTTTCTCTGATATATCGGATGTCGTTTCACCTATTGTATCGAAAGTTGTTTGCCGATCTTCCGGAAGCTTAGTCCGGAGCAGTTTCAATGATTCGGGTCCCCATTCGTCTGTCATTCTCCGATATCCGATTAAGTTTGGTGAGTCGTTTTCACCGTATCGGGTGTGTCTTTTGGAATGAGCCGAGGGTTTAGTGGTTTCATCGGTCGAAGTCGCAGAGGTGCAGTGTCGAATCCATCCGACGCTTCACATTGTCATCGCCAATACTAAGGTGTGTTAGTGATTTTGACTGTCGATAATGGTTATGCGTTTCAGCGTCTTTTATCCAATATCCCGGCTATGGTCTACTGAACCCACCCGACGTTTTGCGTCTGCTCGAAGGTTCCCCGCCGATACTCACTTAGTGTTTTTCTTTCCCGCACGGTTAGCCTTTCCCTCTCGTAGTCGTGCTTATAAACTCATAGAGGTCATATCTCCAGTTATTGTATTCCGTGTTTGTCACCCATTTATAACTGTGCAGCTGTCGTTGTCTGAGCGAGTCGTGTGCAGGTGGAGGTCATTTCCGTCTAGTTCATTCGTAGGTTCTTTCCAGGTAGGATCTACCTTAAACCTTTTGCTCAGCATTGTTTTTTATCCGTAATTTTGTTTAGGGTTAAGGTATTGGTTATCCCACGGGGTTTTGCGGCAATCATTTTCTTTTCTAGGGTTTGCCTTATTTGCATTGTGAAGCATCGTTTCACTGGCTAGCCCATCGTCTCGTTTATTCTCGCCCAGTCTCTGATTTATTGTTAAGCAACCATGATGGACTCTTTGACAGTTGTTGGGAAAACAAGGGCAGGGTGCAAATGAGCATTTCGCCGTATGTACCGCTCCCTTTGTTCCTGCACCATTTTAAACCATAGGCTGAGCAGCCATTGTTTGAGCAGCGGTAGGATTCCATGGGATGTCGGAGGATTTTTCAATGGTAAAGAAAGGATTTTTGGGTTTTAGCAAGTCCAAGTTTATGATTTTTTCACTGTCATAGTCACTACCCGTAAACACAAGTGCATTGCAGAGATATAGGGTTTACCCAAGCAAAATTTTTTTGCAGATTTGGGTCAGATAGGTTTTGCAAGTTTCTTGTTTTTTAAAAGTTTCTCATACAAAAGGCCCATTTGTTTGATAGAAGAAAAGTTATTCAGCATGCATTTTGATGGGATGGTAATGTTGCAGTTGTTTTTGTTGTTGTTTTCAATATATAGTTGCTATGGGTAAATGTACTAAAGCTATTTTGCATGATCAATACAAGCTAATCATCAACACAACAATATGCCACGGAAGCAAAAAAAGAAGGCCCAAGCAGTCGAGGTGAACCAAAAGTAGAGATAATAACCAGAGTTGAGGCTATTTATGAAGATACTAAAGCCATTACTAGAATTGATCCAGAGTATAAATGGGAAGAGATATATAGAATGATCTCAAACCAGAGTGTTCCAGAAGCATGGTTCGAAGATCTACCTATCTATGCCAACATTGAGAGATCAGCCATTGTGAAGGTGGCTACCAGACCTGAACTTTTCCCCTGTTCCGCGGTAATTGGATGGGTTCTGCCAAGGGTAGATGTAACGAGGATGATACTCGCCAACGCTAAAGGGCATGATTATGCTGCATATAGCCCAACCTATGTATCCATGGCTTATAAGTTGCCAATGCCACAAACCTATTTGACTAAGAGTTGGTTGAAATATCTCAACCTAGATATGGTGGAAACAGTTAAAAGAATGATGATCCCAGGTAATAACTTCTGTACAAGGCCTTCAGGAGAGTATGAAACGCCAAGCCTCCGCACTCCATACAGGTTAATTGCCTTGATGTTAAACCGGATTTCAAGAGGGATAATGGAAAAAAATTTAAAATATGATGGGTACCAGTGATATTTTTGTGGCCACCCAAGGTACAATCTTTAATTGGGAAAATATAGTATCCAACAGCTTGTCATCTTGTATAAGTGCAGCATTGGGAGGAGTGTCCTAGAAGAAGACATAATTTTATATGAGTTCAATATTGATTGATTGCATTTTATGTACTCAGCCATTCCCAGCATTAAAGTGCCAATGGGATAAAGACCGGTCCCCTGTGGATGCTGCCTATCAATTATTCTGGGCTCACAAGTATTATAGCTATTACAAGGAGATTTGTGAGAATTTCATTATGCCATTGTATACATTGATTTTCTTGGTTGAATGTAATTGTATGCCAGAGGAAGCTATGAAAGTAGTGCAAGATAACGGGCACTATTATTTGGCAGAGGAAGGGTTGTATTTAAGGATGTATGGAGGGTCAAGGGCTCCTTCCCTTCTACCTAGATATGCTACAGACTATGTGATTCATAAAGAAGTTGTAAGACAGTTGTACATTGACGCAGTGGGTAACTTTCTATTTGAGCAGAAAGTTGTATATCTAGAAGTCCCCTTTTTTGTAGGAAGTTATAAGTTTTCCAGGGTGAAAACTGTATAGAATTTGTGAAGGAACTAGAGTACTTTCACTTTGGTCAAATAATTTATCATAGAAATGAATCTAAGAAGAAGGTAGTTGAGTATTGTGCAGAAGTAGGGGTGCACTTTGAGTATGCTAATTTTTGGGACAAGGATGAGGAAATTTTCCGGAGTGCTCAGAACATGACTGCTTTGAGGAGGAGATTCAAACAAAAGATAACTACTGTTGGCGGAAAGGGCAAAGTTGCTGAGCAACTTAAAAGGAAAGAAGAAGAGGCAGCAAAGAAAAGGCAGGAAGAAGCTCACAGGTTAGCACAGGAAGCAGAAGACTGGTTGCAAGATGAAGAAGAAGAAAAGAGAAAGACAGCTGAAGAGGCCAAGAAGAAAATAGAAGAAGAAAAGAAAAGAAACGAAGAAGAAGAAATACAGAAAAGGCAAAAAGAAAGTGAGGGATTAAGATTAGAAACTGCTGATATAGAAAAAGAGCAAGCAGAAAAAGCAGTTGAAGAATTGAGACAAAAGACACAAGAGGAACAGGACCCTGTTGATCAAGGATAGACTTAGTCTTATGCTGAGCCATTAGAACATGTTGTTCCATCTAGTAGTATAGCAAGAGAGAATCCTTTGTTAGTATCTGGAATTGAACTAATTCCTTTCACTCCCACAGAAGGAGAAGAAGTGCCTGGTTTAAATACCATTTTCTATGACAGGGTAAAAAAGAGGATTTTAAGAACAGAGAAAAAAGTGAACACGGGAGGTAAGACGGGAGTGATGGTGACCGAGAAAGCAGTAGTCCACGGTACTAACAAAGATCCGGGATTGATGGCAAGGGATGGTGTAGCCACAGCCCTAGCTACTAAAGATGATGTGGATAGAATAATGACGGATCTAGAGCAGTCCCAGAAGAAGGTCACACAGTTGAAAGAGAACTTACAAAGAGAGAGAAATGAAAGTCAGAGTTTGAAGAGGAAATATGAAGATCTGATCAGTGAAATTGAGATATCCAAGGAAGAGTGCCAGACTATACAATCAAATAAAGATGCTTTGTGTTATCCACAAGCAATATAGAAAAGGAGACTAAGGCCATCTTAGCATATTTTGGGAGACTTCAGCAGAGACATCAAGTTTTGGAGGTAGAAAGAGATCATCTGAAATTATCAATTGAAGAGTTGAATAAAAAAAAGGGAAAGTTAGAGGATAAAGTGACAAAATTGGAAATACAAAGGACTACTGCGGAAGGGAAAGCTAAGTTGTATGAGACTTAGGTAGTAACCTTGGAAAATCAGAAAAATTCACTGAAAGTCTCATTGAAGACAACTAGGGAGCAGAAAGCAGATATTGAACCTTTGAAGAAGCATGCTCTTACACTGAGGAATAAGATTCATCAAATGCAGCTTCAGATGGTAGAAGATATGTGAAAGGTTCAGCAGGTAGAATAAGGCTAGAGGAAATTATAAATACAGCTTCCAATTTCTTAGACAGGACACAGGATATCCTGGAGGCTCTATAGGGACGAAGGACATGGTTAGAAACAAATAAGGAACCTCCCACAGATATACCCATTAAATACCTAGAGACAATAAAGCTGGAGTATGAGCTAATCGAATTCGTGAATAAAGCAGCAGAGGGATTAGTAAAGAGAGTGAGGAAGACGAAGAGTGCATGTGAATAATTCTGTAGGAGAGTTCTCCTAACTTGCAATCAGTGTCAAACCTCTACTAGAAGGAGGTTAGAAGAGTTTCCCGAGCATGAAATGTTTTTGAAACAATTGCAGGAATGATGCAATGAAGATGAATAGGCTATTCAGCTAGTCAAGGAATTGGATGAAAAGTTGCTTAAAACTGAAATAGCACATGCAGCAGTTAGCAGTCACTTGCTGGAAGACCAACTTCGACTGATTTCGGCCAAAGTGGCGAATATAAAGGCTTAAGCTGCTAAGAATGAAATCACCATTAGATTTTTAGAGCTTTCTGGTTTTGAAAATATAGCATCGGATGCAAATGTGTGGAAGAAATTTATGAATGATCAAGCTGGGCCATCCTAGTTGTGCTATTTCAAACGATTGATAAATTATGTAATATGTTGTATTTATCTTTTTCTAAGTATATACGCTAGAGGACAAAATTTTGTTAAGGAAAGGTTAGGGGAAGCCCAAAGGGAAAATAGGGTAGTTCAAGAGTTTTGCTTTTTGTATAAATGTAGGGGAGTTAGATGGAAGAAGGGACCTTTTTTCAGACTATTTTTGTGCAATGTTATTTTAAGAAGAACTATTTCATCTTACATTAAAGAGTTTATATTTACGGCAGGAGAAAGCACTGTGGAGTTTCAAATGCTTGCCATAGACTGGTTGAATGTGAACTACTTATGTTTCAGCTTGTTTCTATGAACTGTGAAATCGTTCTAACTCACGAATTTTTTCCTATTATGAATGTTTTCCTGTTTATTTTTGTGAAATTTCCACATCATATCTGAGTAATGAATGTTTTAATTGATAATGAGCTATCTCTTTGGTTATCTTTCTACTTATATTTGTGTATTTTGAAATATGAACAATTATCTGTAGTATTCTAAATGCATGTTATACAGTACATTACTCATTATTAATTACAGTATTGCTCCCTAGGGATAGGCTAGATAGATTTAGTTAGCACTAGTATAATTTGTTTTTATGTTTATGATTTAGAAGCGAAAGAGGTAAGACGAGAGGTAAGAACCTGTGCATCACATTGTGACACTCTTCGTTATCTCTATCGACTGCACTTAGTTAGGCACTTGCATATCATACATAAACATAAAACTAAAAAAAAATATACTTAAATGGTGGACCGGGCCGCAACCGGTAAAGCAAGCTTTAACCATTACTTGACCTACAGTAGCCAGACCGTAAACCGGACGGATTTCCCGTACCAAACAATAACGAGCTAATTGGGAACACTTATTGGGGAGAATCCCTATTGTTATTACCTGCGATTTTCCAAGCCTCAATAGTTTTGGCGCTAGAAGGAGGGCCACAAGTGCATGGATGGCCAAGGAAATTCGTTTTCTCGAGAATTCCCCATCGGTGACAGGTCCGAGACTAGTATCCCGCAAAGAACTACTCCTGAAGAAAAGACCACGGGGTATCTCTATCCCATTGATAACGAAGTGGTTGATGATTTAAGAAGAATCACCAGGGCGTACGCAAAGAAGATTGGAGGGTTACCAATTATTCTCGTTTTACCTAGAAGAGAGTTTCGTAAGAAGGGCTATCCTCAATTGGAAGATTCAGTGTTAGTGGAAGACCTTGAAGAACTGGTAGAAACAACCTTGCAAGAAGTTGTCCAACCTCTTAACCAGTTGGGACCAGATTCCCCTCACTATTCTCATTTTTGAACCCCTGTCCAGTCTCCTCCTCAATCTCCACTATGAATAATGGCCAATGCGAATGCATATCAACCACCTCCACCACCTGCTTGGAGGGATAGATCTCCTTTGAACTTGACCCCTCCATTGCATGCTATACCTCGTAATTTTGACAAATATTTACCAAAGTTTGAACCAAATGAAGGAATTCTTGTGGATGATCATTTGCAGAGTTTCTATCTGGCTTTAGAGGGATTGCAAGCAGCAGAACATGAAGATGTAGTCTGCAGATTATTCCCGCATACTCTAAAGGGAAAAGCAACTTCATGGTACTTTTCCCTGCCAGAAAACTAAATCACAAATTGGAATATTTTTGAGAGACTGTTCAGAAACAAATACAGAATCCAGAAAACTCACGATGCTTTAATGAAAGGATTAATTTCCATAAATAAAGAGAAGAAAGAAAGGGTACATAATTTCACTCATAGGTTTGCTGCCTACCTAAATAACTTTGACATAGCTGACAAACCATCTGCGTATGCCCTAATTGAGTATTATACCTCAGCTCTGGAGCCTGATCTAACCATGTTTGTCAAAAGATTAGTTAGACCCACTTTAGTAGATACTTATGAAGAAGTTGAGAAGGTGGAGGTGGAAATGGAAAGTATAGACCACTATCCTGCACAGTCAAAAGAAAAAACTAATGGAAACAAAAAGCCTCTATTATTAACTAAGCCTAAGGATGAGTGAACACAGGAGTTAGATGGGGTGGTGAGGATGATGCAGAAGTTGTCAAACATGGTAATTGATTTGGAAAAGGAGAAGGAGGCCCATAAACAATACAAGCCTTATTATGAAAAGAGAGATGATAACAGTCAACCCAAGCCTCCCTCACATAGTCCCTCAACCATAAATTTGGCAGATGTAGGAATAGATAATTTCTGTACATTCCATCAGCAGCCTCATTCAGAAAAGAATTGCCCACAATGGATAAATTCCATGACCTTAGTGATGAATCAAGTATTGGATTCTAAGTTACATTAGAGAGAATTTGAGGTCAAAAATGGGCCTCCTAAGAGATGTACTACAAAAATATAAGATATATTAAAATATTATGAGTTAGGGGTTTTATGGGGTAGGTATATATGACAACTCATCTCCTACACTACTTTTTATGCACAATATAAATAACCATGGTTGAGTTACTTTTCTAAATTGACTATAAATAAAATTAATAAAATAACTCTACAATGGTGCGACTAAGATTCATTGTAAATTCCCAAAAAATTATTGTCCTTTAGCATTTATTTGTATTGAACTTGTAAATAAAATTAAACAAAAATGAATTTATTTTATATGCATAACTAACATATTTTTTTCATATAAATATCATTCATGAATTTAATTTATTTTAAAAGTACAAGATATATATATCTATATATATATTAGTTTGGTATTATGATATTAAATACAATTGGGTGAATATATAATTTAAAATTAAAAAACATGAAAATGACAATATATTATTTTATAAAAAAATGTGAAAAGACATTTTTATAAATTATGAGTACTTTACTTGAAAAT
>LPNX010648902.1:80960-190118 GCA_001517045.1 Pseudotsuga menziesii
AAACTGTGGATGGAAAAAGAGAAAAGTCATGAACCAATAGAGACTCACGAAGAGGACACTTTGGTTTTATGGGATTGTGTTTCCATGTTCAAAGTAGAGGATGAAGAGCCTACTGAGGAAGAAGAAATACCAGAGGCAAATGTTACGACAAGAAGTCAGAATTCATTAAAAGATGATAACCTGATACTGCCCAAGATTAAGAAGCTTCATGAGAACATGAGAAAAGTAAAGAATAATACTCCAACGATAACATACCTAAATTTGTCATTTCAAGCCAGAGTCCCAAGAAAGTTAATATGCCTATGAAGTCTACTGAAAATAAAGTTGAAAATGTCAAGAAGAATTTTAATGAACATGAAATGGGATATGACATTGTAGAAGATATTTAAAAAGCTAAAGCAAATATCTCCTAGTTTGAAATGTGCAACCTACCCCAACAAAAAGAAAAGCTCCTAAAAGCACTTGAAACACCTATGAAGGAACCTCAGAATGACAACCAAACTGATGAAGAGATTGGTGAAGCAAGTTCAGCAGGAAATTCTAAGTATAGAACTTCAACTTTTCTACTGACTTTTGAGATTTTTAATTACAATGTGCATAATTGTTTGGTGAACTCTGGAGCATCATTAAATGTCATGCCACTTTCAATTTGCAAGAAAATAAATGGTCAGCCTCAACCAACCACAGGCCAAGTTATCCAATTGGATAGGACTGCAGTGAAAGTGATAGGAGAAATGGAAGATGTTTTGATCCGTTTGTCAACAGACGAGAGAGTCTGTCAATACATAGACATTGCTGTGGCCGATATCACAGACGCATATGGTTATGTTTTGGGCCGGGATTGGGCAGCAAAATTGGAAGGATACTTTGCATCAGATTGGTCACATCTATGGTTACCTTATAAAGGTTGTCAGAATCAAATAAAGGTGTTAAGGGAACCTCAAATGAAGTACAATGTAACTCAGTTGGAGGGAAAGCATGAACCAGTAAATTCTGTGTTGGGAAACTATTTTCTTGAACTAGAACCAGGAAATTACCAAGCTGAAGAAGCCAGCAGCATATCAGATATCCAACCCAATCTCCTTCGGTTTTTATGGGCTGATAAGATTGATTGTAATATAGTAGATTTAGTTTTAGATGTAGTTAATAGTTCAAATTCAATAGGAGTATAAAGTTTTTGGATTCTTTATTTTGACGGTTCTAAAACCTTGAAAGGATCAGGAGTTGGCTGTGTCCTGATCGATCTAGAAAAAAATAAACATTTTCTTTCATGTAGATTAGAATTCAAATGTACAAATAACATGGC
The DNA here is from genome assembly GCA_001517045.1 of Pseudotsuga menziesii. Lineage (NCBI taxonomy): Eukaryota > Viridiplantae > Streptophyta > Pinopsida > Pinales > Pinaceae > Pseudotsuga > Pseudotsuga menziesii. Next base: position 82,267 of record LPNX010648902.1, read on the forward strand.
TGAATACGAAGCATTAGTCCAAGGACTGAAAAAAGCAATGGAATTAAAAGTACTAAAAAATCTAAAAGTATCCAGAGATTCTGAAATCATTGTTAAACAAGTTCGAAACAAAATTCATTGTATATCACCACATTTGAAGGCTTACCAAAATGAGGTTTGGGATTTATTAACAATTTTTTATGCATTCAATATCTTTTCAATTCCTAGTGTAAAAAATGTTGCAGCTGACTTGTTAGCTACTTCAGCTACTAGACTAGTACCTACAAATAATAGATGCTCGATTGAATTGCTTTCCAGGCCTTCTGTTCCAGACAACATTACCAATTTAAGGGTGTTTGATGATGATCAACAAATATTAGAGTGTTTAATGAATAATGATACATTTTAAGGAGCCATAATAGATGATGAGGATCATCAAGCGAACCTCCAAAATGGAAATTTCATTCCTAAAGGGGTCAGAACTATGAACATATGTTCGATCAAGACAACATGTTTAGAAAACCAGCAAATGTCAAGACACATAGCTCGTCTTTACAATTCAAGCTGATAAATCTAGGGACAAAGGTTGAACCCAAATATGTGAATTTGGGAAAGTGTTGGTCACCCGAGGAGAGGAGTAAATTCATCAGTTTATTCATACAATACAAAGATTTGTTTGCTTGGACCTAAAAGGACCTCAAAACTTATGACACTAGAATCATACAGCATGTTATTCCAATCAAAGTTGGAGTCAAACCTTATCAGCAGCCTCTGAGAAAGATGCATCCCAAATTAGAGCCCCCAATTCAAAGTGAGGTGAAAAAGTTGTTGCATGCTAAAATCATATTTAAAGTCATACATTCAGAATGGGTCTCAAACTTGGTACCAGTATGGAAAAAGTATGGAGAGATTAGACTTTGTGTTTATTTCAGGAATATAAACCGTGCAACGGATAAAGATAATTACCCTGTCCCACCTATGGAACAGATACTACAAATGGTCTCAGGTTCTGAACTGTTTTCTCTATTAGATGGATTCTCAGGTTATAACCAAGTGCTCGTAGCAGAAGAAGACAGGCTGCAGACCACTTTCAGAACCAAGTGGGGGACTTTTGCGTATAGGAGAATTCCCTTTGGACTCATTAATGCTGGAGAAACTTTCCAAAGGGCTATGGATATAGCTTTCCGCACTCTGATTGGCCGTAGTGTTGTGGTCTATTTAGATGATGTTACAATATTTTCGAAGAAAAGAGAGGAACATGCGTTTCATCTGAAGAAAAATTTTGAACGTTGTACGAAATATGGCATTTCTTTAAATCCTAAGGAATGTGTGTTCGTTGTCACTGATGGAAAGCTTTTGGGTCATGTTATTTCTAAAAAGGGGATCTCAATAAACCCAGAAATAATTAAATCCATAGAACATATCCCTTTACCCCATAATAAAAAAGGTATGCAATCTTTTATGGGGACAATCAATTTCGTGCGAAGGTTTGTACCAGACTTTGCTCAAATTGTCAAACCTTTGCAACAAATGGTCAAGCAAAGTGTGCAATTCAAATGGACTGATTCAGAGAAGGATGCATTTAACAAGATTAAGACATCCATAGCTCATGCACCATCACTCAAAAGTCCTGATTTTGAAAAGGATTTTATCTTGTACATGTTTGCTTCTGATGATTCATTAGCAGCGGTGCTTACACAGAAAGAAGAAGGGGGAGATGAGTACCCCATATCATTTATGAGAACTGATCTGCAAGGGGCTGAATTGAACTATCCCTCAGTTGATAAACAAGCTTATGCAGTTTTTAAAGCGGTGAAACAATTCAAGCCATATATACTTAAGAACCGCACCAAAGTAATAATCCCACACCAAGCAGTACGATCTCTTTTTGTACAAAAGGAATTGGGAGAAAGAAGAGGTAACTAGGTGACTGCCTTGCAAGAGTATGATCTAGAATTTAAACCAGCAACCATAATTAAAGGACAAGGACTCTGTAAATTGATGGCTGAAATTCAAAACAATGAAGATAATAGTTGGGATAATGAAGCTGAATTACACATGGTGGATGTATGTCCTCTATTCATAGCTCCAGACTCCTAGTATAGAGATTTAATTCAGTATCTTCAAGAAGGATATTCACTGGAACATTGGAATCCCAAGAAAAGAAGAGCATTACATCTGAAATCAGCCTTATATCATATTATTGATGGAGTGTTGTTTAGAAAGAACTACGATGGAGTTTTTCTTAGATGCTTGGAACATGAAGATGCAAATAATGTTGTAACACAATTACATAATGGACCTGCTGGGGGTCATTTTTCAGGAGACACAACAGCACACAAGATTCTAGGAGTTGGATATTACTGGCCAACATTGTTTAAAGATGCTCATGCTCATGTTAGAAAGTGTGATACTTGCCAAAGGAGCAGTGGGAGACAAGCCAAGGCAGCAGGACTGTTGAAATCAGTTATTATCTCAAAACAGTTCGAGCAATGGGGGATTGACATTATTGAAGAGATCAATCCCAATTCTTCATTGCATCATAAGTACATCCTAATGGCAACCGACTATTTCACCAGATGTTTAGAAGTCATTCCGTTACGTAAAGTAAATGAAGATACAGTTATGGACTTTTTGCAAGATAATATTATGACGAGGTTTGGGGTTCCAATTTCCCTGATTTTTTATAATGCTTCATATTTTTCATCTATTAAATTGACTGCATTTTCTAATGAAAAGGGAATTAAGCTACACCATTCTACAAACTACTATCCGCAAGGAAATGGTTTGACAGAATCTACCAATAAAAACATGATTAGAATTTTAAAGAAAACGGTTATAGAAAATCAAAGGAGCTAGCATCTAGCTTTGCCTAATGCACTTTGGGTTGATAGAGTCACACCCAAGAACTCCTTAGGTGTGTCACCCTACACTCTTATCTATGGGAAAGAAGCTATCCTACTTCCTAATATTCTGTTGCCATCCTCTAAACTAGCCCAAGACTCTAGGGTACTGATAATGAAATCCTGCAAATCCGAATTCACAATTTGTTGAAGTTAGAGGAGTCTAGGTCCAAAGCCAGAGAAATATGTAAACACCAACAAGAGATGGTGAAGAGGTGGTTTGACAAGCACAAAGCTAGGAAAAAGGAATTCGAAGTAGGTGATTTGGTTCTTAAGTGGGATCACTCGCATCATGAGAAGAGAAAGCACACTACATTTCAGTAACTATGGATAGGCCCTTTTCAAATTGCAGAGAAGATAGGCCCCTCAACTTACAAATTGCGAGGCTTACAGGGGTGGGAGGAGAACTTACCAGTAAATGGTTTATTTCTCAAGCCTTATTTTTCTTAATGGTTTTGATTTTTGTTCTTTTGTACATAAATAAATGGTTTGATTTGTTTTTTATTGCTTTGCCCAGATTAGTTTTAGTTGATTTACTTTTACTTGCTCAAGTTTTGATTGCTTGTAAATCTTGGTTTGACTTAGGTTTCAATAAATCAGCATAACTCTTGGTTTTGGAGTTCATCAGAGTTCTGGGTAAACTAAAAAATATTTTGATCAAAGACTACTTACAATTTACACATACATAATGTTCAAATATTCTTTAAGATTAGCGGATTGTCTAACCAGATTATGAACACATTGAAGTCCTGTTTAATCCCTGTAAAATAACTAAGGATAGAGAAGTCTAGAATATTGTTTTGAGGCTCCATTCATTTCACACTAAAGATTGTCCTGGGGGGGTTAATAGAAAAATACCCATGGAAAGGAAGCAGGGTAAATAGTTGTATTATATTTAAATGATCCCATGCCACAAACAAAAGCCAAAGGCTAACAAGATTCAAAATCTCCCAAGAAGCAAATATATATATATATCAAAACACATACTGAACAAAATCAGTTTGAATAAGATTGCTAAAAAGTTCTTCTCTGTCCGTGAGCTGAAATCAAAATATCTCTCACACAAAAGGACACTATGGATAGAGGGGCATGAACTAAAATTCAGAAAGAAAGCAATTAGGGAGGACTCAAAAGAACAAAAGTCCAGAAGCATCAAAAGAATGCAAATTGGTATGGGAATGAGGAACAAATGGATATATCTATTTACCATCTATTACAATCTTGTGGTGTCTAAGTTGGGAGCTATCCAAAGGAAGAGGTAAAATAAACTTCATATCTTAGGCCTCAGAAGAGTTATCGAGACTATGAAATCCTGGTTCCCCTTTCTTCAATTTGGACCACCATCAATGTTTAAGGTTCATAAATCTTGTATTCTAGAGATCCAAATATCTTAAAGGAATCTAATAAAGTAATCTAACAGGATACCATCAAAGCAGTTGTTGTCTCAAAGGATAAGTTGTTCAGAGATCTATGTTCACCAGGTAGTCGCCAATTGTTGTAGCTGCAACTATTTTCCCCAAAAAAATTTAAATTTTTAGGGTCCCCCCTTATCTTTTTAGTATTTAAAAGGCTTAAGGAATCTAATGACTTCGCCAAAATTTTGCCCATGATTTGATTTTTTGAAAGAAATTGAAGGTTTGTCTGCTTACATCGAATGCACAATTGACTAGCTCCCCGATATGTCCATCGGGAGCATTCCAGGGTCTTTCTCCAATATATCAGATGTCGTTTCGCCTATTATATCAGAAGTTTTTTGTTGATCTTCCGGAAGCTTAGTCCGGAGTAGTTTCGATGATTCGAGTCCACATTCGTCTGTCATTCTCTGATATCCGATTAAGTTTGGTGAGTCGTTTTCGCCGTATCGGCTATGTCTTTTGGAATGAGTCGAGGGTTTAGTGGTTTCTCCAGCCGAAGTCGCAGAGGTGCAGTGTCGAATCCATCCGACGCTTCACATTGTCATCACCGATACCGAGGTGTTTTAGTGATTTGACTGCCGATAATGGTTATGCATTTCGATGTCTTTTATCCAATATCCCAGCTATGGCCTGCTGAACCCGCTCGACATTTTGTGTCCACTCGAAGGTTCCCCATCGATACTCATTAGTGTTTTTCTTTCCTGCCCGATTAGTCTTTCCCTCTCGCGGTCATGCTTATAAACTCATAGAGGTCATATCTCCGGTTATTGTATTCCATGTTTGTCGCCCATTTGTAACTGCATAGCTGTCGTTGTCTGAGCGAGTCATGTGCAGGTGGAGGTCATTTCCGTCCAGGTCATTCGTAGGTTCTTTCCAGGTAGGATCTACCTTAAACCTTTTGCTCAGCATTGTTTTTTATCCGTAATTTTGTTTAGGGTTAAGGTATTGGTTTTCCCACGGGGTTTTGCAGCGGTCATTTCCTTTTCAAGGGTTTGCCTTATTTGCTTTGTGAAGCGTTGTTTCACCGGCTAGCCCATCGTCTCGTTTATTCTCGCCCAGCCTCTGGTTTATTGTCAAGCAACCATGATAGACTCTTTGACAGTTGTTGGGAAAACAAGGGTAGGGTGCAGACGAGTGTTTCGCCGTCTGCACCACTCCCTTTGTTCCTGCACCATTTTAAACCATAGGCTACACAACCATTGTTTGAGCAGTGGTAGGATTCCATGGGATGTCGAAGGATTTTTCAATGGTATAGAAGGGGATTTGGGGTTTTAGTAGTCCGATTTTATGATTTTTTCACTGTCATAGTCACTACCCGTAAACACAAGGGCGTTGCAGAGATATAGGGTTTACCCAAGCAGAAGCTTTTTGCAGATTTGGGTCAGATAAGTTTTGCAAGTTTCCTATTTTTTTTAAGTTTCTCATACAAAAGGCCCATTTGTTTGATAGAAGAAAAGCTATTCAGCATGCATATTGATGGGATGGTAATGTTGTGGTTTTTTTGCTGTTGTTTTCAATATATAGTTGTTATGGGTAAATGGACTAAAGCTATTTTGCATGATCAATACAGGCTAATCATCAGCACAACAATATGCCAAAAAAGTAGAAAAAGAAAGCCCAAGCAGCCGAGGAGGAACCAAAAGTAGCATTAGAGGAAATTTGGGGTCTAAAATGGGCCTTATAAGAAAACGTGCCAAAATAAGTTTTTGTGAGTTGGAATTCAAGAACCAATAGAATTTCAATAAAATAAGTCAACCATAATGGTTGAATTGACATATTTGTCATTAAAAAAAAACTACTTTTTTTGTTCGTATTTTTGACATATCTCACTGTGTTTTTACTCAAATTTCGATTGGGAGAGCTCGTTGGATGCGGAATTTGATTCCGCATCCAACGAGCTCTCTCGATCGAAATTTGAGTAAAAACACAGGGAGATATGTTGAAAATACGAACACAAAAAGTAGTTTTTTTCTTTCTTCCTCCAAAATTAATCAATATTATTTTATTATTTTAAGTATTATTTTATTATTTTCCTTAGGAGGCCCATTTTAGACCCCAAAATTCCTCTAATGAGATAATAACCAGAGTTGAGGTTATTTGTGAACGTACTAAAGACATTACTGGAATTGATCGAGAGTATAAATGGGGAGAGATATACAGAATGATCTCAAACCAGAGTGTTCCAGAAACGGGGTTCGAAGATCTGCCTATCTATGCCACATTGAGAGATCAGCCATTATGAAGGTGGCTACCAGACCTGAACTTTTCCCCTGTTCTGAGGTGATAAGATGGGTTCTACCAAGGGTAACCCTCCTATTGTCTAAGGGTTAAAGTCCCCACAGTTCCGGGGCATTAGGGTTATTAGACTCTCCTAGGAGTGGTCGGCCCTAGTAGGGTTTTAGTCATGTCGGGATTAGTATAAATAGAGAACTGGACTCTCTATTTAGCACACATCACAAACACACTCAAGTGTAGTGCATAGTTGAGGAAGGAGAAGACACTGGGGCTAGACAAGAAGAAGATTACTGTTGTCGGGAGAGCATCTTATTGTTTTGTGGTTTTACCTTTTGTGTTGATTCTATCTCTGAGGAAGTTGTGGGGTTTTCTCCATTTATGGTTTCCTCGAGGAAAAACACTACGTTCATTGTCTCTTGTGTTTGATTGTTGTACTTATTGTTCTCTCAGTTAAAGATCCTAACATAATGCTAGCTTGAATGTTGAAAAACTAACATGGAATCAGAGCTAACTTGAGAAGAAGACACTATGCAGCTGCGGGAACTAGGGCTTCCTACTTTGTGGATCTCTCTCCACAGATTTTCAGCAAAAGTAAGGTGGAATAACTCTCCTCCTTAGGGTGCATCTTTCTGTCGAAGCAGAATCCAATTCTGAGGTTTTTCAGTTTTGGACCCAACACTACTACTGGAAATTAGGGCTTTTCACAGAAGAGGAATTTTTTAGTGAGACCAGGCCTGGATTGATCTCCTCCCCAAAATCGAACTTAGGGATCAATTTCAAAGCATTTGGTTGGACAGAAATCCGGAAAAGAACAACCCTAATTTGCTCCTGAACCAGCTCTGCAGGAATTCAGATCAAAATTCAGATCCGACATCTTGACCTGGTAAGATCTAAAATCTTTTGTATTTCCATTTGAGGTTCTCAGTTAAGATGTCTCATCATACCAAGCTTGATGAAAAGCTTGAGGGAGCTTATAACTTCCGAGATTGGAAGTATAGGATCTCCCTGGTCCTGGAAGAGAATGAGTTAGACTCCTACATCCATGAGGAGGTTCCAGTTCCAGAGGGAGATGAGGCTAAGGCCTTACATAAGAAGAATTTGGTTATGGTAAAGAGAATCATTGCTGATTCTATCAAGGATCATATCATACCACATGTGTCCTCCCTAAAGACACCTAAAGCTATGTTTAATGCCCTAACCAAATTGTTTTAAGGGAAGAACATAAACCGGAAGATGACTCTGAGAAACCAACTGAAGAATGTGAAGATTCATAATGCAGAAACAATCCAGTCTTACTTCAGAAGAGTTTCTCAAATCAAGGAACAACTAGAAGCAGTAGATGAAGAAGTGGAAAATGCAGAGATTGTGATGACTACCTTGAATGGCCTCCCTAGGTTATGGGATTCTTTCATCCAAGGAATCTATGCTAGAAAGAAGTTAGTCAAGTTCAGCAGACTATGGCCCGAAGATTGTTCTCAAGAAGAAGCTCAGATAGCAGCTCGAGAAGAAAAGATGGAAAGTGAAGATCAAGCTCTCACGGTACACTCCAAGTCAACCAAAAGAAGATCTCATCACCCTAGAGGTAAACACTATCACAAAGATAACACTAGAAAAGATTTGTCTAGAGTCATATGTTATACATGTGATGAAGCAGGACATTATGCAAAGAATTGTCCTAAGAAACAAAAAATAACAAAAAGGAGCAACAAAAGAAGACATCATGCTCATGCTGCAAAGGATGATGAACCATCCAAGAAAAGAACTAAATATGAAAGTGAAGATTCTTCAAGCAAGGATGAATATGCTTTGATTTCTGCTCTCACGGGAAACATTACTCATGGAAGCAATGATTGGCTCATAGATAGCGTGGCTTCCAAACATATGACAAGATTCAAGGAATCCTTTGTGAGACTGTCAGAACATGAATCACCTCACAAGGTGAAGCTAGGAGATGACTACCAATATCCAACAAAAGGTAGTGGGGAATCTTCCTATAAACTAGACTCTGGAAAGTATCTAACAATGAAGGAAGTATTGTTTGTGCCAGGACTCAAGAAGAACCTCCTCTCCATATCGGCATTAGATGCAAAAGAAATGTGGGTTGCATTCATAGATGGTCAAGTCATCATGTGGCCAAAAGGAAAGACTATCGATGATGCGGTGGTGATTGGAGAACAAGAAGGAGGATTGTACAAATTAAAGGATCATCCAAAACAAGCCTTGGTCCATGACACAGTAGAGCCAAGTGAACTTTGGCATAGAAGGCTTGCACATGTGCATTACAGAGCACTACCTATTGCAAGCAAAGCTGTTGAAGGTTTTCCATAAATCCAAGCAAAACATGATGGGGTCTACAAGGGATGCGCGAAAGGAAAGAATACAAAGATGACATTTCCAAGCAGCAAAAGCAAAGCAAAAGGAATCTTGGAAATCATTCACTCCGATGTATGTGGACCTATGTCATCAAACTCACTAAGCGGGTATGCATATTATGTTTCTTTTATTGATGATTTTTCTAGGAAGACATGGGTTTACTTCATGAAGAACAAAGACGAAGTATTCAGCAAGTTCAAGGAATTCAAAGCCTTGATCGAGAATCACACTGAAAACAAGATCAATACTTTTCGATCAGATAATGGCGGAGAATTCACTTCAAATGAATTCAAAGAGCTATGCAATTAATCATGGATTAAGAAGGAGTTGTCCACCCCTTATAATCCACAACAGAATGGGATTGCGGAAAGGAAGAATAGAACTATCATGGAAGCTGCAAGAGAAATGCTTCATGATCAAGACCTTCCTATGCATCTTTGGGCAGAAGCTGCCCGAATAGCAGTGTATGTACAGAACCGTATTCCATATAGAGTACTCGAGAACAAGACTCCTGAAAAAGTCTTCTCCTTCAAGAAACCAGAAGTCAGCCATCTCAGAATATTCGACTGTCCAATGTACATGCACATTCCAAAGGAGAAGAGGACTAAATTATATCCTTCAGGAAAGAAGGGTATATTTGTGGGATACTCTGAAACCTCGAAGGCTTACATAATATACTTCCCAGGATTCAAGAAGATTGACATCAGCAGGGATGTGACATTTGATGAAGACACGGCTTACAACAAATCCAGAAAGAAACCCGCTGAAGAATCCGAAGAAGCAGAAGCACCCAGAGTTCATAATACAACCATGAATGAAGAAGCTCAAGAAGAAGATCGAGAATTTGAAGAACCACAAAGACCCGATAGATCCACCTCTGGAGAAGAATCCTCATAAAAGGAAACCTACTTGGGTACGAGAACTTATCCAAGGTGCAGAAAGATATGGGGCTCCAGAAAAGAATCACAGAGAAAGAAAGAGGACCAGATCGTGCTCCAGGTATGTAGCATTGCTATGTGATTTCATTGATAAAGAACCTTCCAGTTATGAAGAAGTGGTAGAATGGAAAGAATGGAAGGATGCTATGATCAAAGAATATCAATCGATCATGAAGAATGATGTTTGGGATGTTGTCCCAAGACCAGAAGGGAATTCAGTTGTAACTTCCAAATGGATCTACAAGATCAAGCATGCTACAGATGGTAGCATTGAAAAATATAAGGCAAGATTTGTGGCTCGGGGTTTCTCTCAGAAAGAAGGAATAGATTATGAAGAAATATTTGCACCTGTAGCCAAGTACACTTCCATCAGATCAGTACTTGCTCTGGCTGCAGTGATGAAATGGAAGATACACTAGATGGATGTCAAGACTGCTTTCTTGAATGGTGTAGTAGAAGAGGAAGTGTATGTAGAACAGTCACTCGGTTTTGAGACACATGATAGGGAGTCTCATGTGTGCAGATTGAAGAAAGCCCTGTACGGTTTGAAACAGGCACCCATGACATGGTACAGCAGAATTGATAGCTTTCTATCTAGTTTGGGCTTTACCAAGAGTAAAGTAGATTCCAACCTTTACTACAAGGTTGGAGATGGCAACCCAGTGATGCTTCTACTATATGTAGATGATCTATTTGTGATAGGTATGGATGGGTTGATTCCTGATACAAAGAGAAAACTTGCTGCCGAGTTTAAGATGAAGGACTTGGGTATTATGCATTATTTTCTAGGTATGGAGGTGTGGCATAGTGGAGATGGAATCTTCCTTGGACAAGGGAAGTATGTAGTAGAGATCCTGAAGAGGTTTGGGATGATGGACTGCAAGGCTATGGCCACACCTATGGCATCGAACCTGAAGCTATTGAGCGATGCTTCATCGGAGTCGGTTGATGCTATGATGTATCGTCAGATGATTGGGTCCTTGATGTACCTGACGAACACGAGACCAGACATTTGCTTTGCTGTGAACACCTTGAGCCAGTTCTTGACAGATCCGAGAAATGTTCACTTGATTGCTACAAAGCATATTTTGAGGTACTTGAGGGGTACAGTTTATTATGGGCTCAAGTACAATGCGAATCAGAAGATTAACCTGGAGGGTTATGTTGATTCATATTGGGCAGGCAGTGCCATCAATAGGAAGAGAACTTCAGGGTGTTGCTTCAGTATGGGATCAGGTGTGATCTCCTAGTTTAGCAGGAAGCAATCCTGTGTGGCACTGAATACAACTGAAGCAGAGTATGTCACAACTTGTTCAACTAGTTGTGAGGCAGTACGGCTGCGAAAGCTACTATCTGATTTATTTGATCTTCAGATGGATGCTACTTGTATACATTGTGACAACCAGAGTTGCATGAAGTTGTCATAGAATCCAGTGTTCCATGACAAGTCGAAGCATATCGAGATCAAGTATCACTATATCAGGGATATGGTGCAGAGGGGAGCAGTGAAGCTCCAGTATATTGCGACGGAGGAACAGATAGCTGATGTGTTGACGAAGCCATTGGCTAGGGTGAAGTTCGAGTACTTCAGGGATAAGCTTGGTGTTCTCCAGATAGGGTTTTCCTCCAAGGGAAAGTGATGAGTCCCATAGCCATTCTAACGAGCAAGTCAGATGTAAGGGCTGAGCCATTTTGTCATGGTGAGAGGATTTGGTTCCTTCCATGTCAGATATGAGTGTTGACTTCCATTCTGGGAATGGAGGTACCTGATCAGTTACCAGGAACGCTCAGTCTGAGATTGAAAGAGCCATTCTGACGAGTAGGTCAGATATAAGGGCTGAGCCATTTTGTCATGGCTAAAGGATCAGGTTCCTCCCATGTCAGAGGTGAGTGCTGGCCATTCTAATGAGTAGGTCAGATGTAAGGGCTACTGCCACTCTCCGGGAGAGTGGAGGCACCTGGTCCGTTACTAGGTAGCTTAGTCTGGGACTGGGGGCCATGCTTATGAGGGTGTAGGATTTGGTTCCTACCAGGTCAGATGTGAGTGCATGCCTTTCTGATGAGTAGGTCAGATGTGAGTGCTGGCCATTCTGATGTAGGATGAGCACCTACATAGATGTAAGGGCTACTACCTTTCTGACGAGTAGGTCAGATGTGAGTGCTGGCCATTCTGATGTGACTGTAGGAGTAGGTCCTACATGATTAGATATAAGGGCTACCGCCTTTCTGACGAGCAGTTCAGATGTGAGTGTTGGCCATTCTGACGAGTAGGTCAGATGTAAGGGCTACCAGAGACCTATGAGGAGGTAGGCATACACCCAGGATGAAAGAAGGCTGGCTCTGTAGAACTTACTATGACAAGAAGAATAATGAGATAACACATATGATGATGACCAGAGGAGATCCAGATCGAGCTATGATCCAGATCCAGTTATGATGACTCCGAGAGATCCAGATCGAGTGATTATCCAGATCCAGCAGTGATGATCCAGATCGAGCGATGATCCAGATCCAACAGTGATGATCTAGATCGAGTGATGATCCAGATCCAGTAGTGATGATCCAGATCCAGTGATGATGTCCAGTTATGATGATCCAGATCTAGTGATGATCCAGATCCAGTGATGATGTCTAGTTATGATGATCAAAATCGAGTGATGATCCAGATCCAGTGATGATGATCTAGATCCAGAAAAGAAGATGGCATGAAGATAAAGATGACTTGGAGATGCAGATGATGAGAAGATCCAGAGAAGAAGACCAGTGATGAAAATTGTGTCGATAGAATACCTTCCTAGTTGAGAGGGAGTGTTGATGTAATTGTAACTTCAAAATGTATTTACTTGTATTTCTTATCTATTGTAACCCGATGTTTATTCTGGGATGTTATCATGTTATGTCATGCCCCGATGTTCCGATCGGGAGAATCAATAATGTAAACAAGTCATGTCAAGTCATTGTGGGTAACCCTCCTATTGTTTAAGGGTTAAAGTCCCCGCAGTTCTGGGGCACTAGGGTTATCAGACTCCTAGGAGAGGTCGGCCCTAGTAGGGTTTTAGTCATGCCGGGATTAGTATAAATAAAGAGTTGGACTCTCTATTTACCACACATCACAAACACACTCAAGTGTAGCACATATTTGAGGAAGGAGAAGACACTGGGGCTAGACAAGAAGAAGGTTACTGTTGTCGGGAGAGCATCTTACTGTTTTGTGGTTTTACCATTTGTGCTAATTCTATCTCTGAGGAAGTTGCAGGGTTTTCTCCATTTATGGTTTCCCCGAGGAAAAACACTGTGTTCATTGTCTCTTGTGTTTGATTGTTGTACTTTTTGTTCTCTTAGTTAAAGATCCTAACATAATGCTATCTTGAATGTTGAAAAACTAACATGGCCAATGTTGAAGGGCAAGGTTATGCTGCATATAGCCTAACCTATGTATCCATGGCTTATAAGTTGCCAATGCCACAAACCTATTGACTGAGAGTTGGCTGAAAGATCTCAACCTAGATATGGTGGAAACAGTTAAAAGAATGATGATCCCAGGTAAGAACTTCCATACAAGGCCTTCAGGAGAGTACGAAACATCAAGCCTCCGCACTCCATACAGGTTAATTGCCTCGATGTTAAACCGGATTTTCAGGAGGGCTAATGGAAAAAACTTTAAAATAGGATGGGTACCAGTGATATTTTTTGTGGCCACCCAAGGTACAATATTTAATTGGGAAAATATAGTATCCAACAGCTTGACAGGTTGTATAAGTGTGGAATTGGGAGGAGTGTTCCAGAAGAAGACAGAATTTTATATGAGTTCAATATTGATTGATTCCATTTTATGTACTAAGCCATTCCCAGCATTAAAGTTCCAATGGGATAAAAACCGGTCCCCTATGTATGCTGCCTATCAATTATTCTGGGCTCACAAGTATTATAGCTATTACAAGGATATTTGTGAGAATTTCATTATGCCATTGTATACATTAATTTTCTTGGTTGAATGTAATTGTATGTCAGAGGAAGCTATGAAAGTAGTGCAAGATAACAGACACTATTATTTGATAGAGGAAGGGTTCTATTTAAGGATCTTTGGAGGATCAAGGGCTCCTTCCCTTCTACCTAGATATGCTACAGACTATGTGATTCATAAATAAGTTGTAAGATAGTTGTACATTGACGGAGTGGGTAACTTCTTATTTGAGCAGAAAAAAACTGTATATTCAGCAGTACCCTTTTTGTAGGAAGTTATAAATTTTCCAGGGTGAAAACTGCAGCAGAATTCGTGAAGGAATTAGAGTACTTTCACTTTGGTGAAATAATTTATCATAGAAATGACTCTGAGAAGAAGGTAGCTGAGTATTGTGCAGAAGTAGGGGTGCACTTTGAGTATGCTAATTTTTGGGACAAGGATGAGGAAGTTTTCCAGAGTGCTCAGAACATGACTAATTTGAGGAGGAGATTCAAACAAAAGATAACTACTGTTGGCGGAAAGGGAAAAGATATTGACCAAATTAAAAGGCAAGAAGAAGAGGCAGCAAAGAAAAGGTAGGAAGAAGCTCACAGGTTAGCACAGGAAGCAAAAGACTGGTTGCAAGCCGAACAAGAAGAAAAGAAGAAGACAGCTGAAGAGGCCGAGAAGAAAATAGAAGAAGAAAAGAAAAGAAACGAAGAATAAGAAATACAGAAAAGGCAGAAAGAAAGTGAGGGATTAAGATTAGAAATTGCTGATACAAAAAAAGAGCAAGCAGAAAAAGCAGCTGAAGAATTGAGACAAAAGACACAAGAGGAACAGGATCCTGCTGATCAAGGACAGACTCAGTCTTATGCTGAGCCATTAGAACCCGATGTTCCATCTAGTAGTATAGCAGGAGATAATCCTTTGTTAGTATGTGGAATTGAACTAATTCCTTTCACTCCCACAAAAGGAGAAGAAGTGCCTAATTTAAATATCATTTTCTATGACAAGGTAAAAAAGAGGATTGTTAAAAGAATAGAGAAAGAGGTGAAGACGGGAGGTAAGACAGGAGTGATGGTGACCGAGAAAGCAGTAGTCCACGGTACTGACAAAGATCCGCGATTGATGGCAAGGGATGGTGTAGCCACAGGCCCAACTACTAAAGATAATGTGGATAGAATAATGACGGATCTAGAACAGTCCCAAAAGAAGGTCACACAGTTGAAAGAGACCTTAAAAAAGGAGAGAAATGAAAGTCAGAGTTTGAAGAGGAAATATGAAGATATGATTAGTGAAATTGAGGTATCCAAGGAAGAGTGCCAGACTCTACAATTAGATAAAGATGCTTTGGTGTTATCCACAAGCAATATAGAAAAGGAGTCTAAGGCCATCTTATCAGATTTTGGGAGACTCCAGCAGAGAAATCAGGTTTTGGAGGCAGAAAGAGATCATTTGAAATTATCAATTGAAGAGTTGAATAAAGAAAA
The DNA here is from genome assembly GCA_001517045.1 of Pseudotsuga menziesii. NCBI lineage: Eukaryota > Viridiplantae > Streptophyta > Pinopsida > Pinales > Pinaceae > Pseudotsuga > Pseudotsuga menziesii. The sequence goes on from LPNX010648902.1 coordinate 97,546, forward strand.
GGGAAAGTTAGAGGATAACGTGACAGAATTGGAAATACAAAGGACTACTGTGGAAGGTAAATCTAAGCTGTATGAGACTCAGATAGTAGCCTTGGAAAATCAAAAAAATTCACTAGAAGTCTCATTAAAGACAGTTAGGGAGCAGAAAGCAGATATTGAACCTTTGAAGAAGCATGCTCTTACACTGAGGAATAAGATTCATCAAATCAAACTTCAGATGGCGGAAGAGATGTTAAAGGTTCAGCAAGTAGAAATAAGGCTGGAGGAAATTATAAATACAACTTCCTATTTCTTAGATAGGAAACAGGATATTCTGGAGGCTCTACAAGGACGAAAGACATGGTTAGAAACAAATAAGGAACCTCCCGCAGATACACCCATTAAAGACCTAGAGACGATAAAGCTGGAGTATGAGCTGATCGAATTTGCGAGTAAAGTAGCAGAGGGATTAGTAAAGATAGTGAGGAAGGCGAAGAGTGCCTGTGAAGAATTCTGTAGCAGAGTTCTCCTAACTTACAATCAGTGTCATACCTATGCTAGAAGGAGGTTAGAAGAGCTTCCCGAGCATAAAATGTTTTTGAAAAAGTTGTAGGAATGATGCAACGAAGATGAACAGGCTATTCAGTTAGTCAAGGGATTGGATGAAAAGGTGCTTAAAACTGAAATAGCACATGCAGCAGTTAGCAGTCACTTGCTGGAAGACCAACTTCAACTGATTTCGACCAGAGTGGAAAATATAAAGGCTGAAGCTGCTAAGCATGAAATGACCATTAGATTTTTAGAGCCTTCTGGTTTTGAAAATATAGCATTAGATGCAAATGTGTGGAAGAAATTTATGAATGATCAAGCTGGGCCATCCTAGTTGTGCTATTTCAAACGATTGATAAATTATGTAATATGTTGTATTTATCTTTTTCTAAGTATATACACTAGAGGACAAAATTTTGTTAAGGAAAGGTTAGGGGAAGCCCAAAGGGAAAACATAGTAGTTCAAGAGTTTTTCTTTTTGTATAAATGTAGGGGAGTTATATGGAAGAAGGGACCTCTTTTCAGACTATCTTTGTGCAATGTTATTGTAAGAAGAACTATTTCATCTTATAATAAAGAGTTTATATTTTCGACTGGAGAAAGCACCGTGGAGTTTCAAATGCTTGGCATAGACTGGTTGAATGTGAACTACTTCTGTTTCAACTTGTTTCTATAAACTGTGAGATCGTTCTAACTCACGAATTATTTCCTGTTATGAATGTTTTCCTGTTTATTTCTGTGAAATTCCACACCATATCTGAGCAATGAATGTTTAAATTGACAATGAGCTATCTCTTAGGTTATCTGTCTACTTATATTCGTGTATTTTGAAATATGAACAGCTATCTGTAGTATTCTAAATGCATGTGATACAGTACATTACTCATTATTAATTACAGTATTTCTCCCTAGGGATAGGCTAGATAGATTTAGTTAGCACTAGTATAATTTGTTTTTCTGTTTATGATTTAGAAGCGAAAGAGGTAAGACAAGAGGTAAGAGCCTACGCATCACATTGTGACACTCTTCGTTATCTCTATCTACTGCACTTATTTAGGCACTTGCATATCATACATAAACATAAAACTAAAAAAAATACACTTAAACGGTGGACCGGGCTGCAACCAGTAAAGCAAGCTTTGTAATAATAAAAGTACTTTTATTATAATATTTCTTAGGCCGACCTATGTGAGGTGATGCCTCACACAGCTACTATAACAACATTACTCCCACAACACCTAATAAACAACCAATTTCAGTAACCAAGGATAAGTACTAAAACAAGGCATGCACATACACCAACAACGAACCAACTATTAGATATATAATCTTGGTTATTGAATCAGCACTCTCTACTTGGTTGTTGTGTGATATGGACTTAACACTCTCCACACAACTTTTGTACTTCCAACTTCAGTAACTAGGACATAGTTCTACACCCTCCCCATTGGCATATTGTGTTTCCCCTTTCATTAATCAACCAATCCAAAACAATGATGGAAGTGCATAGTTTTCCCCCAAACTACAACATGAGTTACAACCCTTCCCTTTCCAGTTGAAAAGGAAATATGGGGTTTTATTTCAACTCAACACCAATTCCCATGCACCAAAACTTTTCCACCACAAAATTTAGCACAAATAATTAATTAGCCATATTCCGTAGACTACCCCCAAAGAAGAAGAGTCCCCGTCTCAAATAAGAGTTTCCTAAAATAGGATGTTAAGCAATTAGGATTAGATGCCTATGTAAGCTTTAAACAATTGCAAGTGAAGCGGTGCATATAGATTCTTAAGAAAAGAAAAAAATAAACTATATAAACATTTACCTTGGAAACTCTTAGCTGAGAAAACCAACCTAACATAGAGTCACACTTTATTCATCTTTTCCTTGTATTAAGTTATCAATTTACAATACATTATTTAGGTCTTTTACAGTTCCCAAAACCCTAATCTACTGACTTGGTTAGATTACTACATTAATTTGTTAACCAAGATTAGATTCCAATGAGTAAAAAACCATTGGCCAAAAAACACAAACACCTTGTTCATGGGTTAAGAGAGGTTGACACCCCAAATATGGTAAGGAAAATAGAATAAGGTTGACATCCTAAATATGTCAACCTAGGCAAGGAAGTTGACATCCTAAATATGGTATGTAAAACAAAATTTCCGAAATTTGAAAGATGATCATGGCAAGTAAGGATGATCTCAAATAAATGGAAATCAAAGAAGATACCAAATACATGAGAAATGAGCCAACATGCTTCCTTATCCTAAATTTTTTCTTAAGAAGATCATAATGAGAATAAGAAGATTGATTCCTAGTGACATATGGCGAACATTTTAACACATCTAGAGAACAAGAAGATTGATTCCTAGTGACATATGGTGAACATTTTAACACATCTAGAGAACAATATGATTGGTTCTCATACACTTGATTATATTCACTCCAAGATCCACACCAAGACCAAGGAACAACTTCATTCCCAATATTAATATGAGGAAGTTTGATTGTAATGATTCTAGATGGACCAATTCTTAGATCTACACCTAGTGTCAGCTCTACAAAATGTAACTCTTGTGTCCTTGTATTTAGAACTAGATTAATTTATGTGGTATCGATGTTTTGTGACCAAAAAAAGTGGACCCTGTCTTTCTTGGTTTGTTTGTATGGATGCACTGATAGTGCATTATGGGGATAGCATGAATTACACTTTCTCCCAACTGATCAGTATCAAGCAAAGAGGTCCAATTATAGACCACCATTCAACCATTTGAAGGGTTGAGCCTTAGAGTGAAGAAAATCTCAAAAAAAATGTTGAATCTCTTTATGGATACATGAGGCGAGTATTCTTGAACCTAAATATTTAGATAATGCTTTTATTGGGGAAAATAGTTTAACAAATATGGCTACAAAAGGGTTGTTACTAACACCACTGGTTGAAAAAGAGAAAATGCATCATCCATGGTGCAACTAATACTTCATGCATGATTGCATGATCTACATGCTGTAGTTAACACCTTGTGCATCCAGTAGGATAAAAGATAACTAAAACGCCCCACTTTTCCGACGAATTTCTAATCCAAATCCATCGAAATTCTACCTGTAAATTTTTATTTTTATAATTATACAAGTTCAGTAATTGTATTAGCCTGCCTTAAGGTAAATCTAGGATTTTAAAACTACCCAGTTGACTAAAATTATGATTTAAACATTTGAAATTATGATTTCGGCGAAAATTTGTTTGTCAGATTCCGGCGGGTTGGGGGCGTTTTGGTTAGCGCTTATATTGCTCCCTTGTGCATGGTTGCATAGACTACATTTTGTAGTTAGCACCTTGTGCATAGATGCTTAGTGTACTTGCAAAGAATATAACACATCTTTAACAAACTAATTCTATAGTAAACCCTCGTCTAGGTTACAACACTAATACTTCAAGCTAAAATCTCTCAAAGGTAACTTACATTAATTAAGTCACTTTTCCATAGTTAACCCACCCAAAGTTTTCACTTAGGGTACTCCAAAGTCTACATAGGTATGGATAGCTATGTTTGAGCATAAGGCCCTCTTGCATTAATTAAGTCACTTTTCAATGGTTAAACCCACCCAAAGTTTTCACTTAGGGTACTCCAGAGTCTACATAGGTATGGATAGGTACGTTTGAGCATACAGTTCCCTTTCGGATGCTCAATATCTATTGTACCTATATGGCATTTGCATTTAGGTACGTTTGAGCATACAGTTCTCTTTCGGATGCTCAATATCTATTGTAGCTATATGGCATTTGCATTTTCCATAGTTAAACCCACCCAAAGTTTTCACTTAGTGTACTCGAGAGTCTCCATAGGTGTGGATAGCTACGTTTGAGCTATGGTCCACTTTTCGGATGCTCAATATCTATTGTAGCTACATGGCATTTGCATCGCTCTATAAATCAAAGTAATCAAAGTAATGCGAGTGCAGGTCCCAAGGATATATCACATAAAGGTAACTCAATACCTACATTTCAATTATTAGTAATCACATGCATCAAAATGCAATAATAAGACAATCACAATCACTTAAATAAGACAAGAGCCATGTGGTGGCATTGTCCCTGCGACAGAGTTTGATAGAAAAGTTAAGACAGTATGCTGGATGTGGTAATACAACTGCTAAGACAACATTGGAACCAGTCTTTATACGTGTGTTTTGTAAATGAGAAAGAGAGAATACATGAATTTAGAAACTATGTATTGAAGTAACAATGTGCATTGCTAAAATAACATTGGAGTGTCTTCGATACAAGTATTTTGTAAATTAGAATGTACTGAAGAAATAAGTGTACAGCAGATAGCATATGTATGCAATGGCCAAAAAAGGCTTTTTCGTTGAGCGCCAATATCTATCAAAAAGCTGTAAATATTACATTTTTACAAAAAAATGGATATTTGCATACAAGTTAAAGCTGGAAAGCTTTAAAGTAAAATATCTAGTGAGCTTCAAGCATTTGGAATTGAGGGAACAATAGTTGTGACATTGCCTTTAACTTCTTTTTCTGAGGAATCAACTGCTGCAAAATATGATCCCTGGAAGGCTGGAAACATGAATCATAAAACAATATTATTAACAAATATCATTAAACATAAACCAATATCGTTAACAAGAATGTGGACAATTATACAGAAAAAGATAGCATGTAAAAAGCACATGTACATAGCATGATACATAAAAGAATGCATCATCTAATGGATATATATTATCTAACTCTGAAATGTTGAATAGCAAAATGAACATCGACATGTTAATGTTTTAAGGTGAGACTATAGAAATTTGAAAAAAAATTATGTGAACAAGGGAAATGAAATCCAACTATGATTGTTGCAAAATTGGAACATTGAACTAAAAGCATGGAATCAGCATAGTAAACTGGGGCCAAACAATGTTATATTGTTTCAACTGCCAACACAAGGTACCAAGAGTGAGCTTGATTGTAGATACATAGAGTTCGTTTGGTTTTAAAAATCAACAAGTGCTAGGAAGCAGCGAAATCCGTTTTTCCATGGTACCATAATTTGAATTTGCAGAGCATTGCCATAACTCTTTGTCAGGAAGGGATGGCTGCTTATTTTAGACTCATGCATATTTTTTTCCCCTTTGTCTGCTTGAAGAACAAAGAAATAAATAAAACCTGAACAAAGATTAATAGGCATTTACCTTTACTGTTGTTGACAAATTGAGGATGGCAGGATTTTTTTGGAAACTGTAAGTTTGTATGTGTCAAATGAAGCAATAATACTGAAGGGTTTGCAACACAATGGTGCAATGGTGCAATTCTGGTTGTGTAACTTGATGCTCAGGGAACATGGAAAGTAGAGCCCTGCAAATGTCCAAGAGGACTGTGACAACTATAGACCTAGAGCACTATTGCAATAGGCAAAGTGTTGGTTTTATGTATAGAATGAGCCAATACATAAGAGATTAAGAAAAGTAAAAGGATACATTATTCTTACCATAGTCTCGATTGAGCTTGTCTCCATAAAATTCTTTTAGTGCTACCCGCAAGCGCAAACAATGAAGAGTTAGAATTTGTAAAAAATAAATCATAAAACAAAAACAAAAAATGGAAAACTCTGAAAGTGTTATATATGTTATAATAAATGATATCAAAATCTTGGATAGACTTCTTCTTACTTGTTCTTTGCGAAGGCAGATTCTGGGGAGTGCAAAGTGGTGAAAAGTAGGAGTAGGAAGCTTGTTTTCCGGGTAATTTGTATCCTGTATGAAAACAATAAATTGCATGGTAAGAAGCTTGAATTCTGATTTTGGGAAAAAAATGATTCTGGACAGCAAGGGAATTAAATGGTGGGGATGAAACCTTTGAACATACTATTTGAGCTTTTTCCAAACTTCCATTTTCTCTATTGGGCACTAACATGACTTTCATAATTATGATATTTTGTTTCATTTTTTTAATGAACTGATGCCGACCAAAGATATCTCTAATGTCACTTACACAGAAAGCAAGTCACTATGAGAATCAAGGTGGTTTGAATGCTTTGAACTAGTACTGAATGCTGATTGAGATTTGGAAGAAAAGAAGTTTCAGGTGGAAAACCTTGGATTGGTCCAAAAAGAGGTGTGATCCAAGGGAAAAAGGACCAATGGTATATTCATTATTATTGCAGCAGGAATTATGTCAGAGATATGCATGCATAAAAGAACATAGTAAGTATGTGTATTCATTGTGCAAATTAACATGTTCAATGAAATGACAACTACAGTCTAATTGGTTTAAGAGATATTTGAAAACACTATGTTTAACTAGAGAAAATGAAATTGTTTCAAAAAATATAGTTCAATGATATTTGCACAGGAAACATACTGCATGGTGCATTTGGTTTAGATCACCACTTGCATGATGTGACAAGCATCCATTCATACATTCCTTGGGCCCTGGGAAAAAATAGAGCCCTTTGATTACAGTTAGTTGTTGATACAATGTAGCATTGGAAAATATATTTTAAATGAAGATGATGCAACTTGTAATTTACTTTTGCGTCTTTTTAATTGTTGAATAGGCTGGGCCAAGATATTTTCTTCTCGTTTCAACCAGATTTGAGGAGACTCTGATATTGAAAAAAGGACCAATGTTGCATTGATTATTGTTGCAAAATCAATCATGTCGGAGACCTGCATGTAGAAGAGAGAATAGTAACTGTGTGCATCCATTCATGGCGAAAAACATGTTCAATGAAAAAAGCACCAGGAGTCAACTGTTTGAAAACATACTGCAGCTTGCATTTTCTTCAGATCACCATTTGCATATTGCAACAGGAACCGATTTGATTATTATGAGTTACTGATACAGTTTGGCACTACAAAATATATTTGGCTTTATGTGTACATGAAAATGAAAATAATGCTAATTACAACTTACTTTTGCAACTTTTTATTGTGAATAGTCTGGTCCCAGGCATGGTCTTTTTGCTTCAACCATATCTGAATGAGTTACTGATACAGTTTGGCACTACAAAATATATTTGGCTTTATGTGTACATGAAAATGAAAATAATGCTAATTACAACTTACTTTTGCAACTTTTTATTGTGAATAGTCTGGTCCCAGGCATTGTCTTTTTGCTTCAACCATATCTGAAAAGATTGCAAGTTTGAAGATGGTTGTTTATGTTAGAACAGAAAGACCCAAAAACAATTATAGATTCACTAACATTTCTTCATGACCTGAAGTCAATTTGTTCATGCCAGTCAAGAAACGTCTTCTGCTATAGATACCTTGTATTTTAATTCTTTGTGCCTTCTAACTATGTCTTGTTCTTTGGGCATTGCAGGGGTTGATTGCCTTGGGCTAATTCTGGCAGTAAGAATTTGGACTGTTTTGCTAAAATTCTTGAATGGTTGTAAAAGAACATTTCTTATTGATCGACTAGAAATTAGAATATGCCAAGTGTAAGTCTTGCACAATATGTACAAGAAAGACTAGACAGACATAGAAGCATGTTCGCATAGAAAAAGCACATAGCACAAAAGGAAAAAATAAGAGGAAAAAAGAAAAAAATGTTTTAGCTTACCTTGGTGATGGGATCTATTCTAAGAGACTTGGTACATTTGTTTGTTCGTTGTGTCAAAAATTGAAGCAAGGACATGTCATAGGCTAATATAGGTTGTACCGTACTTCCTTTCCTTTTCTTTTCTTTTTTCTTTCTACTTTTTTTTTTTATTGTTTTTTTTTATCTAATGGGAGTAGCTTATCAAGCAACAAATGTTGGTAAGAGTTTGCACATTGAAATATGTAAGACAAGCAACGTGTTTTAACAAATCCAAGAATTGAATGGTATAATAGACAGATAGGGTCATTTGCTCAATCACCATATGCATCAAAGCGAATTGTAAATTACCAGTGTTGAATTCAGTTGCCAATGCCTTTTATTGCTATGACCATGAAACAAGGGTTGTATTAATTTGTCAACGCATACAATGCCATATGCCTATGAAAGTCTAGGATATTCAGCTGTCTCATGCATAAATAAACAAAAAGGTATGTCGAGTAAATTAAAATCACACAGGTTTCCATATCAATTTAACTCAGTAAACAAAAAGGTAAATGGGAAACTGAAGAATTGAAACATTTGCATGGAAAAAATATAAAAAGTGCAAGTTTCACTCAGCATTTTAACAACATATCAAATTGGCAACATATGTCAAAGCATGTTTGTCTATAGAAATCAAGATGCATTGCTGAAGCATCTACGGCAGTTTTTTTTTTTTTTGGTGTAAACCAATTATAAAAATCCAATCATAAAAACAGTTTGTAAACCAATCATAAAAATCCAAGAATTCAATGACATAATAGAAATCCAAAATCATTTGTTCATTTAACATATGCACCAAATCAAAGTCGAAGATATTTAGCTGATTTGACATGGAGGGAAAGAAAAAAGCAAGTGGGAAATTGGAGAAATGAAAGAATTGCATGGAGTCCATTCAGATAAAGAAATAACCAGTGCAAGAGCAAAACAAGGCCAATTTGCATATGACCAAATCAGAATGAGTCACGTGTTTACAAGCAAGTGCTAGTTTCTATTGACAATGTGAAAGTTGCGACATTGTATTTGGAACAAAGAAAACTGTTTTTTCTGTAAGTTTTTCATATTGGTAGAGTACATGTTGTTCTTTTAATAAGAAATAGACTACAAAAATTCAAAAAATTGCAGTTTATGGACAACAATATCCTATAGACATGTCAATGCACAATAGCATTAAACATTTTAAGGAAATTCAACATTGTCTAGGCCAAACCATGATAATCAGTTTAGCTACTTAGTAAGTTGTTTAACTGTAACATAATCGATGATTGAAAAAAAAAAGTGCAAGTTACTTCATGCAGTTCGACCTCATAACAAATTTGCAACATATGCCACACTAAAGCTGGAGTGAGCTGAGTGCATCTTAATGCATATTGCCACTGTACGAAGTGTTTGTTTTTGTCCTTTTTGTTTCCCTTTTGCCCAAAAAAAAAGAAGCAATGCAATCGAAGAGGGTGAAGTATCTTGATGTATATATTCCATTGAGCGATTAATCAAGATTCTACTTCTTCAACAAAACTTGAGAATTTGTTTTCCCTTGGTTAAAACAAAAAGGTGCATTGCTCTATTATTTTTTCGGCATCGAACTTTCCTAATTCCAGCAATTTTGTTGTCTTTAGTCAGTGTCAAACGTCCTTGTTCAGATATTGTTCGTAAATAAGATACTATTGTTGAAATGCTCTTTGAGTATTCTTCATAAAAGTGTTATTCCAGTTGTGGGTTCTGAAAGGTGCAGTCAATTGTTCCATCCTCTGTTTGCAAAATGCATTTTACATAGTGTTTGTACTTGACTTTTGGTTCTTGTTTGCATGATGCACATATGAATGCATTCTCGCCAAATGTCGATTACACTTTTCACAGCATCACTAGAATGGAGGTGCAAAGACATTTTTTTGCTTTTAACAAGTCTTCTATCTACATGAATACATATATTTACTAGCAATTGCTGCAAAAAGTGCAATGATATTGCTTTTAACAAGCCTTCTATCTACATGAATATATATATTTACTAGCAATTTCTCTAAGAAAGTGCAATGATACACGGATAGGTCAATGTTGGAGGTAACTGAATTAGTGTTTTGTAAAGGAGGAATGATGTAGAGTTGTAAAAAAAATGTGGCAGATCTAACAATGATTATATTTATATTTAATTACCTCTCTAAAAAGAAGAGTCATTTTAAGGTTCTACACTCGAAGGTCGTAGAAAAAGCTAATACAAGAGAATATAAACATTTGTTTTGGATTCAAATTCAAGAACACATATTAGTTGATGAAACCACAAAAGTAGGTATAGGAAAAACCACTTCAATCTGATCATTTCATTACTACTACAATGGGCATAGGCAAATGCATTTATTTAAATATATGGATTTCTACATTAAAATTGGTTTGCATGATGCAGAGGAAAGTTCAATAAAATTAAAAAATCTAGCCTGCTGCATTTTTAATGCCATTTATCACCTCCACTATATTTCATTTCCCTTGTATCAAAATGCTATCATTTTGCCAATGCACGGTAACAACATTATACACCATTATTGCAACATTATACACAGTAACTTAATCTAGAAATGCCTTGGTTATGGTTTAATTGACATAGATTACAACACAATATGATATTTTGCATAGTCCAACATTGATTTACATACTAGGAATAAGTTACACATGCATGAGGTCCTCGTCATATGCCTCACACATTTAAAATATACCAATCTTCACACATATATTAGCTCTCAATTTCCCAACTTAATTGAGGAGTGTTTTCTTAGCAAACTTCAACCTAGACTTTGGCTAACTTACAAAAATAGCTCAAAATTACCAACAATTTATGTAAATAAAGGGATAGTGCTCTACAATATCTTGACATCACAAGATTAGACAAAGGCATTGGATTCGTGAAAATGGGGCTAACTATGGGATAACCATGTATTAGTTTTAGGTTTTTATGTCCTTTCCTTGACCTTTTGGATTTTACAAGTTCTTCACCACTTCTCTGCATTTGGCCTACTCCTCCTTGTTGCACTCCAACACGTCCTCCCTATAATTCAACATGTTAACATGGCATCATCTTACTTCTCAACACTTTTATATGATTAACACCATATGAGACAATTCTAGATACAACTGTAAATTCTTTGGTGTGTTTATGTTTTCTTGAAGATTTCCACCTCAAAACATTGAGAAATCCATCATTTACAATATTGCATGCATATTATTCTTTCTCGCTACTTGCTAAATTCACCCAAACGTCCTCTTTTTTTTCCATATTCCTCTCATTAACATGAGAATTCCCACCCCCTTCCAACTCATTGGATAGTCTCAATGCAACTAATGAACTTGGAGATATCTCCTTTTAGTGCATGCAATTGAACTTGGAGAAAATCTCCTTTTAGTGCAATTGAACTTGTCAACTCATCTAAACCTGAAGATACAGTACATCTCCTAGGTGAGGTCACATACTGTACTCCAACCTGGTTGTCACCTAAAACTTGGGGAGAAACTCGATACAATGCATCTTGCACCAAAGGCCACAAATTGTTGACCCAATCCCTGGAGAGGTGAAATTCTCTTCTTTTGAATATTGATCTTTGGTTTTCACCTACAACATAGAAAAGTTTGGTTTATACTTCCTTATTGTCTCATACTCTGGGCCAAAAAACATATTACAATGAAGGTAGAAAAAAAGGAAAATTAAAAGAGAGTTTATACCAAGAAAATATACATGTGTACTTCAGCCTTTGGTTCTTGAATCATTATCGTCCACACCCTCCCACCAACCATTATTCCAGTGTGCATCCATCGCAGTATCAACTTCAATGTTGCTAGAAGCTTATTCTTGAAGAGGGCAGTTGCGGATGGTTAGTAGTCCAGGGATTTGAATCCTCAATTTGTTTGGTGCTACTACTCTAAAAGTTGGAATCCAGTCCTGTAATCAAGAATTAAAATTAAAATTGTGGAAACTGTAATTCTATTTTAAAAACAAACTCTTACTATGACAACAAATTCATAATTAACTGCAATAACTTTCAACAATGCCAAAACACCAACTTCTAAGTTGTCACTTTCATGATTCAAAGTTTTTATTGTTGAAAGAATCTACAATTATTTGCACTTACAAATTGAACATGTCTATAGAAAAATAAAACATGGAACATAGAAAATTTAACAATCTAAGATTCAATATTTATTTGCATTTTGCAAATTACTTTCTTTATTGAATAATATTTTTTACACAATTTTATGAAATGAATACTAGAAGTATCACAATACTCATAACAAATATTTCATTAATGAAATAGAAACAAATTACTTTATCACGACCTTGAAGAAAACAATTTGCGACAAGACCCCAATTTAGCATGCCCATCTGCTACTTTATTAACTACGACATAATATATCTCATCAACATACTAGTTTCTGCCAAGCCAAGCTTTAAATTACGCAAAGTCAACCTCCTTATTGATTCTTTTACATATGCAAACAAACGAGAAAACAAATCCATATAACATCCACCAAAATTTTGTTTTGAATGATAAATTTCAGTGGATGTTTTTAGGATAATTTTTTTATATCAAGATAGATAACTAATCTATCTTAATTTAAGATAACTTTTAACCTAACAATTTTATACCTATTTTTCCACATGGATCTCTTTCTCATGGCCTAAACTTGCTAATGAATATATTAGCATACATAAATAAATGAACTTACGAGTTTGTGAAAAATATATCATCATATGTTCCTTTTTTCTTTTGTATGGGTTGAGTGATGGGAACATCAAGAAAAAGAAGAAGAAACAAGTGAAATTAGCAGCAAAGCTGCTTAGTACCTGCCTCTTGGGAAAATTTTGAGAAAAATAGCAATAGGTTAATTTATTTTGAGTTTTATGACTGTAGAAAAACAAAGCATGGCACTTTAGAAAGCTAATCTTGGTAGAGAAAAGCACATCAAAAGTTGCATCTATGATCACTTCATAAATACATTATTGTCTACTAAATCATCTAAAAGTAAAGCTTGGTTGTCTACAATAAAAAGTTTATAACAAAATTAAAATTACTATTATATTATATTATGTTAACTATTTTGTTAAGTTAGTTGAGCAAACCAAAGACTAAGGATTACTATTTTTATTTAAATTTTATAATCTATAAGATAGTATTTTAAATTTTATGAAAAAAAATGATACATTTATGTAAAAATGTCAATACATACATAATTGAATGTAAGATGAACTATTTAATGCGGGTCTCTGCTAATGTTATTATTCTCATTATATACCGGCGATGTTGTTTGTAGAAAAATGTTAACTAAGTTGCAAACAACAATTAAATGTAAAGAAAACTTTTTAATATGGAAGATACAAAGTGTTTATTAAACTGTTATTATTATAGTTTAATATTAGTAAATTAATAAATTTTATATAAGAGTTTAATAATATGAATGATTTTTCTTTAGTATGACATGAATTGGTCTATTATAGAAAAATAATATTACAATTTGGAAAGAGGATAGGATGAGAGATTAGCGGGACAAGAGACAATGATATTATTAAATACTTAACAAGAGAGCTGAAAAGAATCGTACGGAAATCCAAAGGAAAGATTATTATTAACCCCTTTAATACAAATAAACAAAAAATATTAAAGTGATTTTGAAAAATATGACGACCAAATAAATGCGGGCGTGATGCGGTAATGAGAGATATTGATTTTGTACAAGATATAATGATTTTGTACAAGATTGGCATTGAATTATAAAAAGTTGAAAATTAATGAATTGTGATTTTTGGTTAATGCTTTCGAATATTTTTTTTATGTTAGTATGTTTAATATTGGAATATTTTGTTATGTTTAAATATTTAATGTTTTTTTATCTTTTTGTTATGTTTGTTTTTTATTAGGAGATTATTTTGTATTGCATATAATTAAAATTAGTTTTTTAAATAAATTTTTTTTTTTTGAGATTAAATGATTATTTCTATTTTTTTATTGATCCAAATTTATAAAAATTTATAGGAACCACCCATAAAGGTTTAATGTAGGTAAACATTAATTTAAATATTTTCTAATTATTTATGTTATTGATAGGTACAAATTCAATTCTAATTAAAATTTGAAAATCATATTTATAAAGTTTCTACAATGTTATGATTTTTTTATGAAAACTTTTAATATTGGTGAAAATTCTCTCAATAATTTTTAAAAAATGATTTAAATATTTCTTAATTAAGTATGTTGTCGATATACACAAAATCATTCATTATTAAAATTGGAAGACAATATTTATACATTTTTTACAATGTTCTTAATTATTAGTGAAATGCAATTTGATTATTCCTAAATTAATACATTTATTTTAATAATGATGATGATGATGATGATGGTTAACGTCCCTTGAGACCAAACTTTGGTCTATCGGACCTAAAGAAGAGAATTAATTAGTTTGCTTTAAAGTTATATTTCTATGCTCAAAGAGCTTGGAAAGAAGCGTCCCGAGGTGACTATAATTTTGACAGGATAAAAGGCTAGGAAAGTCGGTATTGCAACAAAGATTATGAAACTGGGATCTAATGTGGGTGTACGCAGGGCACTCTAAGAGGAAGTGATTTTCATCTTCAATGTTTTTACTCTCACAAAGGTGGCAGATCCTTTCTACCCATGGTGTTAAATAGGGATTGTCCAACGGCCAGTTTCACTATGGAGCTCATGCGAGTTCGTTCTTATCTTAGCTATGTTAATTTTTTTCTTAGTACTGATCAAAACAGAGAGATATTTTTTATCTTCTAGAGTAGGGTTGATGACCTCCTTATAATATCTTAATTTTCTTTTAGCCTCGAGATCTTTCTCACACCACAATTTTTCTTTAAATTTTGAAGAGATAATATTTTTAATGTTATTAATATTTTGCAAAGAAACCTTTTCATCGATCTCCCAGTGATTTAACCAAGACCTGGTATCTTTATACCACCCACGCTTGAGCCTTAAGTGGTTTTGGCTGGAGTTTAAAGCTATCTTAGGGAGTCTATGGTCTCCCATGTTATTGATTTTGTTCTTGTATAACAGGAGTCTAGTCATAGCTAGGCTCTCGATGGGGGAAAGACCCACTTCTATAAGGAGAATAGGATAGGGTGTATTGTTTTTTTTATTTTGAGGTTATAAGTTATAAAACGCTTCTGGATTTGCTCAATCTTTCTCCAGGATTCTCTAGAGATGCTGCAACCCCAAACCTCACACCCATACAAAATGACAGGAGTGACTAGAGTTTCAAAAAGGAGCTTCTTTTTATCCCACATCATGAGGTTTGCAGCTTTACAATTATTTTTAAGACCAAAGTAAGCTTTCCACCCTCCGTTAATCCTTTTCTTAATGCTATAGTTCCAGTTGAGCTTGTGATGAATATCAATTCCTAGGTACTTGTAAGAAGACACTTCCTCCAAGTTGCTATTGTCATACCTAAAATTAGCGTAAGTATCATTCTTGGATTTGATAATCATAACTTTAGTTTTGTCAGTGTTAACAGTCATACCCATGTTAGAGCAGAAATCTTTGAGGAGTCGAAGCTGCTTATCAAGATCTGAAGAACACCTTGCCATAAGGACAATATCGTTGGCATAAAGAAGAAGGATGATGACTATTCCAGCTAAGATCGTACCAGCACAACCTTCTTTTTCTAAACAACCCTCTAACTTATCAATGTAAATGCCAAAAAGGGTAGGGGAGAGGGGGAAACCTTGCTTAACTCCGATATTACACTTAATATCTTTCGACCACCCCTCATTGCTTTTAAATTTGGCAATTACATTCTCATAGAGCCTTATCATAGCAGCTCTCAGCTCGAAAGGAACCTTAAGCTCTTCTAACCTATTCCAAAGGTTATTTCTAGGTACCGTATCGAAAGCCTTTCTAAAGTCCACAAAGCAGAAAAAGAGATTGGATTTATCATTGCGGCACTCCTCCATAATGATCCTAAGCGTAATAAGGTGGTACGTTGTTGAGTGATGCCTTCTAAAACCCGCTTGGCCTTTAGCCCACTTACCTTCACTTTCAAGCCAAATGCTAATTTTCTTTTCCAAAATAATACCATATAACTTGGCTAAGAGGGGGCTTATCATAATAGTTCGATAATTTGAGGGGTTATTTGTATCCCCACTTTTAAAAATAGGGATAATGAGGCTCTGAGTCCAAGGTTTGGGGAACCCTTGCTTGACTGCTTGATTAAAAATCTTGTGGATGTGAGGGATGAGGACAAGACCTCCAATTTTTAAGATTTCTGCCTGGTAACCTTCAATGTCCTTAGCTTTTCCATTAGCCGGACGCTTAACCCCAAAATCTATGTATTTTAAAGAGAAAACTTCTTCCATTGTGAGGAGGGTTTCAAAGTGGTCTATGACATTCGGGGAGTCATAAAGCTTATTAAGATAGGAATTCTAGTCGTGCAGAGAAATTTTATTATTCTCTTTAGTTTTTCTAGTTAGAATCTGCCTCCAGAATTTCTTAGAGGCCGTCTTAGAGAGGTGTAAGAGATTGTCTTGCCTTTTTTCAATACACTGCCTTTTTTTCTTTTTAGTAAGGGCTTTGTAATTTTTTATCATGTTAATTTTAAGAGATTCATCAAGAGCTTCCTTAATCTCTCTCCTCGCATTTTTACAATCAGTATCATACCAAGGGTTGGATTTTCTATTCCTTTTATTACTCGAAACTTCAATTGAGAACTTGTTAATGGAATAAGAGAGGGTTGTGGTAAAATTATAATAAAGGTCTTCAATGTTGTCTGTACTGGATAAAGGAAGAAAATTAATTTTTAACTCATTTATAAAAAGATCTTGTTTATTCCTATCAAAGATCAAGTTCTTTTGGTTATAAGGATTATCCTCTATGGGATCTCTATGGATGGTATAGTTGAGAGTTACCATTAAAGGTTTATGATCCGAATCAGGCTCATGGTCGTTTAGAACATCCAAATTTATTATATCGTGTATAAGGAAATATCAGAAATAACATAATCTACTACGCTGCTACCAAGCCCATGGATACAGGTCATCTGGCTAGAGCTAAGCCACTTCGTTAGACCATTGCAAATTATGAGATCTTGAGAACTACAAAGCTTGATTAACTCAGACCCAAACAAATTTTCCCCTAAATCTATAGAGCTTCTCTTGTACCTGCTAGCTAAAGTAAGGTCTTCATCTAACCAGAGAGGATTAGGGTTGGAATAATTGCTTAGGAGAATAGCTTGGTTGTTAGAAGTTCTAGCATTAAAATCACCCATTAAAAGGATATTACCTTCATTCATAAGTCTAGATATATCATTCTCTAGTCCATTGTAAGGACAATTTTTATCCAAATTGTTCTTCTTATAAAAGTTAGAGTTAATAGGGGCAAAATAGCATATAGATATGTAGGTTTTTCTATTGTTGATGTTAGTGATTTCTATCCACATATACTGGTTGTGAGGGTCTTTTTTATAAATCCTAGCATGGGGGGAGATGTTCTTCTTAATGTAACACGCTATACCCCCAATGCCTCTGCGAGAGGATCGCTTGTTCCAGATTGACCAAAGCACAAATCCATCTATGTTAGGGACCCTAGATTCTGCGTGCTCCCAAGTTTCAACCAACAAAATAATATCAACTTCATTAGAGATCCAAATTAGCTTGGGGCCTTTGTTCCATGGAAAGCCCCGACAGTTCCAAGAAAGAATCCGGAGCATGTTGAATTGCTATTTATTACTATCTTTTTTATTTCTATCTCTAATAACAACTTTCCTATTTCTGATTATTGCCCATTTTCCTTCCTTCCTGGCTTCTTTTACCTTTTGAACCTCCTTTCTTAATTCTGCTTGATCTTCTGGAATGAGATCTTCATTTATGAATATTCCAGTTCCTTTTAGACTTGAGGTTTTACTAAGTATGTTATGTTTATGGTCATTAGAGCTTACCTTTACCCAGATTAACCTTCCTTTATTCTCAGTTAATTTCCCCAACCTTGTCGCTTCTATGAGACATGTTGTTTCAATTTGTAATCTATTGTGTAATTCTGTCTGGGCTATGGCTAAAGTATCCTCGTTTTCCTCCTCTTTCAAGCCAAAAATTATAAGGTTCAAGGCTCTTTTGTTATGCTCATGGTCTAATTCTATCAATTTTTTCATTTCCTCTTTAATGGGTTTGATATCTAATTTATCTACCACATTATTTAGGGTGAGGTTGTTATTAACTTTTGCTTCTAGCTCCTTAATCATGTCTTTCATCTTAAGACTTTCTAAAGTATTGACGTCTCCTTGTTGGGATGTTTGTTTTGTATATTGGCTCTGGTTTTCTATAGCATGTAATCTAACCTCAAGTGTCTCCATTTTATTCTCCAGTATTGTTATTTTATTTTCTATTTGTTTTTGAATCTTGTTTTCAAGAGATGTAAATTTATTTTCCAGCATGGCTTCTAATTCTGTTTGTAGTCTAATTTCTCTTTCTTCTCTATGTTTCTCTAAAGACTCTAAATATTCATAGATGTTATTTAAAGTAATTGAACTAGGTCGATCTTTGACAGTCTTTGGTAGGTGTGGTGATTTATTCATATTTATGAGCAAATGAGCAGTAGATATGTATTAGAGAAGAAGAGATAAGGAATGTGTGCACCTGAGATTTGAATGCGATTCAGATCATGCAGGTTTCCTTAAGAGACTCAGATTTCCTTCTCACTAAACCCTTCAGTTCAGATCACATTCAGTGTATGCATGCAGAATCGAACAGCTACCACAAAGCAGATCGCAGATCGTAAACCCTTCAGAACATGCAAGATCACCTTCCTCAATGTAGGTTTCTTTCAGAGACTCAAATTGCCTTCAGAGATTGCTCTAAGAGATTGCATTCATTGTATGTATGCGGAATCGAACAGCTACCACAAAACAGATCGCAGATCCATGCAAGATAGAAACATGCAAGATTGTCGCCTCAGTGTTGGTACGCAGCTGCTGCTAGATCCTCTCAGATTTAGATTCTCAAAGACAGATCTCCTGAGATGCAAGATCGCCTTCAGAGATAGCACATGCAAGAACGCCTCAGAGATGCAAGATCACCTCAGAGATAGAACATGCAAGATCATAAATCATAAACCCTTCATAACATGCAAGATCGCCTTCAGAGATAGAACATGCAAGATCGCCTTCAGAGATGCAAGATCACCTCAGTGATAGAACTTGCAAGATCATAAATCATAAACCCTTCAGAGATGCAAGATCGCCTTCAGAGATAGCACATGCAAGATCGCCTTAGAGATGCAAGATCGCCTCAGAGATGCAAGATCGCCTTAGAGAAAGAACATGCAAGATCATAAATCATAAACCCTTCAGAACATGCAAGATCGCCTCAGTGATAGAACATGCAAGATCATAAATCATAAACCCTTCAGAGATGCAAGATCACCTTCAGAGATAGAACATGCAAAATCGCCTCAGAGATGCAAGATCGCCTCAGAGATAGAACATGCAAGATCATAAATCATAAACCCTTTAGAACATGCAAGATCGCAGATCAGAATTTGCAGATCGCTAATAATGAATTGACAAATCACGATTTCATATGCAGAATTGGCAGATCGCTAATGAATGTAGGAGATGCCAAATATTGATCAGAGATCGCTGTTGTATGTTGCTAGATCTGCTAGATCGCTGGTTGTTGGGGATTTAAATCGATCAAGATGCCAGATCACTGGAAATTCCCTGAAAGACAGATCGCCTTCAGATATGTATGCATGCGGAATCCATTTATGGTAGAACATAAACATTAAACTAATTAATACAAACATTTCTTTTTCAATGGAAAAAATATCACAGTCCATAATTTTATTAAAATTTGGAACCATATTGTTCAATGGCCTAATAAGCCTTACATATCAAAATGCTTCAAATCTACATATGTCTATAGCATGATCTTAACATCTTCCTTGTAATTATGATGTGTACCACAATATTAACCCATATAAACATAAAAGAAATATTATTTAATAAAATAAAATAAAAACTGATACGAAAAAAACAAAAAACAAAAAATGATATCCACTTAACGGAAACTTATTTAAATCTTAATCAAGATGCATGTAAGCATAACAATATACGATGACCATAATTGAATCCTGAAGGTACACTTGTTACACGTAGGTTAATTTTGTTAATCTATTCAAGGAAGTCCAAAATATAAGATAATATCTAAACGCCCATAGACTTAATTATGAAATATAATTGAAGACTATTCCTAAACTAAACCGAGACTATGTAATTAAGCTATCCATAATATATTGTTTTCATTATTTTGAAATGCAATTTAGCTATCTCTAAATTAAGCGGCAGGGACTAGCTACTATGTAGCACTTGTTTACATTTATTGTTCATTGAAAGACACAAAAAATCAATATTTATTTCACCTGCTTAACTTTATATAATATTGTAAGTGAGTTACAATAATTGTGTCGCAATTATTTCAGTACTATATATTTTATAAGTTTTTTTGGTTTATTTGAAAATTGTAATTATGAATGGTAGGTTGGAATTATTTAAAGTAGTTATATCTTTTTACTTTTATTTTGGGGTGAAGAACTCAAATTTGTTTGGATGACATAATATAATATTAAAACTATATTTTATTAATTACTTTATATTTTGTATTTCTTATAATAAGAAAAATTACAGGTGTCGTTTCCATTAGTCTAATTTGTGATATTAAACATGTCTCCTTGGAAAACAGCAGACATCGCGGATATCCAAAGGATAATTCTAAAATAGCAGACGCAGAAGCAAGAACTCGAAAATAGCAAGACACGAGAATGTTCCCCTGTCAATTAAATGTTTGCCTGTATATTTATTTCAATATTCGCACAGTAAACCCAAAACCTGAAAGCAGAAAATAATTAAGGGTGAGAACATAACAGAACTTACCATCGAATCGAATACAATAAAAGGCCAAATTACATTTAACTTTAACTTTAGTTTAACTTTAACAGTGCCAAAACCTAATAATCGTTATCCGAGTTGGCTAATGTCTATACCATTAGTAAGTTGGGCGGGAATTCAGTTACAGGATTTGTTGTTGAAAATAAGATTTTCAATATTAAAATTGCAATTTTTATTGTAGAAATAGATTCAGGATCAATTACTCTTGGTGCATCCAGATTATGTAATTCCAATCACTAAAAATTACTTTTTAACAATTTACACAAGATTTTGGATAATAATAATAATAATTTTAAGTGCAAATGGCCTAGAGTTTAGCTTACTGCATTGTTATCAACCATCAAACAATTTGAGATCCAGCTCATAATGCAACAGCTCACAATGCAGCCACTACAACATTTATTACTCTGATGCATGTTGGATATTGTTCGAGGTGGAGTTTACCTGTATTCCCTTGGAGTTATACGGCCACGCAAGTAGCCTAGCCGCAAGCGGATAAACGACGGCCATACATTTAATGGGAGCCCTACAGTTGTTAACTATTGCCTTCAGTCTCCGTCGATCAATGGAGTGGTTCAATTGTGATGATTTCTATACTATAAATATGGGTTGCTAGGCCCTGCTTCTGCACAACATCTACACCCACTTCTCCCTGTAATATTTCCTCTAAGGTATTCTGCGCGTCATCTAATCACCCAAATCTCTAAGTTCCCAACCATGTCTAACCAAGAAGTTGATGCGTCCGCTCCCAGTGTTGGGAATCTCAACATCCATGCATCAGAGAGACGGTAATCACACCAACAGAATCGCTGAATCGTTGGCAATCTGTCTGTTTATGAGTTCTCTGAAATTACGATCTGTTTTTTTACAATAATCTGAAAATGTAAATGTATTACAATAATCTCTATCGGCGTTTTCTTCTGTGATGCAATAGTTTAATTTACCAGGCCACTGTTTTTAGAGATTCTGAACGCAATAATCATTCATTGAATACAGATTGGAGGGAAAGATCGCAATAATAACGGGCGGGGCAGTGGGCATCGGTGAAGCCATCGTTCGGCTCTTCACAAAGCACGGAGCCAAAGTCATTATCGCAGACATTGCAGACGAAGCCAGCAGGAAGCTCGCCGAATCCCTTTCTCCTCCGGCAATTTACGTGCATTGCGACGTGACCAAAGAACCAGACGTGAGCGCAGCGGTGGATTTGGCCATCGAGAAACATGGTCAACTTGATATCATGTTTAACAACACAGGAATTATCGATATCGTTGCAGATAAAAGCGCAACAGAGTTTGACATGGAGAAATTCGATAGAGCGATGAGTGTGTGAGAGGAGTGATGCTGGGCATTAAGCATGATGTCAGAAGTGCCAAATGTCACTTGAAATCCAGATACCAAATTTCAAGACTGTCAGTGCTTTTGATTATCCAATCAACAGCTTACAAAATATTAATAAATATTTTTTTAATAAAATCTTTTGCAAGTTCTAAACTTTAACTTTGGAAAACACATGTTTTAATTTTTTTTACCAGCTAACTAATACATAGTCAACTCAGTTTGACTGCTAAGTGATTACAATATACCCGCTTGAGGCATGTATAAAAAGATAAATAGATTTTTAGAAATGATGTTTGGTGATTTTCAATAATAAATTTCAGTGGATGATTTTAGGATAAATTTTTGTGTTTCATGATAGATAAATAATAGATTTGTGTGTTTCATGATAGATAAATAATCCATCTTAATTTAAGAAAATGTTAAAGCTATCAATTTTATATCTATTTTTTCACATAGATCTCTTCCTCATGGCCTGAACTTGCTATTGGATATATTAGTATACATAAATAAATGAATTTGTGAAAAATATATCATTAGAGGTTCCCCTTTCTTATGTATGGGTTGAGTGATGGAAACACCAAGAAAAAGAAAGTATGGGTTGAGTAATGGAAAGGCCAAAAGAGTAAAACAAAAAAGATAAATTAAATTTAGGAGATACCAATTGTGCAATATATTTATTTTTATTTCAATAAAAGAAAATGGGGATCATTCTATCAAAGGAAGAAAAATACTAAAAAATATCTTATTTTTTGAACCTAAGATATTTTGGACAAATATTTTTTTCAATAAACTTAATTAAATTTTTGATAAATATAATAATAAATATTATTAATTGCACCGAGAGAAGAGAGGTGCTCTTTGCACCCAGAGAAGCTAGGTGCTCTCCAACTTAGTGTGAACCCAGTATGGGGGAAATCATGTCAAGTTTGTCACGTTATGCTAGCCAACATAAATAAAAAATATTAAAACATAAAAAATGAAAAATATTAATTACATATCCACTTAAATAAATAAATAAACTAGCATAGATCCATTTTAAACTGAGATCTATCAAGTATAAAGAGGGATCCAAATAGTAAAAAATTGTACACTCAATAAATTGGATCTCTCTCTGTGCCTGGTTTAAAATAGATCTATGCCACTCCAACCCAATCTTGGGGAGATCCTAGCACATTAGTCACTTTATGCTAGCAGACATAAATAAAAAATATTAAAAAATGAAAAATGAAAAATATAAATTACATATCGACTTAAATAAAATATTTAAAAAAATGAACTAGCATATATACATTTTAAACTCGGATCTAGGTCACGTTATACTAGTGGACATAAACAAAAAATATTAAAAATTATAAAATGAAAAATATAAATTACATATAGATTTAAATAAAATATTAAAAAAAATAAACTAGCATATATACATTTTAAACTCTGTCTATATTTTTATATTATTTGATAGTTAGGAGGATGTACACAATTTAAAAAATCATTTTAATTAGGATTTTTTTAATGATAGTCCAACCAAAATATTGTAAATTTCTACCAAATTTTTAATCTTCATACCATACCATAGTAGCATTTCTGAACAATTGGAAATTCGTTGAGGTGTTGGTGAAATTCGGCTCTTACTACACGAAAGTTTATTTAAAAAAAAACAAATTTTAATTATTTAAACATTACAAAACAAATTCTATTCAATTTCATACTTTGCACTTAAGTTAATAATGATAGTCAAATTCCTGTAGAGAAAACTATCGAGAGGGATTTCGTTTGCTTGGCGGCCGAGGATCAAAACCCGTTGCACCTGGAAGGCGACATTTAAATCCAACCATGCCAACGGTTGGTGCAGCCAGGCCGGGTGCGATCCCCGGGTGATTTCGACGGCTTAGATGCCCCTGAATCGTGGTTTCTCATACCAAAGATTCGCACGACAAGTCACAGGGCACTTAACCAACAAAAAAAATCAATGTGGAAGTTTAACATCAAAATTTGTGAATCAATACACCAATAAAAATTTTCTAAAAATATTAAAATCCCACCAATAAAAATTTTCCAAAGCATCAAAATCCTTGTAAAAAAACTTTCAAAAACCCCAAAATTGTTGTACAGAAATTTTCAAAAACACCAGAATAGTGGCATAATGT
Organism: Pseudotsuga menziesii; assembly: GCA_001517045.1. Taxonomy (NCBI): domain Eukaryota; kingdom Viridiplantae; phylum Streptophyta; class Pinopsida; order Pinales; family Pinaceae; genus Pseudotsuga; species Pseudotsuga menziesii. Next base: position 122,084 of record LPNX010648902.1, read on the forward strand.
TAGCTTTGGCATAGCTCTCAAAAAGCACTTTTTGATATCCGAACTTAGTCTTAAATGAATAAGTAAATGGACAAAAATAATCATTCCTCTATTGTTGCATGTTGCTTACAAATTGATATTCTAAATAAGACACGGGAGAAGTTTTATATCTACTCGAAAACAAAGAAAAGTTAAAAAAAGAGATTGCTAAGCCAAAACGTTGTTTAGTGATCTTAACAATGTCAAATTATCAATTGCTACTTGGGTGAAAATTATCTATAATAAATACGTTGGTTGAATCCTATTCTTTTCATAGCGTCTATAAGTTTGTCAACCACCCGTTCAATTTCAATTTACTTTTCATTGTTTTTTAAAAATTTGTCAACTACAAATGAACAAGTATAAAGAGTTTGCATAACCCTTTTGTTCCCATAGAAATGATGTTATATGCCAGTTTACAATAAATCATGAAAAGTCATTGAGGTACTTGCTACATTGCAACCCAAAAGGAAGATGTGAAAGTGATATGAAATGAGGCAAAATAAAATAAATAAAATAGTTTAATTAAGAAGGTTTAATATACATAGAGAGAAAAAGTGATGCTTAATTTGATGTTATTAATTAAATTAAATAATTAATTAATAACATTTTATTAACAAATAATTATATCTATCCATGATTTCAATTAAAAAATAAGGATTATCTTAAACAAAAGAATTAATATAAAAATATATATATAAATTACCAAAATTTAAATGAAGCATGAATTATGGATGATAGAGGTTGAAACCTGCAATTTAAGCTAATTAAGTCAAACAAACAGCTTGAAGAAATTCAATAAATGAAATGGCTTAATATTAAATAATTAAAAACAATCTAAAAAATTTAAATTAACTTAACTTAAAAATTTATAGAAACTAAAAAAATTAAAACCTACTCTTCTTTATATAATTACAACAATACAAATCCAATATACACTACAAAATTTAAAAATGTATTACAATAATACAAGAAGGTTGACAAATCCAATTTAACCTAACAAAGAAACACAAAACTACAAAAACAAAATCACAAAACTTTGTAATATTATAGTAAAATAATATAAGTTACACAAACTACAAAATCTAGTAGTATAAACACAAATTAAAAAAAAAACATATGAAGTATTATAAACCTATTTCAAAGACATTTAATTTGAACATCCACTAAAGAATGTCGTGTATTATTCACCATGACATGATTACCAATTTACTGATTTTTGTAATTCACCATATATAGTAATCATGGAAAAAAGGCCACCGTAATTGAGAATGAGACTTACTCCAAAAATTGTAACCGCCCTATAGATTTACACCATGAGGTTTTATCTTCCAGCTATCGAATGCATTCACTTTCTAGAGCATCCCCTCATGAATGCAGGGAGATCAGAGATGAGTTTTGAGGAAACATCGATGTGGTAAAACACATGAAAATGTTGGATGACCTCATCCTAGAAGAGAACCTCAACGCCCTTCTTCATATCCTGCACTATGTCTGTGTGGATAAGTGTGAGAATATCCAAGTAGAGAAATCCCTGGCAGCAAACATGATCTAGGAGGATATTGGTGGCCACCCGCCTATTCCACTTAGACCCCCACCATTGTTTCTTTCAGTTTTTCAGTTTCCTTAATTGTAGCACAATTTACTATTTTTGGTAGTTTTTGGGTCCTAAACTTCTAGAGTCGTTTTGAGGCCCTAAACAATGTTTTTTCGGCATCAAATGGTCATTGAATAGATATTTATAATGATGTATCATGTGCATCGAACGGAGGTAGTATGCCAAAGTTACGACCCTGGGAAATTGATGTACCAAGTTACCCAACGGGGCCCATAGGCGTTTCACCTCCTAGGGTTAGGTTTTTGGATGTGTAGGGTTTCCATTATTTCTCAATAATATATAGGCCTTCGAGCCTCATTGTAACATAGAGTTCAGAGGCATGTAGCCGCCACATCTCTTCTCAGAGATAAGCTACCAACACTTTAGCTAGTTTATTTCAATGTAAACAAGTTTCAATTCTTTGATTACTGAAATGAAGTGTTATTTTCGCTGCATCTTTATTTTTATGGTTATTTGTGTATTCCATTCCGTTCCTACATAAATTTGGTTCAGTGGTACCAGAGCAATCTGCTCTTTCTCGATCCTTATTTGCATGTCCCCAATGAGGGCGGGGTATAAGGAGTTAGGGCTCGATCTGGTTCAACCTTTGCAAGATTATCCTCGCAAACCCTGACGACCGCCCATGGGGGATGAAAAGAAAGATGAGGGCACAGAAGATCCTATCAAAATGTTGCTCGAGGAGGCCCTTGAAAAACAAAGGAACACGATGATGGATAACTTCGTCGAGATCCTTCAATGACTTCCCACTGGCTGCACATCTGCATCTAGCGACCACTCTGGAGGCGCAACCCCTTTTAAGGTACAAGTAAACTTTGACATTCCCCTATTTGATGGACGAATAGATGCAGATGTCGTAGATAGATGGTTGAATCTATTAGAAGGATATTTCTCAGTTCATGACTTTTCCATTCGGGAAAATATTATTTTTTCACTACTCAAAGCCGCCCCCATGTCAAGGACTGGTGGGAAACCTACTATGAGAGAAAGGATGAGGAGTAACCCTCTTTGTTCTTGGTCGTACCCACTTGGAATTCTTTCTGAGATGCCATAAAGAAACAATATTATCCCGTGGGGAGCTATGAGGACAAGTACATACAGTGGACTACGCAATGGCAACAAAGAGATCAAGATGTGCATGAGCTGACGAATCTGTTCCATACCCTACGCACCAAGTTGGGTATCAAATATTCAGAGAAAAATTTGGTGTTGAAGTGCCGCAGTAGTGCTATCAACCCAAATGGCACTTTTCCGTCCGAGTGCCGGCAATTCATTATGTTGGTACACAAAAGGACATTTCAGGATTGAAGTTTGCCTAAACACTATAGATGGGCATGCCATGAGATACATTTACGTTTCAACCAGCTTGCTACATTATTTTTCTAAGTGTGGATTGGCGTACGCGACTATCTCCATTGAAACTCACATACATACACGACTATTCTCATTGACAACTCGTGTATTGTACACGACTATCTCCATTACAACCTGCGTACAGATATATACGTGAGTTTCCTTTAAGAGACTCGCGTGTCATACGCGGGTTTCTTTTAAGAGACTCATGTGTCATACGCGGGTTGCCTATATTAATAGTCACGTACATCTCCATTCGACATTAAAAAATATAAATCACAATTAGTGGATATTAGTTGGGCCTTAATCAACAGCTACCCCAACCATCTCAACCTCCTCAACCTTCGAAACTACTCTATTTCCCAAACTATAAATAGAGGCCTTGGGGAGGGCATTAATCAATGAATTTTGGAGAAAAAAGTTATGCTGGTGGTATATCTTCAGAAGTTTTGTAGCAGCAGAACTCAGAGTCCTTTGGTTGCAGAGGAGTCCTTGTCTCAGGCGTTGGGTTGTACACTTATCCCATTCACTGATTGTTAATAAAGAGAATTCTTTTTCCCATTTTGTGTTGAGTCTCTTTCATGTATTAGGGTTTGATGAATAAATTTGATTAAGCACTATATATGTTGTTTATCTAACCTGTTATATATACATGTATAAGATTGTACTTGGAGAATTTGCTCTTTGCAGGTGAAGGAGGTGCATCCCTGAAAGCTTTGGAGAGAAGCAGAGCGGAAGAAGATAAAGCTTGGATCAACCGTCGGTAATCGGGTGAGTCTAATATTTCTTCCTATTTCCTTTATGTGCTTAACTAAAGCTAATTGTCTGCAAGTTTTAGAAGTAAGTTGGCAACCCAGACCCTAGGTTATAAGGGTGTTTGTTCCTGAACAACAAAACTGGCAACTCCACTGGGGAGCCCAGACTGTTGTTGGTTAACTCTGTAGATCCTTGCCCAGTCTTTGCTTTGATTCAATGTGTGGTGTTTTGTCTTGGTTCAAACTTGTAGTGGTGCTTTGAAGTCCTTTATAATTTTTCTCTTTTTTTTGAAAAATTTAATTCCTGTACGCAGGTTTCTATGTTACACAGTCGCGTACAGAGGTCTCTGTACATGGGTTGCACTATTGCACAGTCATGTATAGTATGCAGGTTGCTCTTGTACATAGTCGCGTACAAGCCTGAGCAACAAAAATTTTGGGTTAGGGTTTGCTTGTCCCTGTCCTTCTGTGGATTTTGTCTTGCTTAGTGGTCTTTAGTATTAGCATTGCACTATAAGTTTGATGACCCTGTTAACCATACTTTGTGCTTTCTAGTAAGCCCTTGAGTTGTTGTTTGGATTGTTTCTCTGTTAGCATTTTGAAGTGGATTTTCCTGTTGGGTAATAGGCCTTGAGTTGTTGTTGTTTGGATTGTTTTTCTGTTAGCATTTTGAAGTGGATTTTCCTGTTGGGTAATAGGTCCAAGTGCTGGTTGTCTAAATCAGTGATCAGGGTTCTAGATACCATATATACCATTCTATTTTTGAATAGGGTTGGTTTGTAACTTGCCTTTGATTGATTTCAGTGATTTCTATTCATTGTGTCTTCCCGGTTGGGTGTGTTCCAAGTCTTCCTTAGGTGGTTGATCTTTGGTTTTATGAATCTTATTTACTTCATTTTGCTTACTTTATACAGTTAATTTATTCAAGCATACTCAAGAATTTTGCATTTGGGTGTATAGTAGTCTTTGAGGAATTTGAAAAGTGAAAAGAAAACATTAGAAACTTTTTCATTTGATTTGCATATAGTAGTTTTATTTTCAGTTTTAAAATAAAATCTCAAAAATTACAAAAATATAGTCTTAGTTTTCTCTTTATTAGTTGCATTTTCATCAGTTTAAATTTACAAAAAAGAAAAGAAAAGAGAAGCTTGTTTTAAGTAGTGATCATTTGCTTTGAAATTGATTTATACACCTCTTGTTTTTACATTTCTTATCGAGTCAATAACATCATAGTCTTTCACTCCACTTGCCTTTTGAGTAAAAAATAGCCCTTAAAATAAACGCTATAATTAAAATTTATTGGTAATTTTTGTTTTATAGAGCCATACACCTACTAGCTTAGGGTAGACTTGTGGGATAGGAAGTGTAAAATTCCCATAAGTACTTAAATTCAGACATAGTGGGCCAATCGATAGGTAAATCCTTCTCTTTATCGATAGTATCTGGGAAGCTCCTCTCAAACGGGAGTTAAGCACGAGGCCGCATGGAGGCATTGATCTGAGGAGATAACCCTCTGATTCCTTGTCAAAACTATCTTTCAACTTTCTTCGGGAAAGCATATCTTTTACCCTTTATGACTGTTGAGACTTTAGGAATTTTTGTAGTGATTGCTCTGTGGTTTTTCTGTGTTTAGCTGACCATAGGGTTTGAAACATCAAATTTACAATTATGGAGGACCTACCTATCAGAAGGTCACGAAGGTTGCAAAACCTTCCTCCTCTTATCACATTGGAACCTCCACCTCCCCCTCAAAGGCGGATATTGGACACATACGGTTCATTTGAACCAATAGGAGTCAGTGAAGTTTCGAGTGAACCAAAACTTAGGGCAAACTGTCTTGATTTAAACACAGTTGAGATAGAATACTTGCAGGCTGACACGTTTGCAAGGAATTTTAATACACCTCCAACTGACTTAAACGATCTTGTGATCATTCATGTTCATCCTTTTGATCCACCCGTGATTGGTGTCCCTGTGGGTAGGAGAATGTCTATTGCAGGAGAAAGCTATTTTACCTTCACCTCAGCCGCTCCGGCTGAAGGGGTGCTACCTCCCCCGGTTATTACCCGTAGAACAAACGTACCTACTACGCCCTTAACTCCAGCAAGCCGAGTGGTTCAACCACCGGCTCTCGCAAGTCTAGCAGGTGCTTCTGGTGGAATGGTCACTCGGATTCCTAGTGTACCTACTGTACCAACTTCCTTCGCACACACTACCCAGAGTGATCCTATAGGATCCTCGGCTTTTGTCAAAGGATTTCCTTGGAATGGGGGGCACATTCCCTCATCCACTCCATACGTAGGCCCAACACCCTCATATGTAGGGATGCAGTTTGGAAACACTAACCCTTATGGTCAAGGTTTTAAAACTCCGGTTTCGGCTCCATTCACGAGCTCTCCCTTTTTGATTTTTGGCGGAGGGATACCTACTCATGTATTTCAAACCCCAGTTTCAACTAGGGTAGCCAGAACCTCTTATACTGCACCTTACAAAAACAATCATGTGGCTTATGGATGGAACCCTTTTCAAAGCAACCAGTCCACTTCACAACCGGCAATAGGGGGCAACCCCACCTTCACATATGGGAATACGGGGGCAAGTCCCTCTAATCCCCAAACTGGTACTTTTAGTGTTCCGGTTAGACCTAAGCTTCCTTTCCTGGCAACGCTAAACTTGTTAGATTTGTCTAAACTGATGAATGACCCAATGAGGCATGATCCCTCCTGGCCACCTGTACCTACCAAGTTGCCCTCGAACATCCCAAAATTCGAAGGCAAAGTTGGTGAAGACCTTGGGGCTCATGCCACCACTTTCTATTTATGGTGCTCTTCCAACTCACTGAATGAAGATTCAGTTCGGTTGAGGCTGTTCCAAAGAACCTTGACAACTACTGTAGCAAAATGGTACATTGAGTTGCCTTCTACTGCATTCAGCAGTTTTTGGGACTTGGCCAATGCTTTCCTTAGTCACTTCTAGCTTCCTATCTGATATGATTTCGGAACGGACTTGTTTTCTACCTTTCAGTAGAACAAGGCCACCCATATCTCGAATCACATCCAAGAGTGGAGGAGGCAGAAGAGCCTTATTAAAGCCATTATTTCTCATGAGTTCTTATTAGAATGGTTCCTTAAATCCCTATTGCCTTATATATCTAAGGAAGTATCTACTTCAGGAGTGACGAATGAGGAAGAAGCTATCCTCAGTGCCCAACAACTTGATTTGATTTATTCTCAATCTGGGATCTTATATGATATTATCCCTGAGGCACCGAGGCCAACACATGATGTAGAGAAACCTAAGCCCGAACCCCATGTCGATGGTGTGGTTGGTTCCGTGAATTCTACCACTTTAGAATATTTGGCCAAACAACTCCATCAGCTGTCCATCAAACATTCTACGTCAGAGGTAGCAAATGCTGCCCCCTCACCCCAAAATGCAGATGTTTTTGCACAGACCTCTCAGAATGGAAATTAGCAGCCCGGTGGGAAAAAGAAGAGAAGAAATAAAGGGGAGGTAAATCAGCATCCCGGTGGGAAAAAGAAGAGAGGAAAGAAAGGGGAGGGAAATCAAAACAAGCAAAAACCCGCAAATAATGCTGATGGGGGCAAGAAAGAAAAGAAGAAGGTGAAATTCCCCTGTAAGTTGTGCCATGAAGATCACCTTACTCATCTTTGTCCCCTTATGGAACAAGCTCAGAAGCTGTTAAAAGCTCAATAATCGGTTGTCCTAAAGGATCCGTTTCCCCAGGGGCAGAATTCTGCTTCAGCTTCAAATGTAGTAGGGGGCACCCCAAATTCCCCTGACCCCAATTATATAAACATGGTTCGATCTCAAACTTTACTACAGACCAGGAATAAGAACTATGAAAAAGAGACCTCGAAGAAGGGTAAGTCCATAGGTGAAACTTCTAACCCTCTCACGATTGAGAAACCTGTCGAAATTATGCCTAAGATACCGAAAGGTGTATTTAAGAAGACTTTGTATAATCCTAATGCTAGGGCCGCAGCAAACTACTCCGTAGTTGAAGACTTAGCCCAGACACCTTGTGCAATGTCAGCTTTAGAGGTGTTACAGAGTTGTCCCGCCCAGCGGGATACACTCTTAGCAGTCTTAGGTAGTATGGACTCATCGAGTCTCATGGAGAAATTGAATCTGTTTGATGTCAAAATTCACCTACCATATCATGTAGCCTTGTCGATAGATGTCATCCTTGGTGGAAAGACCATTGGAAGGGAATTTTTCAATGAGGGTGCTTCTACATGTTTTATGTCCTTGTCATGTTGGAAAGCTCTTGGATCCCCAGAGCTGGTCCCGTCAAACACCCTGCTTACTGCTTTCGACGGAAGGTCACTCCATTTGCATGGTATCCTACTGGCTTTTGAAATTAAGCTGGCAGGGAAAGCGGTGTCTGTTGAGATGGAGGTGATTGATGCACCTTTGGACTATAATTTGCTCTTGGGAAGAAGCTAGACTTATGCCATGTCTGCTATTGCATCAGTCGTCTTTTGGGTGGTAGTGTTTCCACACGAAGGGAAGTTGGTTACTGTTGACCAACTCAATTTTACTCGAAAAGGCCGCATGGAATCTAATGAGTCCACTATACCATTGGTTGATCAAGCCAAACTTGTTGCAGATAGCTTAGGAGCTGGAATGTACGCATCATTGATGGGCACATTTGATCTTCCAGCTCCGATTAATTATATAGGTTTTACTAGTGTGGGGAAGTCCATAGCCACAGTTGTTGATAGGACTAATCCTTGGGTTCTCCCTTCCCACAATGAACCTGAAGTGCCCTTATCGGAAGTGGAAGTGGCTTATCAAGCTATCACCCAAACCACTATTGATCCCATTCCGGTCCCCCTCTCAGTCTTAGAGGAACTGGAAGAAGTCTATTTGCTTGCTTGGGCAGAAAACTCTTTGCATTCTACAGACTATTTAGATATGGTTTTACCTTCGGATGAAGCCATTCTGGAAGCTATGTGCAGACAAGATAAGATCTGTGAAGATATTCACCATCGATCCTATTTTCTTCCAGAGTTAAGCAGGATAGAGATTCAAGAGTTTCATATGAGACTAGCAGATGATGTTGATATGCGCGTTAATCCCTTACCAAGGGAAGGAATGTTTGTTGAGGGGAATATGGCAAATATTTCTGCTACCATCCCTATCAACATCTCTGTAAATCCTGACGTTGTGGAAAATATACATATCGGTGCAAACTTCTCTCCTGAGGAGATTACGATATATACGGCCTTATTTAAGGAATTCCGCAACGTTTTTTCCTGGTCATATGAGGAGATGCCAGGAATCGATCCATCTATAGTCGAGCATGAGATCCGAACATATGTTGACGCTAAACCTGTTCGGAAAAAGTTGAGACCTGTTGACCCGCATAAAGCAGCGGCAGTGAAGGCTGAAGTGGAAAAACTGCTGAAAGTCGATTTTATTTATCCCATAGCTTTGACGGAATGGGTATCCAACCTCGTTCCTGTTGATAAGAAGCAAGGGGACATACGCTTCTGTACTGACTTTAGAGATTTACATAAAGCCTATCCTAAGGACAACTATCCCATGCCTTTTATAGATCAAATTATTGATGCTTGCGCAGGAAGTGAAGTTTTTTCGTTTATGGATGCTTTCTCCAGATATAATCAAATTCAAATAAAACCGGAAGACCAACATAAAACTGCTTTCATTTGTCCTTGGGGTACCTTCACATACAATAAAATGCCCTTTGGATTGAAAAATGTTGGGGCTACCTTTAAGCGGGCAATGAATTTCGCCTTTCATGATATTAAAGCCATTGTCGAACCCTACCTTGATGATCTGCCTGCACATTCTCGTAAGAGGATTGACCATCCAGATCACTTGCCTTTGATATTTGAACGATGCAGATACTATAAAATTCGCTTGAATCCCCACAAGTGTGTGTTTTGTGTTGAGTCAGGGAGACTGCTCAAATTTATTGTCTCTAACAAAGGCATTCAAGTGGATCCTTTAAAAGTTGAGGCCATTGTAAATCTGCCTCCAACTCGTTCTATCAGGCAACTTCAAAGCCTATATGGAAAGTCCAATTTTCTTCGACGTTTCATTGTAAACTATGCCAAGACTACTAAGGGTTTCATGCGCCTGTTAAAATAGGACACCCCATTTGTATGGTATGAAACTGCACAACTCGCATTCGAGGCATTGAAAAAAGATTTGTTGTCACCACCATTATTGTCCACCAGATTACTCTAGGGATTTTATATTATATCTGGCCGCATCTAAGTCCACCATAGGGGTGATCCTAGTCCAGGAGGATGATAAGCTCCAAGAGCATGTTGTTTACTATCTTAGTCATGCTTTAGCCGGACCTGAACTTAGGTACTCCCACATCGAGAAGTTGGCCTTAGCAGTTGTTTATGTTGTTCAGAGGTTATGTCACTACATCTTACTAAGGACTACAATGGTAGTGGCAGATGTTAATCCTTTTCAATATGTTTTGTCCCAACGGATAGTTGGAGGAAAATTCAACAAATGGATAGTCATTCTCCAAGAGTTTGACTTGGATTTTCAATCCGTCAAATCCGTCAAATCCTTAGTTTTTGTTGAGCTGATTGCATAATTTCCAGTAGAAGAATATGTAGTTATTGAAGAAGACTCATTCCCAGATGAGCACATCTTTTTGATTTCCACCTCTGACCCCTGGTACAGAGATATACTTATCTATCTCCAAACTTTGAAGTGTCCTACAGCTTTCTCGCGGGAATAACGACGTAAACTACGCCTACATGCCAAGAACTACCTCATCATAGGAGATACTTTATACCGAAGGGGGGTACATTGTGTTTTGCGTCGATGTATTACCCACGATGTATTCCGTTTTTGCGTCGATGAAGCGGAGATTGTCCTAAATGATGCCCATAATGGAGCGTGTGGGGGTCATTTATTTGGGTTAGCAACGGCCCACAAGATATTACGTGTCGGTTATTTCTAGCCCACAGTCTTTAAAGATTATGTAGAAGCAGTGAAGCGCTATCACCCTTGTCAGCTCTACACTCGAAAAATGCGGTCACATCCTGCTCTGTTATTTCCCGTCATTTCAGTGGGCCCCTTCATGAAGTGGGGGATTGATTACGTGACGTGTAACCCAGCTTCGGCTGGGGGGAACAAATATATCATTGTCGTTTTGGACTATTTTACGAAATGGGCAGAGGTAATGCCCACCTTTACAGATGATGGGGAAACTGCAGCTTTTTTCATGTTCAATCAAATCATTGCATGATTCGGTATACCTAAAGTGATTGTCACTGACCATGGCAGTTGTTTCCAAAATAGCATGATGACTGAATTGACCACTATGCTAGGATTTAGACAAGAACATTCATCTTTGTTCTATCCCCAAGAAAACGGTCAAGTCGAGGCTGTTAATAAAAATTTGAAGACTATCCTCAAACGTATTATTAATGTAGGCCGTTCCAACTGGCATATCATGCTATATCCTGCACTTTGGGCATATCGGACTAATGTAGAAACTGCTACAGGGTTTTCTCCCTTCCAACTCGTCCATGGAGTGGAAGCCGTTACCCCGATTGAATGTGAAATCCCGTCTTTAAGAATTGCTATTCATGTGTTACCTGATACGACTGAGCTTGAAGAATGTCTTTTACATTTAGAACATCTTGATGAAAAGCATAGAGATGCGCTGACAGCAAACCAATCTCATAAAAATAGGGTCAAAAGCCAATATGATAAATCGGTCAAGCCTCGAATTTTCTTTGAGGGAGAACTTGGTTTGCTCTGGGACCAAGACAAATAACCCCTAGGGGAAGGAAAGTTCAAGTCTATGTGGTTAGGACCTTATATCGTGTCGAAAGTGTTAAAGAAGGGCACATATGAGTTGATAGATTTCAATGGGAATAAGTTGACTGAGCCTAGAAATGGGCTCTACCTAAAAAATTACTATGCTTAGGCTTAGCACTTTTTCTTGTATTTTTATGTACAATAGTTCATCAGTTTGTGTTTTTTATACCATCTGCTGGTTGTTTCAGATGTCTTCCGAGAGGTTCGTACGTTTCGCTAATGGCGCCAGCTGCCACTTGTAATTTAGCTTCGACTGCATGGGTCATTTATTCGCCCTCAGGATAGTTAGTTGCCTCAGGAGGCGCTTGCTTAGGTCCTACTTCCAATAATGTGGCTGAATATAGAGCTGTCATTGAGCTTTTATGGGATGCTTTGTCACATGGTATCACTTAGCTAGAAGTCCGACTGGACTCTCAACTAGTGGTTTCCCATCTCAATCGGACTTATCAGGTGCGGAACCCTATTCTATTGTGTCAGTTTGTGCAAGTTAGGTTATTGGAAAGAAATTTTGAGTTCATTACATTCAATCATATTCCAAGGAATCAAAATTCATTAACTGATGCATACGCTAATTACATCTTGGATTGGCATTTAACACATTTGACATAAAAGTATACATCAAACACATAAAAAACATTTGTAAATAAACCGGCAATATATATATATATATATATATGTGTGTGTGTGTGTGTGTGTGTGTGTGTGTGTGTGTGTGTGTGTGTGAATATTTGTCTATATAGATAGGTCGAGTCTCTGGTCCTTAGATCTAGTCATAACTGTATAATATACAAAAAATATACAAAATATGGATCAAATTCCATCAAATGCTCCTAGGTCTAAGCTTGAACGCCCTAGTCACTTGGACCACCCTGGTCCCCCCAGTCACCCTCCACTCTGGCTTCTTCAGCCTCTTTGACTTCAGCATCCTCAATAGCATCTATATATACCAGTACTGCTCTTGCTACCCGCCTCAGAAGGCGTATCCAGACAGGCGGTACACCAACCACTAACTCTTGCATGATGGCTGGGATGTGCTCAATTCGTAAGGTAGGTACTCTCTGGGTAAGCCTGGCCAGCTTCCCCTTGAGAACCCTAATCAAGCCCTGGTCTTCTCCCAAGATAGGATGCACATACGTGTGTGGATACCCTTCAGGACGGATTGGTCCAATATTTGCATTTTGACATTTTAAAAGAATTAGAACTCTTATACATATGTATATATCTCTATATTTAAAATTCATAAAAAAAATTTAAAAAATTTTGAAAATAAAAATTACCTAACTCTCCCCATGCTCCTCCTGGAGGGAGGACGAGCTCAGTATCACCACGGAAATCCATTCCAGCATATGGAAACTGTTCCAAAGCTGGCAACTGTTGCTCCCACCAAAAGTAGAAGTCATCATCATAAACACTCTGCACCGATCCACCACCTACCTGGTAGAGGAAAATATCTCCCCACCTGCTTAGCCTAGGCTGATGAGGAGAACGAGCTAGTAGTGGCACTACAAGACTCAATACCGGCACTCTCTCAAAGAATAAGGCTACTAGTATGCTGGAATAACCAAAATTCTTCCTCCTACCTCTCTTGCAGTCGGAGAGTTGTTTTCTCATAATCGGGGTCACTCCCAAGCACCAGTCATATAGGGCTCCCTGCATACAATCTACTGCTAGTCTCATGTGGTTCCGAGTTGCAAGATGAAGTGATGATGACCCTGCAACCCTTACTATAGTGCTTGTTAACACCTGTAAAGGAAAGTTGCGAATGTGAACAATAGGGATGTAGCTACCCCTATTTTGCATGCCTGGTTCACAGTATATATCAATATAGTTCTGTACACTTAGAGGGTCACTGCCTCTTCCAATGCCTTCCAAGTTCACCGGAGCTCTCCGTCGTAATAAACCAGCAATAAAATAGACATCCTCAGAAGTAATCTCCAAAGACTCACCTTGAAGGTCAAACATGCCCAAATCATGATCCCAAACTTCAGTAACCCACTTTGACATAAAATATGCACTGTGGGCGCATCTTGCAGAGCTTCTTGGTCTGTGTCTTCATGTTCTCGCTCCCTCCACTCAAGCACCATCTTTCAATCTAATAACCAAGCAATTTCCAACCATCAGATTCATACACAAACCTATCTTTGATATCTTGAATTCTTGGATTCCATTGAGCGATTAATCAAACCTATCTTTGATATCTTGAATTCCATAACAAACCTATCTTTGATATCTTGAATTCTTGGATTCATACACAAACCATCTTTGATATCCGAACTTAATCTTAAATGAATAAGTAAATAGATACAAACCTAAATGGTAAAAAATAATCATCCCTCTATTGTTGCATGTTGCTTACAAATTGATATTCTAAATAAGACACGGGAGAAGTTTTATATCTACTCGAAAACAAAGAAAAGTTAAAAAAAAAAGATTGCTAAGCCAAAATGTTGTTTAGTGATCTTAACAATGTCAAATTATCAATTGCTACTTGGGTGAAAATTATCTATAATAAATACGTTGGTTGAATCCTATTCTTTTCATAGCGTCTATAAGTTTGTCAACCACCCATTCAATTTCAATTTACTTTTCATTGTTTTTTAAAAATTTGTCAACTACAAATTAACAAGTATAAAGAGTTTGCATAACCCTTTTGTTCCCATAGAAATGATGTTATATGCCAATTTACAATAAATCATGAAAAGTCATTGAGGTACTTGCTACATTGCAACCCAAAAGGAAGATGTGAAAGTGATATGAAATGAGGAAAAATAAAATAGTTTAATTAAGAAGGTTTAATATACATAGAGAGAAAGAGTGATGCTTAATTTGATGTTATTAATTAAATTAAATAATATAATTAATAATATTTTATTAACAAATAATTATATCTATCCATGATTTCAATTAAGAAATAAGGATTATTTTAAACAAAAGAATTAATATAAAAATATACATAAAAATTACCAAAATTTAAATGAAGCATGAATTATGGATGATAGTGGTTGAAACCTGCAATTTAAGCTAATTAAGTCAAACAAACAGGTTGCAGAAATTCAATAAATGAAATGGCTAGATATTAAATAATTAAATACAATCTAAAACATTTAAATTAACTTAACTTAAAAATTTATAGAAACTAAAAAAAATAAAACCTACTCTTCTTTATATAATTACAACAATACAAATCCAATATACACTACAAAATTTAAAAATGTATTACAATTTAATACAAGAAGGTTGACAAATCCAATTTAACCTAACAAAGAAACACAAAACTACAAAAACAGAATTACAAAACTTTATAATATTATAGTAAAATAAAATAAGTTACACAAACTACAAAATCTAGTAGTATTAACACAAATTAAAAAAAGAAAAATCATATGAAGTATTATAAACCTATTTCAAAGACATTTAATTTGAACATCCACTAAAGAATGTCGTGTATTATTCACCATGACATGATTACTAATTTACTGATTTTTGTGATTCACCATATATAGTAATCATGGAAAAAAGGCCACCGTAATTGAGAATGAGACTTACTCCAAAAATTGTAACAGCCCTATAGATTTACACCATGAGGTTTTATCTTCCAGCTATGGAATGCATTCACTTTCTAGAGCATCCCCTCATGAATGCAGGGAGATCAGAGATGAGTTTTGAGGAAACATCAATGTGGTAAAACACATGAAAATGTTGGATGACCTCATCCTAGAAGAGAACCTCAATGCCCTTCTTCATATCCTGCACTATGTCTGTGTGGATAAGTGTGAGAATATCCAAGTAGAGAAATCCCTGGTAGCAAACATGATCTAGGAGGATATTGGTGGCCACCTGCTTATTCCACTTGGACCCCCACCATTATTTCTTTCATTTTTTCAGTTTCCTTAATTGTAGCACAATTTACTATTTTTGGTAGTTTTTGGGTCCTAAACTTCCGAAGTCGTTTTGAGGCCCTAAACAATGTTTTTTCAGCATCGAATGGTCCTTGAATAGATATTTATAACGATGTATCATGTGCATCAAACGGAGGTAGTATGCCAAAGTTACGACCCTAGGAAATTGATGTACCAAGTTACCCAACAGGGCCCATATTCTGGTGTTTCACCTCCTAGGGTTAGGTTTTTGGATGTGTAGGGTTTCCATTGTTTCTCAATAATATATAGGCCTTCGAGCCTCATTGCAACAAAGAGTTCAGAGGCATGTAGCTGCCACATCTCTTCTCAGAGATAAGCTACCAACACTTTAGCTAGTTTATTTCCATGTAAACAAGTTTCAGTTCTTTGATTAATGAAATGAAGTGTTATTTTCACTGCATCTTTGTTTTTATGGTTATTTGTGTATTATGTTTCGTTCCTACATAAATTCGGATCAGTGGTATCAAAGTAATCTGTTCTTTCTCGATCAATATTTGCATGTCCCCAACGAGGGGGGGGTATAAGGAGTTAGGGCTCGATCTAGTTGAACCTTTGCAAGATTATCCTCGCAAACCCCGACGACTGCCCATGGGGGAGGAAAAGAAAGATGAGGGTGCAGAAGATCCTATCAAAATGTTGCTCGAGGAGGCCCTTGAAAAAAAAAGGAACGCGATGATGGATAACTTTGCCCAGATCCTTCAACGAATTCCCACTGGCGGCACAACTGCATCTAGCGACCACTCTAGAGGCTCAACCCCTTTTAAGGTACAAGTAAACTTTGACATTCCCCTATTTGATGGACGAATAGATGCAGATGTCGTAGATAGATGGTTGAATCTATTAGAAGGATATTTCTTGGTTCATGACTTTTCCGTTCGCGAAAAGATTATTTTTTCACTACTCAAAGCCGCCCCCAATGTCAAGGACTGGTGGGAAACCTACTATGAGAGAAAGGACGAGGAGGAACCCTCTCTGTTCTCGGTTGTACCCACTTGGAATTCTTTCTGAGATGCCATAAAAAAAAAATATTAGCCCGTGGGGAGCTATGAGGACAAGTACATACAGTGGACTACACGGCGGCAGCAAAGAGATCAAGATGTGCATGAGCTGATGAATCTGTTCCATACCCTGCGCACCAAGTTGGGTATCAAATATTTAGAGAAAAATTTAGTGTTGAAGTACCGCAGTAGTGTTATCAACCAAAATGGCACTTCTCCATCCGAGTGCCGACAATTCATTATGTTGGTACACAAAAGGACATTTCAGGATTGAAGTTTGCCTAAACACTATAGATGGGCATGACATGAGATACATTTACCTTTCAACCAGCTTGCTACATTATTTTTCTAAGTGTGGATTGGCGTACGCGACTATCTCCATTGAAACTCGCGTACATACACGACTATTCTCGTTGACAACTCGCGTACTGTACGTGACTATCTCCATTACAACCCGCGCACAGATCTATACGCGGGTTTCCTTTAAGAGACTCGCGTGTCATACGCGGGTTGCCTATATTAATAGTCACGTACATCTCCATTTGACATTAAAAATTATAAATCACGATTAGTGGAGATTAGTTGGGCCTTAATCAGCAACTACCCCAACCATCTCAACTTTTGAAACTACTCTATTTCCCAAAGTATAAATAGAGGCCTTGGGGAGGGCATTAATCAATGAATTTTGGAGAACAAAGTTATGCTGGTGGTATATCTTCAAAAGTTTTGGAGCAACAGAACTCAGAGTCCTTTGGTTGTAGAGGAGTCATTGTCTCAGGCATTGGGTTGTACACTTATCTCATTCACTGATTGTTAATAAAGAGAATTCTTTTTCCAATTTTGTGTTGAGTCTCTTTCATGTATTAGGGTTTGATGAATATATTTGATTAAGCACTATATATGTTATTTATCTAACCTGTTATATATACATGTATAAGATTGTACTTGGAGAATTTGCTCTTTGCAGGTGAAGGAGGTGCATCCCTGAAAGCTTTGGACAGAAGCAGAGAAGAAGAAGATAAAGCTTGGATCAACCGTCAATAATCGGGTGAGTCCAATATTTCTTCCTATTTCCTTTCTGTACTTAACTAAAGCTAATTGTCTGCAAGTTTTAGAAGTAAGTTGGTAACCCAGACCCTAGGTTATAAGGGTGTTTATTCCTGAACAACGAAACTGGTGACTCCGCTGGGGAGCCCAGACTGCTGTGGGTTAACTCTATAGATCCTTTCCCATTCTTTGCTTTGATTCAGTGTGTGGTGTTTTGTCTTGGTTCAGACTTGTAGTGGTGCTTTGAAGTCCTTTATAATTTTTCTTTTTTTTTGCAAAATTTAACTCTTGTACACGAGTTGCTGTGTTACATAGTCGCATATAGAGGTCTTTGTACATGGGTTGCACTACTGTACAGTCGCGTATAGTATGCAGTTTTCTCTTGTACACAGTCGCGTACAAGCCTAAGCAACAAAAATTTTGGGTTAGGGTTTGCTTGTCCCTGTCCTTCTGTGGATTTTGTCTTGCTTAGTGGTCTTCAGTATTAGCATTGCACTATAAGTTTGATGATTCTGTTAACCATACTTTGTGCTTTCTAGTAAGCCCTTGAATTGTTGTTGTTTGGATTGTTTTTTCTGTTAGCATTTTGAAGTGGATTTTCCTGTTGGGTAATAGACCTTGAGTTGTTGTTGTTTGGATTGTTTTTCTATTAGCATTTTGAAGTGTATTTTCCTGTTGGGTAATAAGTTCAAGTGTTGGTTGTCTGAATCAGTGATCAGGGTTCTAGATACCATATATACCATTCTATTTTTTAATAGGGTTGGTTTGTCACTTTCCTTTGATTGATCTCAGTGATTTCTATTCATTGTGTCTTCCTGGCTGGGTGTGTTCCAAGTCTTCCTTAGGTGGTTGATCTTTGGTTTTATGAATATGCTTTACTTCATTTTGCATACTTTATACAGTTAATTTATTCAAGCATAATCAAGAATTTTGCATTTAGGTGCATAGTAGTCTTTGAGGAATTTGAAAAGTGAAAATAAAACATTAGAAACTTTTGCATTTGATTTGCATATAGTAGTTTTATTTTCATTTTTTAAATAAAATTTCAAAAATTACAAAAATATAGTCTTAGTTTTCTCTTTATTAGTTTCATTTTCATCAGTTTAAATTTACAAAAAAAAAGGGAAGCTTGTTTTAAGTAGTGATCATTTGCTTTGAAATTGATTTATACACCTGTTGTTTTTACATTTCTTATTGAGTCAATAACATCATAGTCTTTCACTCCACTTGCCTTCTGAGTAAAAAATATCCCTTAAAATAAACGCTATAATTAAAATTTATTAGTAATTTTTGTTTTATAGGGCCATACACCTACTAGCTTAGGCTAGACTTGTGGCATAGGAAGTGTAAACTTCCCATAAGTATTTAAATTCAGACATAGTGGGCCAATCAATAGGTGAATCCTTCTCTTTATCGATAGTATCTGGGAAGCTCCTCTTAAACGGGAGCTAAGCACGAGGCCGCATGGAGGCATTGGACTGAGGAGACAACCCTCTGATTCCTTGTCGAAATGTAAACCAAGGTTTTTACGCATTTGGGGATTCTGTCCTAGACAGAGTTTCGGGCTTAGCTACCCTGCCCATGCGTACGAATCAAGCTTGCGACTGTCCCCTCAGACTGTTGGTATAGTTAAGGTAGCCTCTAGTTTCTTGACATCTAGGGTTTATGCATACGTAAATCGAAAGGCTATTTCTAGTTCACCTTGGACGAGCTTGGAAGGTAACCCTTGTTGAAAGTGTAGGAGGGTGGTGGGTGATTCCTCCGCTTGTGCCTAAGAACCTCTTCAAGGACGCCAAGAAACTATCTTTCAACTTTCTTCAGGAAAACATATCTTTTACCCTTTCTGACTGTTGAGACTTTAGGAATTTTCGTAGTGATTTCTCTGTGGTTTTTCTGTGTTTATCCAACCTTGGGGTTTGAAACATCAAATTTACAATCGTGGAGGACCTACCTATCAGAAGGTCACAAAGGTTGCAAAACCTTCCTCCTCTTATCACATTGGAACCTCCACCTCCCCCTCAAAGGCGGAGATTGGACACATACGGTTCATTTGAACCAATAGGAGTCAGTGAAGTTTCGGGTGAACCAGAACTTAGGGAAAACCATCTTGATTTAAACACAGTTGAGATAGAAGACTTGCAAGCTGACGAGTTTGCAAGGAATTTTAATACACCTCTAACTGACTTAAACGATCTTGTGATCGTGCAGCTTCGTCCTTTTGATCCACCCATGATTGGTGTCCCTGTGGGTAGGATAATGTCTACTGTAGGAGAAAGTTCTTTTACCTTCACCTCAGCTGCTCCAGCTGAAGGGGTGCTACCTCCCCCGGTTAGTACCCCTAGAACAAACATACCTACTATGCCCTTAAATCCAGCGAACCAAGTGGTTCAACCACCGGCTCCCACAAGTCTAGCAAGTGCTTCTGGTGGAATGGTCACTGGGATTCCTAGTGTACCTACTGTACCTACTTCCTTCACACACACTGCCCAGAGTGGTCCTATAGGATCCTCGGCTTTTGTCCAAGTATTTCCTTGGAATGGGGGGCACATTCCCCCATCCACTCCATACGTAGGCCCAACACCCTCATATGTAGGGATGTATTTTGGAAACACTAACCCTTATGGTCAATATTTTCAAACTTTGGTTTCGGCTCCGTTCACGAGCTCTCCCTTTTCACTTTTTAGTGGAGGGATACCTGCTCCTGTATTTCAAACCCCAGTTTCAACTGGGGAAGCCATAACCTCTTATACTGCACCTTACACAAACATACTATGGCTTATGGATGGAACCATTTTCAAAGCAACCAGTCCACTTCACAACCGGCAGTAGGGGGCAACCCCACCTTCACATATGGGAATACGGGGGCAGGTCCCTCTAATCCCCAAACTGGTACTTTTAGTGCTCTGGTTAGACCTAAGCTTCCTTTCCTGGCAATGTTAAACTTGCCAGATTTGTCTAAACTGATGAATGACCTGGTGATGCATGATCCCTCCTGGCCACCTGTACCTACTAAGTTGCCCTCGGACATCCCAAAATTCTAAGGCAAAGTTGGTGAAGACCCTGGGGCTCATGCCACCACTTTATATTTATGGTGCTCTTCCAACTCACTGAATGAAGATTCAGTTCGGTTGAGGCTGTTCCAAAGAACCTTGATGACTACTGCAGCAAAATGGTACATTGAGTTTCCTTCTGCTGCGTTCAACAGTTTTTGGGACTTGGCTAATGCTTTCCTTAGTCACTTCTAGCTTCCTGTCCGATATGATTTTGGAACGGACTTGTTGTCTACCTTTTGGCAGAACAAGGCCACCCATATCTCGGATCACATCCAAGAGTGGAGGAGGCGAAAGAGCCTTATTAAAGCCACTATTCCTCTCGAGTTCTTATTAGAATGGTTCCTTAAATCCCTATTGCCTTATATATCTAAGGACGTATCTACTTCAGGAGTGACGAATGAGGAAGAAACTATCCTCAGTTCCCAACAACTTGATTTGATTTATTCTCAGTTTGGGATCTTATATGAGATTATCCTTGAGGCACCAAGGCCAACACATGATGCAGAGAAACCTAAGCCCAGACCCCATGTCAATGGTGTGGTTGGTTCCGTGAATTCTCCCACTTTAGAATCTTTGGCCAAACAACTCCATCAGTTGTCCGTCAAACATTCTACGACAGAGGTAGCAAAGTCTGCCCCCTAACCCCAAAATGCAGATGTTTTTGTACAGACCTCTCAGAAGGGAAATCAGCAGCCCGATGGGAAAAAGAAGAGAGGAAAGAAAGGGGAGGGAAATCAAAACAAGCAAAAACCCGCAAATAATGCTGATGGGGGCAAGAAAGAAAAGAAGAAGGTGAAATTCCCATGTAATTTGTGCCATGAAGATCACCTTACTCATCTTTGTCCCCTTATGGAACAAGCTCAGAAGCTGTTAAAAGCTCAACAATTAGTTGTCCTGAAGGATCCGTTTCCCCAGGGGCAGAATTCTGCTTCAGCTTCAAATGTAGCAGGGGGCACCCTAAATGCCCCTGACCCCAATTATATAAACATGGTTTGATCTCAAACTTTACTACAGACTAGGAATAAGAACTATGAAAAAGAGACCTCAAAGAAGGGTAAGTCCATAGGTGAAACTTCTAACTCTCTCACGATTGAGAAACCTGTCGAAATTATGCCCAAGATACCGAAAGGTGTCTTTAAGAATACTTTGCATAATCCTAATGCTAGGGCCGCAACAAACTACTCCATAGTTGAAGACTTAGCCCAAACACCTTGTGCAATGTCGGCTTTAGAGGTGTTACAGAGTTGTCCCACCCAACAGGATGGACTCTTAGCAGCCTTAGGTAGTATGGACTCATCGAGTCTCATGGTGAAATTGAATCTTTCTGATGTCAAAATTCACCTACCATATCATGTAGCCTTGTCGATAGATGTCATCCATGGTGGAAAGACCATTGGAAGGGAAGTTGTCAACGAGGGTGCTTCTACATGTGTTATGTCCTTGTCATGTTGGAAAGCTCTTGGATCCCCAGAGTTGGTCCCGTCAAACACCCTGCTTACTGCTTTTGACGGAAGGTCATTCCGTCCGCATGGTATCCTACCGGATTTTGAAATTAAGCTGGCAGGGAAAGCGGTGTCTGTTGAGGTGGAGGTGAGTTAGACTATAATTTGCTCTTGGGAAGAAGCTGGACTTATGCCATGTCTGCTATTTCATCGATCATCTTTCCGGTGGTAGTGTTTCCACACGAAAGGAAGTTGGTTACTGTTGACCAACTCGATTTTACTCGAAAAGGCCGCATGGAATCCAATGAGTCCACTATACCATTGGTTGATCAGGTTAAACCTGTTGCAGAGAGCTTAGGAGCTGGAATGTACGCATCATTGATGGGCACATTTGATCTTCTAGCTCCGATTACATATATAGGTTCTACTAGTGTGGGGAAGTCCATAGCCACGGTTTTCAATAGGACTGATCCTTGGGTTCTCCCTTCCCACAATGAACCTGAAGTGCCCTTATTGACAGTGGAAGTGGCTTATCAAGCTATCACCCAAACCACTGTTGATCTCATTCCGGTCCCCCTCTCAGTCTCAGAGGAACTGGAAGAAGTCTATTTGCTTGCTTGGGCAAAAAACTCTTTGCATTCTACAGACTGTTTAGATATGGTTTTACCTTCTGATGAAGCCATTCTGGAAGCTATGTGCAGATGAGATAAGATCTATGAAGATCTTCACCATCGATCCTATTTTCTTCCAGAGTTAAGCAGGATAGAGATTCAAGAGTTTCATATGAGACTGGCAGATGATGTTGATATGCCCATTAATCCCTTACCAAGGGAAGGAATGTTTGTTGAGGGGAATATGGAAAATATTTATTCTACCATCCCTATCAACATCTCTGTAAATCCTGACGTTATGGAAAATATACATATCGGCGCAAACTGCTCTCCTGAGGATATCGTGATACATACGGCCTTATTTAAGGAATTCCGTGACGTGTTTTCCTGGTCATATGAGGAGATGCCGGGCATTGATCCATATATAGTCGAGCACGATATTCAAACATACCCTGACGCTAAACCTGTTCGACAAAAGTTGAGACCTGTTAACCCACATAAAGCGGCGGCAATGAAGGCTGAAGTGGAAAAACTGCTGAAGCCGGTTTTATTTATCCCATAGCTTTGACGGAATGGGTATCCAACCCCGTTCCTGTTGATAAGAAGCAAGGGACCATACGCTTCTGTACTGACTTTAGAGATTTAAATAAAGCCTATCCTAAGGACAACTCTCCCACGCCTTTTATAGATCAAATTATTGATGCTTGCGCGGGAAGTGAAGTTTTTACGTTTATGGATGGTTTCTCCAGATATAATCAAATTCAAATAAAATCGGAATACCAACATAAAACTACTTTCATTTTTCCTTGGGGTACATTCGCGTACAAGAAAATGCCCTTTGGATTGAAAAATGCTAGGGCTACCTTTCGGCGGGCAATGAATTTCACCTTTCATGATATTAAAGCCATTGTCGAACCCTACCTTGATGATCTTCCTGCACATTCTTGTAAGAGGATTGACCATCCAGATCACTTGCATTTGATATTTGAACAATGCAGATACTATAAAATTTACTTGAATCCCCGCAAGTGTGTGTTCTGTGTCGAGTCAGGGAGACTGCTTGAATTCATTGTCTCTAACAAAGGCATTCAGGTGGATCCTTTAAAAGTTGAGGCCATTGTAAATCTGCCTCCAACTTGTTCTATCAGGAAACTTCAAAGCCTGCAGGGAAAGTCCAATTTTCTTTGATGTTTCATTGTAAACTATGCCAAGATTACTAAGGGTTTCATGCTCCTGTTAAAATAGGACACCCTATTTGTATGGGATGAAACTACACAACTCGCATTCGAGGCATTGAAAAAAGCTTTGTTGTCAACACCATTATTGCGTCTGCCAGATTACTCTAGGGATTTTATATTGTATCTGGCCGCATCTGAGTCGACCATAGGGGTGGTTCTAGTCCAGGAGGACGATAAGATCCAATAGCATGTTGTTTACTATATTAGCCGTGCTTTAGCCGAACCTGAACTTAGGTACTCCCACATCGAGAAGTTGGCCTTAGCAGCTGTTTATGTTGTTCAAAGGTTATGTCACTACATCTTACAAAGGACTACAACGGGGACTACAATGATAGTGGCAGATGTTAATCCTTTTCAATATGTTTTGTCCCGACAGATAGTTGGAGGCAAATTCAACAAATGTATAGTCATTCTCCAAGAGTTTGACTTGGATTTTCAATCCGCCAAATCCAAAAAATCCTTAGTTTTTGTTGAGCTTATTGCAGAATTTCCAATAGAAGAAGATGTAGTTATTGAAGAAGACTCATTCCCAGATGAGCACATATTTTTGATTTCCACCTCTGACCCCTGGTACAGAGATATACTTATCTATCTCCAAACTTTGAAGTGTCCTACATCTTTCTCGCGGGAATAACGACGTAAACTACGCCTACATGCCAAGAACTACCTCATCATAGGAGATACTTTATACCGAAGGGGGGTAGATTCTGTTTTGTGTCGATGTCTTACCCATGAGGAAGCGGAGATTGTCCTAAATGATGCCCATAATGGAGAGTGTGGGGGTCATTTATCTGGGTTAGCAACGGCCCAGAAGATATTACGTGCCGGTTATTTCTGGCCCGCAGTCTTTAAAGATTGTGTAGAAGCAGTGAAGCACTATCACCCTTGCCAGCTCTACACTTGAAAAATGTGGTCACATCCTGCTCCATTATTTCCCGTCATTTTAGTGGGCCCCTTCATGAAGTGGGGGATTGATTACGTGACGTGTAACCCAGCTTCGGCTGGGGGGCACAAATATACCATTGTCATTGTGGACTATTTTACGAAATGGGCAGAGGCAATGCCCACCTTTAAAGATGACGGGGAAACTGCAGCTTTTTTTGTGTTCAATCAAATTATTGCATGATTCAGTATACCTAAATTGATTGTCACTGACCATGGCAGTCGTTTCCAAAATAGCATGATGACTGAATTGACCACTA
This sequence comes from Pseudotsuga menziesii, assembly GCA_001517045.1. Lineage (NCBI taxonomy): Eukaryota > Viridiplantae > Streptophyta > Pinopsida > Pinales > Pinaceae > Pseudotsuga > Pseudotsuga menziesii. The sequence goes on from LPNX010648902.1 coordinate 147,181, forward strand.
TGCTAGGATTTAGACAAGAACATTCATCTTCGTTCTATCCCCAAGCAAACGGTCAAGTTGAGGATGTTAATAAAACTTTGAAGACTATCCTCAAATGTACTATTAATGCAGCCCGTTCCAACTGGAAAATCATGCTATATCCTGCACTTTGGGCATATCGGACTAATGTAAAAACTGCTACAGGTTTTTATCCCTTCCAACTCGTCCATGGAGTGGAAGCTATTACCCCAATTGAATGTGAAATCCCATGTTTAAGAATTGCTATTCATGTGTTACTTAATACGACTGATCTTGAAGAACGTCTATTACATTTAGAACATCTTGATGAAAAGCATAGAGATGCACTGATAGAAAACCAATCTCATAAAAATAGGGTCAAAAGCCAATATGATAAATCGGTCAAGCCTCGAATTTTCTCTGAGGGGGAACTTGGTTTGCTCTGGGACCAAGACAAATAACCCCTAGGGGCAGGAAAGTTCAGGTCTATGTGGTTAGGACCTTATATCATGGTGTTAAAGAAGAGCACATATGAATTGATATATTTCGATGGGAATAAGCTGACTGAGCCTAGAAATGGGCTCTACCTGAAAAATTACTATGCTTAGGCTTAGCACTTTTTCTTGTATTTTTATGTACAATAGTTCATCGGTTTGTGTTTTTTATACCATCCGCTGGTTGTTTCAGATGTCTTCTGAGAGGTTCATAGGTTTTGCTAATGGCGCCAGTCGCTACACTTGTAATTTAGCTTCGGCTGCATGGGTCATTTATTCGCCCTCAGGATAGTTAGTTGCCTCAGGAGGCGCTTACTTAGGTCCTACTTCCAATAATGTGGCTAAATATAGGGCTGTCATTGAGCTTTTATGGGATTCTTTTTCACGTGGTATCACTCAGCTGGAAGTCTAACTGGACTCTCAACTGGTGGTTTCCCAGCTCAATCAGACTTATCAGGTGTGGAACCCTATTTTATTGCGTCAGTTTATGCAAGTTAGGTTATTGGAAAGAAATTTTGAGTTCATTACATTCAATCATATTCCAAGGAATCAAAATTCATTAACTGATGCATATGCTAATTACATCTTGGATTGGCATTTAACACATTTTTCATAGAAAAATACAGCATACACATAAAAAACATTTGTAAATAAATCGACAAAATATATATATGTGTGTGTGTGTGTGTGTGTGTGTGTGTGTGTGAATATCTGTCTATATAGATAGGTCGAGTCTCTGGTCCTCAAATCCAGTCATAACTTTATAATATACAAAAAATATACAAAGTATGGATCAAAGTCCATCAAATGCTCCTAGGTCTAAGCTTGACCACCCTGGTCCTCCCTGTCACCCTGCACTCTAGCTTCTTCAACCTCTTCAGCTTCAGCATCCTCAACAGCATCTATATATACCAGTACTGCTCTGGATACCCGCCTCAGAAGGTGTATCCAGATAGGCGGTACACCAACCACTAACTCCTGCATGATGGCTCGGATGTGCTCAATCCGTAAGGTAGGTACTCTCTGGGCAAGCCTGGCTAGATTCCCCTCGAGAACCCTAATCAAGCCCTGGTATTCTCCCAAGACAGGACACACATACATGCGTGGATGCCCTTCAGGGCGGATTGGTCCAATATCTACATTTTGACATTTTAAAAGAATTAGAACTCTTATACATATGTATATATCTCTATATTTTAAATTCATAAAAAAATTTAAAATTTTTGAAAATAAAAATTACCTAACTCTCCCCATGCTCCTCCTGGAGGGAGGACGAGGCCAGTATCACCACAGAAATCCATTCCAGCATATGGAAACTGCTCCAAATCTGGAAACTGTCACTCCCACCAAAATTAGAAGTCATCATCATAAACACACTACACCGATCCACCACCTCCCTGGCAAAGGAAAATATCTCCCCACTTGCTCAACCTAGGCTGATGAGGAGAACGAACTAGTAGTGGCACTACAAGACTCAATATCGGCACTCTCTCAAAGAAGAAGGCTACTAGTATGCTAAAATAACCAAAATTCTTCCTCCTGCCTCTCTTGCAGTCAGAGAGTTGTTTTCTCATAATCGAGATCACTCCTGAGCACCAGTCATATAGGGCTCCCTGCATACAATCTACTGCTAGTCTCATCTGGTTCTGAGTTGCAAGATGAAGTGATGATGACCCTGCAACCCTTACTATAGTGCTTGCTAACACCTGTAACGAAAAGTTGCGAATGTGAGCAATAGGGATGTAGCTACCGCTATTTTGCGTGCCTGGCTCGCAGTATATATCAATATAGTTTTGTACACTTAGAGGGTCACCACCTCTATCGGTGCCTTCCAAGTTCACTGGAGCTCCCCGTCATAATAAACCAGCAATAAAATAGACATCCTCAAAAGTAATCTCCAAAGACTCACCTTGAAGGTCAAACATGCCCAAATCATGATCACAATAATTTATCAAGAACTCCAAGAGGCAGACATTGGCCCGCATGGGTGACGTACAGAAAAACTTCAGTAACCCACTTTGACATAAAATATGCACTATGGGCGCATATTGAAGAGCTTCTTGGTCCATGTCTTCATGTTCTCGCTCCCTCCACTCAAGCACCATCTTTCAATCTAATAACCAAGCAATTTCCAACCATCAGATTCATACAAAATTTGAAATTTTTGACCCTACATATTCTTTTTTCACCTCGCGCAGCGTACGCGACTGTCTTTTAAGGCAAGCCGTGTACTGTATGGATTGTCTTTCAGGAAACCCGCGTACAGAACGCGTGTACACAACTTTTAATATACCAAACCTGCGTACACAGCGTTGCTATTTTGAAGGCGTCTAAAAACATGAAAGTAGGGCTCAATTTTGACAAATGTTTGGATCAAAAGAAAGAGCGTCGAGTGTAGTTTCCCCTGACACTTGCGGTTTTGGGAATGGTCCACCGAATCGTCCACATTGAGCAATTAAAGGTAGAGGTATAAACTTGTTAAAAATCCAAATGGTGAGTTTTTATTTATGTTTTGAACTATTTATAGAAATTTTTATTTTTCAAGTGGGTTTTTCCCCTATAGTTCATAATTTGTAAAACTAATACCATATATTTTCTTCCATGTGACAGGTTTATCATTGTTTTTAAGGTGTTTTTGCTCATATAGGATGGTTTTTTGTTGTTTCACATGCATTCTGTATTTTCCATCTTAAACCTAGTATTAGCATTTTTACCATGGACTATGGTATTTTTAACCATTAGCTCATTGTATTTACCATTGTTCTTCCGTGGATAGGGCCTTCCTACCATGAGTATCCTCATTTATAACCTATTTAATGTCTTTCGATACTCATGATGCAACTGTCATAGGTTCAGGGGAATATTTTTAGCTATTTTCAATGCCAAATTGAGCCTCATTTTGGTCTCTTTTTACAAACTATCTCTTTATAGGACTCCCCACCCTTATGGAGATTCTGTAGGCCCAGGTCTAACTCCTTAAAATAGACTTGACTGTCAAGTAAACTTGTTCGTTCAAGCTCATTAAGAATATGTGAATGGGAATCCACATTGGTGGTAGGTTATCTCTTTCTCGGACCATGTGGAATAATACGAGAAATGATCACTCTCTTTTCTACGGAATTGAAAAGAGTATTCTCAAGTACAGGTTTGTCACTTTTCCGGACCTGAGGGACTAAATTTACGGAAAAGAAACACCTGGTATGAGCTCAGTTTTCTCTTTTTTTTGCTCTGGAACTAAACATGAAAAAGATTCTGAGTGTACTTTGTGTCTTTGTCATGCTCGTTAAACACCAAGAACAAAGCATCGAGTTTATTGTTGTAAGCCCCATTTCTTGTACCCAAATGGATCTTTCTGAATGATCTTTCTTTCCTTCACACTCGTAAAACTCAAGCTATATGCTGCTCTCGAAGGAGCATTGGGTAGGTGGTAATTTAACATTTTTCAGACCTCCCTGACTAAGTACGAAAACGGTTCACCTTTTCTTCTACAGAATTTAAGAGAGTTCTTCTGTGGTATGTTTTATACTTTTCCGGCCTCAAGAAACTAAATTGGACGAAAAAGGACCCCCTTGGAGTCTTCTTTGGAGTTTTCAGACTCTCTAAATATGAAAACACCGAGTGAGCATGTACTAGTTTGGGCTCATAAAATCCATGAATCAGTGACACTATCAAGCATTATTCCTTCTTCTCTTCAAGCTTGTCAAAAACTGAAGAGAGATCCGAGTTGAATTTCCTGGACTCATTAAAATTTAACAAGGAAGGTAAGGAAGAAGTTTTCTTTTGGTTCTTAGTTAGTGGCAGCATGTCATCCTTGAACAAAGCACTCTCTGTTTTTTTTGATACTCATGTCTCAGTGTTCACTTTCAGTTCAGCTATTACTTCGAGTTTCTTACTCCTCCTCTTGTCAGTTCTACCTGGGGAATCTGATCATGTCTCCTACATGACAGATAAGATTAGTTGTCCTATCTGTAAAGTTAAAAAGTTGCCTTGGGTCATCTCTCTGTCGTGTTCACTGTTCAAGGACTTAACCCCATGTCTGATCTATATCTTGATTCCATCATTGTCATATATGTTACTACTTGTGTCTCCCTTCCTTTACACAGTTCCTAGTCACTCTTGTGATCCGTTGGAGGATCTATTGCCTTCCTTATCACAATGTGGTTCCACATCAACACTTCCTGACAAGGAAGACCTAGAGTTTTGACGATCATACCTTGGGATTCACTTTCATTATTGGTGAATTCCTTTGCTTCAGTTGTCGATTATCACCTATTGATTGACAATCTGTTGAATCCGCTCCATGTTCGACTTCAATAACATCTATTCACATGGCTTGGATTGTACTGGTTCTTTGGGATTCTTTATGAAGACCTTAGTTTCACATCCATGGACTAATTTGCACAAGATTATGTTGTGGTTACTTACAGAGGTTCCAGATCTTTGAAGATTCATCATTATTGTATATTGTGGCTTCGATCCACCTTTGTAATATACATGGTCTTGTACCCATACTATATGATGTACTCAAATATTGTAAAGGAGCTAGTGTTCCAGTATATTGAACATAGCATCCTCAGATATGACTTTGTATATGACATCATTATGTATTTATTTCAGGTACTACCTCTGCTCCATTGGACTTCTGAGTTCTCCAAAGATAATGCTTATAATGTATTTCAGCCATCGTTTCCCTCTGACCTCACACATTAGGGGGCATCTGTTATCAACCCAAATGGCACTTCTTCGTCCGAGTGCCGACAATTCATTATGTTGGTACACAAAAGGACATTTTAGGATTGAAGTTTTCCTAAACACTACAGATGGGTATGACCTGAGACACATTTACCTTTCAACCAGCTTGCTACATTATTTTTCAAAGTGTGGATTGGCGTACACGACTATCTCTATTGAAACTCGTGTACATACGTGACTATTCTCGTTGACAACTCACGTATTGTACGCGACTATCTCCATTACAACTCGCGTACAGATCTATATGCAGGTTTCCTTTAAGAGACTCACGTGTAATACGTGGGTTGCCTATATTAATAGTCGCGTACATCTCCATTCGACATTAAAAAATATAAATCGCGATTAATGGAGATTAGTTGGGCCTTAATCAAAAACTACCCCAACCATCTCAACCTCCTCAACCTTCGAAACTACTCTATTTTCCAAAGTATAAATAGAGGCCTTGGGGAGGGCATTAATCAATGAATTTTGGAGAGCAAAGTTATGCTGGTGGTATATCTTTAGAAGTTTTGGAGCAACATAGCTTAGAGTCCTTTGGTTGCAGAGGAGTCCTTGTCTCAGGCGTTGGGTTGTACACTTATCTCATTCACTAATTGCTAATAAAGAGAATTCTTTTTCCAATTTTGTGTTGAGTCTCTTTCCTGTATTAGGGTTTGATGAATATATTTGATTAAGCACTATATATGTTGTTTATCTAACCTGTTATATATACATGTATAAGATTGTACTTGGAGAATTTTCTCTTTGCAGGTGAAGGAGGTGCATCCCTGAAAGCTTTGAAGAGAAGCAGAGTGGAAGAATATAAAGCTTGGATCAACCGTCGGTAATCGAGTGAGTCCAATATTTCTTCCTATTTCCTTTCTGTACTTAACTAAAGCTAATTGTCTGCAAGTTTTAGAAGTAAGTTGGTAACCCTAGACCCTAGGTTATAAGGGTGTTTATTCCTTAACAACAAGTATTATGCACATATACATTCAGGAGGAGATGGAGTTCCTCGACATCTCCTCGCTTGGTACGGCATACTGATATGCTACCAAAATTGAGCAAAAATTCAAACAGAAAAAGTGAAACTTTGGATCTGCGAATCAGAAGCAATTGAAAGGTGCCCCCAAACCGTAGATTCAAGGACACAGATAAGGCATGGAGACTCAAGACAACATGAGAAATCTGCAAGCAAAGAGAAACACTACAAAGTCGAAGAAGGAAGCAGGAAAGTGGTGCGAGTTCGATAAGAGCCCCACTCACAACACAAGTGAGTGTCAGGTCAAGCAGTCATTGGTGGCCGAGATAAAGGCTTCTGAATCATATGCATACTTTGACACTGAATTAGAACCCAAGAAAGGGAATGATAGAGGGAAGAATATTATCAATGCAAAGCCAAATGCCACCATTGCCACCACAAAGATCCAAAAGGAAGAACCAGAAGATTCAAAGGAGGAGGAGCATCTTTTCCACTCCCAGATGTGGGTAAAGGGTTCCTCACTACAGTTCATTGTTGATAGTGGGAACCAAAAGAACCTCATTTCAGCAGAGGTCATGAAGTGGTTGGGCTTGTCAACCGCAACACACCCGTAGTTGTACACCATCGGGTGGATTCACCAAGGACAAGATCTTCGTGTCAGCCAGCAGTGTCACCTTTCCTACAACATCAAGCCCTTTACCGATTAGGTATTATGTGATATTGCTCCTCTTGATGTTTGTGATGTATTATTAGGCCAGCCATACTTATGGAAGTGACATGTTGTGTATGATTCTTGGCCTCATGCTGTTATTATTACGTTGGGAAATAATGTGTGCATGATACCAAAAGTACAACCGCCTACCGTTATCTCTTTAGTTACTGCAAAACAATGCAGTAAGCTCATTTCCAAAACCGGGAATTTTTTTTTCTTGATGATCCTCCCTCAGGGAAAGAAGAAGATCGTAGCCATAACCTCTATAGAGGGCTCCTCCACATGACAACAACAAATGGACAAGGCCATGGAGGAGTACTGAGACATATTCACCTCACCCATAGGGGTGCCTCTGCACTGTCAGGTCAAGCACCCCATCGATCTGACCCTAGGAGCACCACTGCCCAATGGACCAATCTATCGATGCTCTGTTCGGGAGAACGATGAAATCAAGAGGTAGATTCAGGAGCTGCTGCAAAAGGGTCACATCCGGCCAATTTCATCGCCCTGTGGGAGCCTGATCGTGTTGGTACAGAAGAAGGATGGGACTCAGAGACTCTGTATTGACTATTGAGCATTGAACAAGATCACTGTCCAGAATAGGTACCCGATCCCACGGATTGATGACCTCCTAGACCAACTTAAAGGGGTGAAATATTTCAGTAAGATTGACTTAAAGTCTGGGTATCACCAGGTATAGATCGAACAGACCGATGTGTGGAAGACTTCCTTCAAAGCCAAAGAGGGCCTTTTCGAATGGCTGGTCATGCCTTTCGGGCTGACGAATGCTCCCGCAACCTTCATGAGACTAATGGACGAAATACTGTGGCCATTCACCAACTCATTTGTGGTAGTGTACTTGGATGACATCCTGATATTCAACCAGACTTGGGAAGAGCACCTCCACCACATCCACCATGTCCTCCAAACACTGTGGAAGCACAAGTTGTGTGCCAATTTGGACAAGCGCACTTTAGGCATGACCCAAGTTCAGTATCTAGGATACATTATTGATGAGTGTGGGGTACATGTGGATCCAACCAAGATCCAAGTCATTCGGGATTGGCCAGCCCCAACCACTCTAACAGAGCTTCGCATCTTTCTAGGTCTTGCTAATTTCTATCGTAGGTTCATGTTGGGATTCTCTCATATCAGTTGGCCCTTGAGTCAAGTCACCAAGGGAGGAGCGAAAGAAAAAATCTTCTGGTTGGAAACTCAACAGACATTCACAGAATTGAAACATCACCCCTACTGTGCCCCAGTACTCACATTACCAGACTTGCAACAACCATTTGATATCGAGACAGATGCCTCTGACTATGCTATTGGGGAGGTCCTTTCTTAACAAAGGCATCCAGTGGCATATCACACTGAGACACTGTCCAACATAGTCCGCAAATATCCCACTTATGAAAAAGAGATGTATTCCATTGTACAGGATTGCCGACAATGGAAGCATTACATTTTGGGGAAGGAAACGATCATCCACACAGACCATCGACCCCTGTAGTTCATACAGACACAAGAGAAGTTAAAGAACAATCGCCATCAAAAGTGGTCCACATATCTACAACGGTTTCATTTGAACATCAAGTACTAGAAGGGAAGCACCAATAATGTTGCAGACTGCCTTATCCGACCACCAATCGTAGCGATTACCACCATGCTCAACTCTTGTGGGAATGAGACTTTTGATTGGCCGCTTCTCTACAAGAGCGATCCAGAATTCAGCCACACATACAAGATGCTCTTGGAGGGAAACCAAGTTCCAAATTTTCACCTCTAGGATGCACTACTATGTCACATGGGATACCTTTGTGTTCCTTCAAGTGAGCATGCCAATATGATTTGGGAAGCGCACTATAGTTGGGTCACTGGGTTTTGGGGTCAAGAAAACAGTGGCAGTACTGCAGAAGTATTTGTATTGGCTGAACCTTCGACGGGACATCTATAAGTACATCCGATCCTACACTGCCTGTGCCATTGCCAAACCGTCCATCAAGAATCAAGGCCTCTATACTCCGTTCCCTACCCCTAGTCGACCTTGGGAATCCATCTCCATGGATTACATGTTGGGCCTTCCTTATACTAAGCACAACAACGACTGTGTGTTCATGGTCGTTGATAGATTCTCAAAGATAGCCATAATGGAGGCCTGTAAGAAGAATATCACAGCAGAAGCCACTGCTAAACTCTTCTTTGAACGAGTGTGGGTAGACTTTGGGATCCCATAGTCTATAATCTCAGATTGGGACATCAAGTTCCTTAGTACATTCTGGTCTAGCCTATGGTCAATGCTAGACACCACGCTCACAAAGTCCACAACCTTCCATCCCCAGACTAATGGCCAGATAGAGGTCGTCAACAGGATGATCATACACATTTTTCCCATGTACAACTCAAAGCATCCACACACATGGGATGATATCGTCCCCTATGTACAACATAGCTATAATTGGGCCCTCCATAGCTCAACCGACCATAGTCCCTTTCAGGTGGGCTTGGGATTCCAGCCATTATGTCCCATTGACATAGCCATGCCATTTGCAACCACTCAAGCTGATTTAGCTCATGTCCAGTCTGAATTTTCCAAGGCGAATAGCTTCATTGAGCGCATTCAACACATTCACCAACAGGTTCATGACAGATTGGATAGATTCAATGCTAAGTACAAGTAGCGGCATGATCAACATCAGGTACAACACAACTTCCAGGTGGGCGACAAAGTGTGGCTACATTTGTAGAAGGAGCGCCTCGCTCGACCCCACCGCAAGCTTCGCCCACTCCAATATGGGCCATACACCATCACCAAGGCTCTTAGGGACAATTCTTTCAAGTTCATTATTCCACCATTCCTTGGTCTACACCCAGTGTTTAATGTGGACCGCCTTTGGCCCTACTTTCCACCCCTAATGGACACATCGGACGTGGAAGAACAACTCACACCAACAGAGTTAAATCCATACTGCATGGAACAAGCCACAACTGATCGAATTATGGACACACCAATCAAGAACACCCGCCAGCAGAAGATCTAGCTATATTGAGTTGTTAAAGCAAGCCAACTCCTTCACAAGGGAAAGTGGCTCACCAGGGGCCAAGTTCAGTAGAAGTTTCCTCATCTCATGGAGGAACTCAACGCAATGGAGACCATTGCTTCCTAAGGGAGGAGGAATGATCCAAGAGGATATTGTTGGCCACCCGCCTATTCCACTTGGACCCCCACCATTGTTTCTTTCAATTTTTTAGTTTCCTTAATTGTAGCACAATTACTATTTTTTGCATTTTTCGGGTCCTAAACTTTCGGAGGCGTTTTGAGGCCCTAAATGATTTTTTTTTGGCATCGAATGGCCCTTGCATAGATCTTTATAATGATGTATCATTTGCTTCAAATGGAGGTAGTATGCTAAAGTTACGACCCCGGGAAATTGATGTACCAAGTTATCCAACGGGGCCCATATTCTGGCATTTCACCTCCTAGGGTTAGGTTTTTGGATATGTAGGGTTTCCATTGTTTCTTAATAATATATAGGCCTTCGAGGTTCATTGTAACACAGAGTTCAGAGGCATGTACCCACCACATCTCTTCTCAGAGATAAGCTACTAGCACTCTAGCTAGTTTATTTCCATGTAAACAAGTTTCAGTTCTTTGATTAATGAAATGAAGTGTTATTTTTGCTGCATCTTTTTTTTTATGGTTATTTGTGTATTCTGTTTCGTTCCTGCATAAATCCATATCAAAACAAAAACTTATTTACCATGCAAGGAAGAACACATGTAAGTTGTCTAACATGTGGAGAGTGCATAGTGGATAGAGTGAGGATGAATGGGTAATTGTGCCCTCAGAAACTCGACCTCGGAGAAAGAACGCCTCTGGCGTAATTAGTTCATTAATTTTTTTTGTGTTGTCAAAGCTACATATACATAGAAAAGGAGGAAAAAAGAAACAATATTATGTACAAATAGATGAAGGATAATAAAATGTAATTAAAAGAGAAAAAAGGTGAAAAAAAGAGTTGGCTCTATATTGTTTCAAAAAGCCATTAATGACTTTGTTTTCCTTTTTCCATTTGTTGCAAGGATCATTTTTCCTCACTATGCATGTGGAAGAGAAGGCTGGATAGAAACAACAATAAATACTATAGATGTCTATTAGAGCGATTTCAGAATAAATGTTACCTATGTTTTTTATTCTAGAACCTGCATTGTTTTTTGTTTTGCATATTCATCATTAAGGACATGGACAAACACTGCCGCCAAAAGTGAAAACACGTGGCTTCCTCTTACACCAGTGCTAACAATATTTTTGAAAATGTGAAATGGTGCACTATCAAGTTCTATTTGCTCTTGCAATTGTAAAACAAGATATTTCTATTGTCGGCCCAGATATATCTGAAACAGATTCAAATTTAAAAAAAAATTATAAGTTTTGTGATATTTCCAATAAAATGATAGTTCTCATTTTTTTATAGGTTGTATTTAGTGGTTCTTTTTACCTTTGAGTTAAAAAGTGATGCTACCAGTAGCACCTATTTCTTTTTTTGGGGATAAAAAATACAACTTTCTGGAAACCCCAACCGGTGTCAATACAAACAAAACCCAAAATCAACCCCTGAATCAAAAAAGTACTCTTCGATAATCACCCTCATCTTTTATCGGGGTTTAAATTTCATAATGTTTGAAATACTAACCTTCACTAATAATTTTGAAAATAAAAAGAAAAGCCTATATTTTTATAAAAGCATTAAAAATAAATTAAAAAATAATATTTAAAATAAAATAGAAACGTTACAATGAAAATTCAGATAAGTTTTTTTTTAAATACAATAATAATTTTGTTTTTAATTACAATAATAAAAAATACTGGAAAAACAATAAAAAATATTAAAAAAGAAAACAAAAACAATTTAAAAAAAAGTTAACACAACCAAATTAAAGGAATTATATAACAAAACAACATAATAATAAAAATACAAATATTTGTAACATTTAAAAAACAGTATAAAAAAGTATATCATATATTAACGAATCCATATAACCTGAATCGAAATTGTTGCCCCTTCGTAGAGCTTGATGCTAAGTATCTAGCTGCCGCAAAAGCGTCGCCACTTTGGACCGACCCGCCACTCCAAAATAATAGCACCTTGGTTGTTGGTTGTTGGTTGTGGCTGGAAGCTTCTCACCGAGAATTAACATTTTTTATACATGTTATTATGTCCTCGACGAGAGACATTTATAAATCACTCAACCATATTAATTTTCTTGTATCAAACCTTGTTTTTTTTCAAAACTAATGTTTAGCTTTTTAAAAATTTAAAAATAATTAAATTTCTTAATTTTCAAAATATTTGATTGATCATTTGGTAGGTCAGGTCTCCAGTCCTCCAGCGTTGGCGACAGAGGTGATGTAGGGAAGTATCTTGCTGCATTAATGGAGTATCTTGATTCAATTGATTTGGCTCGATCTGAGTCTGTTGGCTTTGTTGTTTAGACTAACCCTTTTACTTTGTAACTTGCTTTGCAGCCTAACGATACTTCAGACCCAGGTACTGCCATTAAATTCGGTCCAAAACAATAAATGTTGATCCTCCAGAGCCAACAAATACTTCACCCTGCTACAGTTCCTTTTATACATCCTACGAGCCGACACACTTCTATTTCATAATTCTCTCATTCATTGCAGCCTCTACCATGATGATTACAACCATAGGGAATACACCTAACCGGGATCATATGCAATGCATTTGGTGATATTTGAAAACATTTGGAAAATGATCATTATCTTAAAAGAAATCAAATTTGTGAAGCAGTCATGAATGGATTTTCCGCCAGACATTCGCTGGCAACTGGCTACAGTACATACACTAGCAGTTGTAGTGTATGTCGTGCTATTTAGTAAATTTTTTATGCTTAAACATTAAACCATTTTGCATTAAGCGGATTCAAAACAGCCAGCAAAAGCCCAAATCCAAAATTTGCTTCGGGACACCGCTCTTACAACCATTTTTTCCCAGGAGTTTGATAATATACCCTCGTTGTCACTGAAATTCCGCCAAAATGACTTGAATCCCTTGAGCTTTGCGTGGTCGGAGGTAATAAACCAGCTAATATATTGTCGTAAATATTTGAAAGCTTTCCGTCCCAATCAACGGACTCCTATAGCTCAATCCTCAGGTGCTTTCTTGAATGAATATGTGGGGTCAAAGTGAGGATTGTGAGAGAGCTCTGAGAGGTCGAAACGTGAAATTTATAATCTAGGTTGTTGTGAGGAACAACTCGCAGTTACTGCACACTGGTTTACTCCCAGCGACTAGTTATCCAGGTTAGTTATTATGAATTGATTATTAAGTAGAATATTTTGTTTTATTTTCGAATTGCGAATTTGACCTTGAAAAAATCTAAGTGGCAGAATCCTGGCTAGCATCCCTGGTTGAGCCTTGGAACTCTTAATTGCACAACCCTTTAAAAAAAAAATATTTTACTTAAATCCCTATTTAATAACTGTTTGAGCGTGTTTTAAAGACAATTTATTATTTCTATTTTGGTAATTGTTTGAATGTGTCCTTATCTTGATTAAATAGTGTTTTAATGTTGGTTTAATATTCCTATGTGGTTGAATTGTGAAATTTATAAGCAATCACATCCTTGGTTGAGCCCTAGAACTCACAATTGTGCAACCCTTTTAAAAATAAGTATTTTACTTAAATCCCCATTTGATAGTTGTTTGAGCGTATTTTAAAGCCAGTTTATTGTTTTTGTTTTGGTAACTGTTTGAATGTGTCTTTTTGTTTATTGAATAGCCTTTTATTGTTGGTTTAATAATCCTCTGTGGTTGAATTGTGAAATTTATAAGAAATCACGAACAACAATAGTTGCAACTTTTCAAGCCTTGATAGTTCAAACATTTAATGTTGGTTTGATAATCCTCTGTGATTGAATTTTTCAGTATTAATGGACTGTTCAATATTTGTCCCAAAGGAAGAGTACTAACCGCTAGTCATTAAAATATGAACCATTAAAAATTGTTGCTAAGATATATATAGTAAAGAACGTTCAATGGTGTCATAGAATGCACAAATACCTTGGCCAAATATCATTGGATTAATAGTTTGTAGATTGTGCCAAAGTTGGTAACCAATGGTTTCTTCTACATGCATGTATTTATAGCATGAAATCAATTTACAACATCAATAAGAAGGGTAGTGGCTACTCAGCAACCCGCTGAAACCATGGCCTGCTTCCTGCCCCTATTCAATTATTATCGAAGGGGTTATTAATAGCTTATAAGATCCTTTTGGTAGGGTTATATTTATACCTCCTCCTTTTTATCCATCCTCCTGTATCTCATGTTTATATATATAAGGTATCAGCATAGGTGCAATCTTTTACATATCAGCTAACATTTTCTTCTTACGGGGAAAGGGCCCAGTATATATATATTGGTCTACCCATAAAATCTGACTCGGTAATCACTTAATGTATGTATGGGTAGCACTTTCATATTCACTATTTATCTCTTTACAAGCCTAATTATTAACTTGTGTTAGACCTGCATCTCTCCTTCTTTAATGGGAATCCCTGAGTCTCCATCCCCCTGGCACTATTATTATCTGCTTGAATTTTCAAACTCTTCAATGGAATTGAAGGCCTTGTCTAAAGGCTACCCAAAATATATATCTGATAGTTGTGGCATCTAAAGGTGGTTTTAGAAGTGCATCCTTTTATTATATTCCAATTGTCCGAAATTACCATATTCCAAGTGCATTTTTGGTCATAATTTTAGCCTTCGGAATTATCTGAGTTTATCCTTGTTGCTAACAAATCATCCTAACCAGAACGAAAGTTTATGTCATTCACCTTGCAATTGACAATGTCTAAAGACTTCCTGGGCCGGTAGCTATATATGGAAATAGTTACTATTCATTTCAATTCTTAATGTCGTACAAGGTTTGGTTTTTGGGAACTACATACAAGTATGTGGGATCTCTGTCATCCTAAAGTACTTTATTTTTTCCTTTTTTTGAACCTAAAATAATAATAGTTTGGCACTAGTCTGTCCAATGCAGCATACAAAATTCATGACCTAAATTAGTTACAAGTGGATCATAA
Source organism: Pseudotsuga menziesii (assembly GCA_001517045.1). Taxonomy (NCBI): domain Eukaryota; kingdom Viridiplantae; phylum Streptophyta; class Pinopsida; order Pinales; family Pinaceae; genus Pseudotsuga; species Pseudotsuga menziesii. Next base: position 162,206 of record LPNX010648902.1, read on the forward strand.
AATAAAAGTGTGGAGGAAAGCCAGTTAAGCATGAATTAAAATCCATCGAAAACGTAGAAGTAACAAGAGCCAAGAGGTGGCAATGTCTTTGCTTCTTGGGTTTTGATAGATATCTTGTAAATATGAGAGTATACTCATATGAGAATATATTCATGACAATGTTCTTATTACATTCTTGTGACAAATCAGAATTACATTTGATTGATATGAATTTTGAACATGGCACTTACATTTGATTGACAAGGATTTTGCACATGACATTCACACCATTAGCAATTCTCAACGTTGGGGACATTGCCACCTCGTGGCTCTTGTTATATATATGGTTTTTGTTTTATGTTTTTTTGTCTTATGATTTATGCTAATGCATCGAAGAAGCGCATTCATTAGCCCAACAGGAGAAGATGTGTAATTCTTTTTGTGCTCATCTTAAAGCTGACACATGATATTTAAAAAAATAACATGTGAGCTCAAATTAGATTTAAAACATTTACAACTGGGTATATATTAAACTACACAAATTAGTTAAATTAAAATGTTTCCTTGATGTTTATACTCTAAAAAGAGGTTTGTACCTCGAAAGATTTGATCCCTCTCGGGACTTGGTTGATCCCTTTTAAGATGGATTTATGCTAGTATGTTTTTTTCATGTATGTTATATGCTTTTATTAATTATTATAGGTTTTTGTTATTATTATTATTATTATTATTTAAATGTTGTTTTGTTTTTATGTATACGTGGGTTTATTTTTATATATTATTTTCTTACCTATTTTAATGTTTTGTTTAGTATTTTTATAACGGTTTTTTTTAATGTTTTTTTTAAATAGTTATTTTCAAAATCATTGGTTTTTGAATTTTTTTGAATTATTTTGTGTTTAGTTAAAATTAGGTTTTTTATTTGTTTTTAAGATACATATATCTAATGTATATTTTTTTCAACCATGTATTCTTTCGAAATGCTTGCAATTTTAACTCAACAAAAGAAAGGGGTGTCGCTAGTAGCACAACTTTTCGATTCAAGGTTGATTTTTCCTTTTTTCGTTACAATGACTGGCTATGAAGGATTTGGTTTCCAAGATTATGAAATTGTAACCCTGATTAAAAAATGAGGGTGATTTTGGAGGAGCACTTTTTTTATTCGGGGGTTGATTTAGGGTTTCGATTACACCGACATTGGTCAGAGTTTCAAAAAGTTGTAATTTTAGCCCTAGAAAAAAATGGGTGCTACTGGTAGCACCACTTTTTGGTTCAAGGGTTGTTTTTGGTGTTTTTGACACAAAAAAATGAGTTTTATAGATAGAGTTCTTATTTTGAGTATAAAGTTCTCGTCAAGATGTATAATGTGTTTCTAATGGAAATTTGTTGCATGATCAATGATGCATTTCTTTACTTGTGAATTGTTTCTAGTATACTACTATTGTCTGAAAGGCGTTGGTTTCTAATTTTCTTGAATGCAACAATACTAGTTCTGTCCATTTTTGTAATGTAATCACTAATGTAAGTCACATCAGCATAAGCATCTAATATAAATTGTGCATCTGTGTTTGCATGGTACAGTTGTGGAGCTGTTTCCGTAAATGTATTTGTCCAAATATCAGAGGCATCTCTTTTTAGCACAAGTGTTGGGAAAAAAAGTGAAGATCGCACTAGAACAATGTATTCATCTCTATCTAACTGTTTCTCTAACAAAAACATTGAAAATTTGAAGGTATTAGGATATTCTTTATGTTCCAAGAGCACAAATAGTTTGTTTGGTTTTCATTTAATGCCATGAGTAATATTTTTCAATGGATGCGAGATCATAGTTTTATCCATGGGAGGAAATAGGAAATTGAATATGCAATTAGGGTGGCGATATTTTTTGCATGTTTTTGTACGATGGCGAGTTTGGATCGGAAGAATATTTCCATCTAGAAGTGATGAATCCAAAGATATGTACTTGTCTACAAATTCAATAATCTCATGTTCATGTTTTTTCCATATACTGGTGCATTCTAAATCCAAATTAGTCCATGTTCATGTTCATTTCCCATATTATGGAATTTAGTTGTGAAAAAAAAGTCTTCTACTTTTCCAAATAGATTATCATTATTTAAAATCAATGTTTGTAATGACACCATTCTATGTCTAGTACCAAGCACAAATGACTAGATGGTTTATGATCAATGCATTGATATCTTCATCTGGAGCATGGTCAATAGAGTTCTTTTTGTTGTAGTTTTCTATCTATTTTAGTGCATCGCATAGTGGATTCTTGAGATGTTAAGCAGAAGAAAATGTGACAAAGAAAGTAGGGGATCCCAATTGTCTTCTCATTGCAAATACATCCTTTTTCATATTTTTGAAAGAGTCGGGTGATGTTTGGACTAATTCAAACAATGATATGTGATTGAAGAATGAAAAATATTCTTTAGATTGGATTTTGATTTAACGTCTTTTTACAGTAGGTTGTTTCCCTTTAGGTCTCCAATCCCTATTGAAATCCAAGCAGAACTTGAAACTTATTTTATGAGAATTCATATTTCCTTAAACAATATGTTTATGGCATGTTTGTCAAAGTTAGTAGTACAATGAAAAAGTTCCCATCGTGATATTTCATAGTTAGAAAATCTATTTACAATGTCTTCAGGTCCACTATAGCCCAAAAAACATAGGTAAATTTAGTTCTTTAAAGTGCTTATGTTGAAAAGTGCCCAGTGGATGGAAAGCTTCAGAATGTGCAATTTGGATCATCTTGTTCCTTAAGCCATATATTAGATGTTTTTACACACAACCATGTACCAATGTCTTTGATACTGGTTTGGGTCTTTGTCAATTTCAAAAGAATCTAATATTCTTGCTTCTGGAGGGATATTTGGTTCTTGTTCAATTATATCATTGAACATTTTTTCCATTCACTATTAATAACTATGACTTCATTTTTTTAAATTGTAGAATTTGACAAATCATGCATAGCAGGAATTACGACTTTTGGGTGTACATTTCCAGATAAAAATGTATTTTTGTATTATAATTTTCATTTTAACATGACTGCAACTATCAAAGTGTCATATAGGCTCCTAGGAAATACTTGTTGGACTTTATCTAGATCTGATGGGACATTGATTATTGTTCCAGTTAGATTAAATTATGCTCTTCTATGATCCAAGTTGTCTTATATGTGCAAATTTTGTTCTTGTTGATACCAAACACTCTTCCAAATTAGTCAAATTTGATACAGATGGAAGTTGCCTATTGTGATGTATTTGTATTGGTGATGCATACAAAGGAAATTATCCATTTGATATTGCTTTTCTAAAATACTTGCAAATATGGTCGTTGAATTCAATTTGTTTGTTGTCTTCTCTAGATGAAAGAGAATAAAAATCCAATATGGTTTTTCTGTCAATGGGAGAAATATATTTTCTAAGTGCAAATGTTCACATTTACAACATGCATGGATTGGTGTGTCTTGAATAGATTGAAAATATGTAGTAATATCCCTTTTGGATTTCTCATTCTTCTTTTGCTTTCACTTGCATGTTTTCCTTTTATTCAGATATCTTGTTTCAAGCGATGCAAATTTTCATATTTCCTTAAATGAACCCTACTACTAACTCCTTTTGATATTTGATCACGTATCCCTTGTTGATACACATAATTTGTTGCATGAATCAAGAATCTTGCAATATTTTGTCTTCCAGTACATTTTCTCTTGTTTCCAAAGGTAGTTGCTCTATATGTATTAGCAAGTGTGTCTATACAATGCATTTGGATTGATTGATTCTTATGACATTTTTTTTGTTCTATTACCCTTTGTACTACTTTTCTTCTTCTTGCAATTGTTAAATTTTCCATTGTCACAATGACCTTTCTTTCCAAGTGAAGAAAACATTCTCATTGTTCTTACACCATTTGTTTCCAATAGCTGGAAATGTGAATGCATTAAATATAAGACATGTTGCAGAAGATATGGAACTTTCTGATGACTTGCATGTCAAATGGAATCTTTGCGCAATCTTCTTTGACCTTGTATCCCATATGCAAATATCAATGCTAAATAATTCACACAACCATTGAATTGCAAAGAAATCTCCTTCGATTTCACCATGGCTAAATGGCATCAACAAATTCACAACATATGTTTGCTAGCAAGAAACAAGCCATTTTTCTTAAATGATACTACTACCAATGTATTTGTTCATATGGTCAATTTATCTAGTATCGTTTGCAACAAATAAATGATAAAAAGTTTGTGCAATTTCTTTTCTGCGTGCATGCATATCAAATGTCATTGCAAAAATGGAAACCGATTCAAACAATGAATCATGACAATCATTGCTATTGGAGCTAGCAATATAAAACCCTCGCTTTGATAATGATTCTTCAATTTATATTATTTTAGTTTGATTGCTAGAGTATTCATTTGCACAAGTGGAATTAGCAAGAATCAAGTTGTTGCTTTGAGGTGAATGCAATGATTTGTATGCAAACAACTGCTCAAAATGTACAGATAATGGATTTTGATCATGGAAAAGAAGGTTATACCAATATCCTATGTTTGTTGGATTAAAATGGAGATAATTTTTATGTTTTGTTTTTTACCTAATAACCATTAACACTTGCAACCATATGGAAATCATTTATGCAAAATTTGTCACCCCACAATTCATTTTCATCTTGGTCATTTGCTTATGAAGAAGAAATTGACATACGTTCGAACTACGTTGAAACATTTACCATGTTGTGTAATTCTGTCAAATATTGAATGCCCAATTTTGTCTTCATTGATGTTATTTCTATCGAGTCCTTTTTGTCTAGATGATAACAAAATTGGCTTACAATTCCTTGTCGTAGTTCTATTGGTGTATGGTTGAGGGGACCCTTTTTGACCCCTTAACGTCATCACTATTTTGTATTAATACATAATTGTGCTTCACGAATGAGTAGTTTGGAGAAGGTGTAAATTCTCTAACCACCTCACCTATTGTATAAATACATTATCTAAGAAAGAATAAAGCAGGTGAACGTTCGACTCCATATTTTTTCTTCTTGATGATATTATCATGTGTGTTTCCATTATTTTCTTGAATGTTGTGTTGAACCTCCCCATTCAACACTTTATTCTTGAATTCTGCTTAAAATATAGCTTTGTAAGTGTAATGGCTAACAGAATCGGTTAACATCTAGCTTGAGGGGGCACTTGTATAATTCTAGTACCCTTGTAGTTCTACCCCAAAACTCAAAGAGCATGGAAATCAATTGATTCCAAGGCATAAAATGCATATTATTTAAGACGATCCCTTTTTTTAAGCACAAATGGAAGACTCCAAAGGAATAAAGGATATAATGATAATGTTTCAAAGTCATAGAAATTGTCAAACGAGTCACTGTAATCCTTTCCAACCTAAATCAACAAGAGAAAAAAAGTGAACAAAATTAAGTTTCGAGAAAATGACTAGATTTAATTGAAAGGAATAAAAAAGGACATAAGAATACACTATCAATACAAGCCCACCAAAAGGATTTGGTAGAAAAATAATGGAAAACAATATAGGTTTCTAGTTCAGGAAGCAATCCCAAAATAGAAAAATATTGATCAATCAATTAAAGACTTATTGTGTATATGGGTACATAGGCTAGCCTTATTGATGATATCTTTAAAGTCACTTGCATGGGATCAATTATTCTTGTGCTTGTACCGCCATCTATGAACTATAAAATCACCCAAAGGCTAAGCTTGCAGAATTCATGGACTAAGACCCATACTTTATCTATAAACATGATGCTACTGAACAGGAAAATTATTGGCATCACCTCAATACAAATCAGTTCCAGCTATTACCAAAGAAAATATTCACAATATAAATTTGAATTTTGGGAAGAGTTGAGTTGTATTAAAATACTTGATCATTAGGCACACCCCTTCTCACTCAATTTATCCTAATCCCATAGCTATTTACAATTCTACAAAGGATTGATGTAGAGACCATTAATATGCAACTAATAAGATGGATTTTATTTATCGTACCCACACAGTTTTATCCTGTAAACAATTGTAAATCCATTTGAGCATAGACCTTTACAGGGTTGACCATATAACAATATCTTAGGATGCATTGTTAACCCTTAATTCACTGTGTGACATTATAGATGTGAGACTCCTCCAATATAAATTCACATACTTGTCATGCATCCCGCCTACACTATCAACATAGACAATAATTGCATCTAGAAATCCATAGCAGGATAACTTGGGCTTTGGGAAGTTAGAGAATGGTACCAATGTTTCTAAAAACACAACGAACAAGGAAACACAATCTCCATTAGAAGCAACAATCTCAAAACATAATAGAAGAAAATATTCATAGATCAATTTGTATAAGCAATAAAACCACCAAGTGACAAAAATTATGAAGGGTTAAGCGTACTTATTAGCATCTAGCTTAAGGGAACTTGCACAACCCCATCATCCTTGTATCCACACTCCAATACTAAAACCGTATCCGAAGCAATTGTTTACGAGGCATAAAATTCATGTTGTTCAAGACAATGTACTATTAATTCAAGTAATAACTACACCTAGCAATTCATTGTAAACAACACAACACGGTCTCCATTGGGAAATATAGCAGAAGAAAATATGCATAAATCCATTTTACACAAGCGATAAAATCATCAAGCCACAAGAATGATGGATGGTCAAGAGAACTGCTTGACATCTAGCTTGGTGGGGAACTTGTATAATTACACCGCCCTCAAACATCCACTCCAAAACCCAAACATGATAGAAAGCAATTATTTTCAAAACATACAATGCATATTATTATTTAAGACAACAATAGCAAGGCGACATGGATGCAATGTTCCCAAACAACTACTTGACAGGTACCTAGATTAAAACATTGAAGACAAGATACAGGAAAACCCTAGCATAAACCACTGAAAAAACTAGGCACAAACAGACATAGATGAGAGGACAAGCAAATCAATAGCTCCAAGAACCGCAACTCCCAAGGAAAAAATCCCTAGAACAAACCATTGAAAAGTTGAGGCACAAACAGAACCAAAAGGGATCACTCCATTTCGCACAAATTATAAAATGACCATCCTTAAATGGCCATTCTTATCAACTGTTGAATCTACTCCTTGCCCACTGGATGGAGGGAATCATCAATCGAGATAAGCTTAGGGTGATAAAACCATCAAGAATGATGGATAGTTAAGAGAACCCTCATACACCCACTCCAAAACACAAATAACATGGAAAGCACGTGTTTCCAAAGCATAAAATTCATACTATTTAAGACAACACTAGCAAGGATACTAACATCACATGCATCATTCAACCTCTAGGTGACAAGTTCGATTTGAGCTAACTCACTTCAATATAAAAACACCTTCATTACTAAATACATAGGTCACCCATCACAACAACAATCAACCATGAAGCCTCCAAGAAATATCAATAGTATATGGGGATAAGTTTGGATTGCATAGGAATTCTGATTAAAAGGAGGCTTATGCATTTTGATATGTAGATGACTAGAAACAAAAGGGGTGGCTTGAACACCTCAATGCTCAATGATAACATAAGTTAGAGATGTTGTAAATGGTAATAATTAGTAAAGTAATGGGTTTGAGCTAAGCTCATCCACTATATTCAACTCATACAATTGACAAAAACATTGAAGACAACACAACAAAAACCTAGCATAAACCACTGAAATACCTAGGCACAAATAGAAATAGAGGAGAGGATAACCAAAACAATAGTTTCGAGCATCACACCTCTCAATGGAAAAAACCCTAACAAAAACCACTCAAAAACCTAGGCACAAACAAAAAATGAGGAGAGCACAAGCAAAAAAATAGTTCTTATCATCGTACCTCGAAAAACCACACTCCCCAGAACCATAGAATCACATCCCACCACGATGGAAAACAACAACATATGGAAAACGCATGACAAAAACTTTCACCCGGGAAAAACCCAAGTCAAAATAGGCAAAACAAATTCAAGGACAATGCGAAAATGGTTCCACAAACCACAAGACATGCGTGAAAAAACTTACTATCCACAACCCTCTGCCAAAACCCAAAAAAACCACTACAATCCCTATTCCTTCCTCGCACACCAGGATCCCAATAATCTACGAAGACTTTATAAAAAAATGGACAAAAACCACTGAAAACCAAATACAAAAAGAAGAACCACATTTTTCATTCTCTAATTAACGCATTAAAACAACCCCTGAATCCAAACCACTGTCTACATTTACTCTGCATATTTTTTAACCATCCCAAATAATCATACGTATGAAAACCACTAAAAAATCAAATTCTCGAAGCAACAAAGGAATTAAAATCACCCACGGCTGAAATGCATGCACAAAGACCAAATCCATAAGCCCACAGAATAGACAAAAAGAACACTCGTACAACAAATCCAAAAATACAGGATCATAGAAGCAATCTTACATAGAAAACTCAGGTGCCTGTACCAGAGATGACATCATGGGGACAATTGGAAAGTGAAATCCCCACGCCAAGGCCCTATGCAAACCAATCGAAGACCACCAACAATCGACCCAAGAACATGACACACAGATAAATCCCAACACCAAAGTCCAACCTAGGCCAAACCAACAAAAATCACAATCCGAGCACAAACTATTGCCACGGGAGAGCCTTCTATATGTCCCCCCATATATATATAACTGACATAAAGTGTCACATCTAAATAGCAAGCTCAAAATTGGCCTGAACACATGAGGAAACATAAAAAAAATCATTATAATGTCCCATAGTATTGCAAATCCTCCCCAATTAGAGAAATGACATCCTTATAGCCAAATCATGTCAAGAAAGATTGCACATAAAACTTTTCATAATAAAGTGAAACATTTTAAAACAATATCAACATAGTTATCGACTTATGAGAATTGTGATCTCAAAATAAAGTATATCCTTAAGAATCCATATTATTGTGTCAAAAAAACCAAATCCAACTCTCAAATCGAAAATTGGTGCTAACGGTAGCATCTCTTTTTGAGGGATGGGGTCAAATTACAAAATTTTGCAACCATGGTATTAAAAAGATGTAGCGCCATTAAGAAAAATCTTTAGGTCGCCAAAAAACTAGTTTTGTTGCAAACAAAACTCTAAATTCATTTTTCCCTATAGTAGTACCACCAATATCACTATATATTTTTTCAAATATGTTTCCAACAACATTTTTCAACCCCCATTTCACTAAAATCCCTAGCAATATGTGCATGAGGAAGTCGTGTTCCAAGTTATATAATAGTGGAAGGAAATCACAACTACCATGGTCAAAGTAGAGATGATTAATAAAAATGGTATTCATGTTGAGGAAGAGAGCATGTAGCCAGTGTTATCTCTCTTCTTTAGTGTTATCTCTCTTCTTTTTCAGGTATTTTTTGAAGTTTTAAGTGACGATATAGAAATATGTTTTGTAAAAAGTGTTTTTTTTATCAATTTTTGAATAATGATGATATTGGCATTGCCATTTTTTTTTAAATAGCTATTTAAAACAAACGGTGTTGATGTAGTGATGTCATTTTTTTTTATTTTTTAGGGTTTTTTTTAATCTTTTTTTTGGTGATTCTCATGTCACCAATATTTTCTAATCATTATATTTAGGGGTTTCGTTTCTTTTAAGAAAGATATGAGTAGTGACTCAAATTCCACCTTAATTTTCTAATTTGATAACATTTCATTGTGAACTTATAAAATTAAAGGTGAAATTTCATAATTTTACATAATCTAAGAAGATAATTGCCTTAAATTTAAATAAAATTGGTAAAAATTTTACAAAATTCTACTAAAAACTATCCGAAGTTTGGGCAAAATTTGTCAAATTTCACCAAAGGTCACGAAAATTATTGCATGGAAGAGGGGATACTATTGAGAATCACCTCCCACCACAAGAGATATTTGCAACATCCCCCACTCTTTGCTTGTGTAAAATTACTCAAAATTGCTCAAAACGAGGCTAAATTTGGTTAAATTTGATGAAACTTCACAAGAATTATTTAAGTTTGAAGTAGGGAGGGAGGGGGTGATGTCCAACATTAACCCCTCTCTTCCCCCACAATATTTTCATGCTTTAATTTTGATAAGAAATTTAATCAAATTGTTTGAATGGAAGAAGGGAGATTCCCAACACCAAATCGACCCAAAAAGCACTATAGTGCATCACCCCCGCCCCTTTTGTGCATATTTTCTAAAAATTACTCAAATTTGAGTGAAATTTGACCACATTTTGGTAATCTAGAAAATTTAGGCAAATTTTACTAAGTTTCAAGTATGAATGGAGTGGGGTAATATTTGGAATATAATACAATACAGAGAATATAGAAAATTAAGACGATTTTGAGGATTAATTATGTCACTGTTGTCTTGATGTAAAACCATTCTTGCAACCAGATGTTCAAATGTAAAGATTGTGTATTGCAATAGGTTGTAGTATAGATTGCATTGCAAAGGCTTGCATAGATTGTATTGTAGATTTTTTTGTAGAGATTGTAAAGCTTGTTGTCTTTAGAGAAGCATTTACTTGTATCCATCATCATAGTTGTGCTTAATGGAAAGGAAAACTATAAATAGTATTAGGAGAATTTTGAGGTCTAAAATGGGCCTCAAAACAAAATCTGTATTATCAAAATAACCTTTAAAATAACCAATCACATTCTAGAGGATGACATCATTTCGCTTAGTTGAGGTGGCATTGGTTGAGTTAAGAAATCTTATTAGTCAAATTCACAATGGCGGATGAAACCCATAATTGACTGTGACAATTGATTCATGGTAGGATCTAGGAGCCAAGGGGATTCTCACAATTCGATATTACACACAATTATGCACAAAAACAACAAAAAGAGTGAAATTATCAGTCACAAATGTAGTCAATAACTGATATTATTATGATTGTCCAACATGTAAATATGTATGGATCATATTCATATTACATTAGGGAGAAATTATTAACCTTTGGAGGCCATATGGATGCATACAAGTGTCAGACTGTGATTGGACCTCAAAACCCCCTTAGGTGGATCAATGAGCTTCCTAAACATCCCAAACAGTCACGAATGCAAGTTTGAACATAGTTGGGGCATGTCAAAACATAAATGAAGGCATAATAGTCCAGTGGGTGAGCACATGGGTGAGTGGGAGTGGCTTTGGGAGGCAATAAATGCCCAAGGAAGGACAAAAACCACCACAAGCATGCACTAGCGCTTATGGTCAAACATATTCCCTGATTTAAGGGATGGGGAGCACACCAAGACTGATATTTACTTAATGAGGGCACATGGACTTCCTAAATGATCAAAGTGGAGCACCTCAACTGTCATAATGATACAAGTGGAGTGCCTCAACTGCAGTAAATGATCAACATAGCCTAAGTCTTGGACCATATGACAGCATAAAAGACAATGAAATCTATCCTAGGTGTATGATCATGGTACTAAGGTGTATTAGTTCTCTAACACCTCCCCCCAAAGCCTAACTTAGTACAGCTTATACCAAATATTATTGAGGCCTTGGAAACTAAGGCTCAAGTCACCTCATACAACAAAAAATTATTTGTCCATAAACAACAAGGTAAGGAGGAAAACCACAAGGGAACAAAACCTCCCCTCTAAAATGGACATGGAGAAAAAATATGAAAGTGAATATCATCCATCATCATGTGTCACCACTCCAAGAATGAATCTCAGATAGGTGAATGTCTTCTCTGTGAATCTCATAGTGAATATGTCAGCAGCTTGCTCTGTCAATGGGCAATACTCCAAGGATATCACATGTTCCTGCACCAAGCTCTGGATGTAGTGCATGTGTGTCTCAATGTGTTTGGGCCACTTTCTCTGCACTAGATTAGTGGAAATATTTATTTCACTTTGATTGTCACACCAAATTAATATGGGTGAATCAAATTCAAATCCAAGCTCCCGAAGAATACCTTGCAACTACACACATTGTGTGTTCATTGCTCCTTGGTACTCGACCTCATCGAAAGAGAGGGATATGGTGTGTTGTTTCTTGCTTTACCAGAATATGGGACCATGTGAAAGAATGAATACATAACCTGAAGTGGACTTTATGTTAATGGAATCTACATCCTAATCAGAATCAGTAAATCCAACTAGTTCTAGTGGATAACCACCAGCATAGTGTACCTCGAAGTGTTTGGTTCCTTTAACATAATGCGGGATCCTGTTGGCATCCTTCCAATGAATCTCATGAGGTTATTGCATGTATCTATAAAAAAAACTTACAACATATTCCAAATCAGGTTGGTAGTGTGTAAGATATAGTATACTCCCAACTAGTTGTATGTACAACACCTAGTTTTATTCCTAAAAGGAATGGGCACTTGTTTGCCTTACATTAAGACATTTTAAAATTAAATAACATGTCTGCGGGATACTTTGGTTGGATGATATTGATTCCTGCTTTAGATTGCTCAATTTCCAATCCAATAAATTGCCTCAACAATCTAAGGTCAGTCATGGAGAATTCACTATGCAAAGAAGACTTAATTGATCCAATATCTTTATTGCAGCTACCTGTAATAAAAATTTCATTAACATACATCACTATTACCTGAAATAATTCACCATCATGCTGAAAATACACATTAGGATCATATTTACATCTTTTAAAGCCAAGCGAAAGCAGAAAATTGTCCATCTTGGCATACCAAGCCCTGGGAACTTGTTTGAGGCCATAGAGAGACTTCTTTAACCTGCATACAAGTGAAGGACACTAAATGAAACATTAAGGTTTCTGAATATATATATACTCATGAAGTTCCCCATGAATAAATTTACTCTTCACATCCATGTGGTGAACCTCCCAACGCTTAGATGCAGCAATGGCTAAAACTAGCATGATAGAATCCATCTTTGCAACCGGTGCAAATGTCTATGTATAGTCCACTCCTTGGAATTGATAGAAGCCTTTAGAAACAAACCTATCCTTGTACTTGATATCATAACCATCAAAAACCACTTTGGTCCTATAGACCCACTTACATTGCACTAGTTTCCTCTTGGAGGGAAAGAGAACAAATTAGCAAGTCTCATTGTCCTGCAATGACTTCAACTCTTTTTGCATGGTTGTTTTCCATGTTGGTTCAAGTGATGCTTCCTGATATGTCTGAGGATCATATCCAACCATCATGAATCATCTATCAACAATATTCAATTCACAAGTAGAGTAGGCATTGTGAAATTGAGATCTAGTCTTCCTAGAATCTAGTGGATCACCAGCAAGATCCCCATCTGCTTCAATGGTTTTCTCAAAAAACTTGGGCCGAATTGGTGATTAATGATATGAATTCATGTCATCATCATCATCAATATCAAAATCAGAAAAACCATAGAATGATTCATCACTTACATGATCATGGAGTGGAGGATGTGAGCATTCCCCTTGAGCTAGTCTGGTCTCTTGCATGAGGTCTTCTTTGAACTGCACACTCCTTTCAATAAATATCTTCTGAGATGAGGGATCAAATATATTGTATCCATTTGCATCTTCAGCATATCCAACCATAATGTACTCCTTTCTTTGAGGTTGCAAGACCTTTCTCTTCTCTAGAGGAATCTTAGCCCAAGCCTTTGAGCCAAAGACCTTGAAATGAGAAACACTTGGCTTGTGACCACAATAAGCCTCATATGGAGTTTTTCCATCCAAATATTTGTGAGGAGATATTTTTTGGACATATTCAGCACATTTAATGGCTTCATCCCATACCTTAGGATTCAAATCCTTTGCTTCCATCATACAGGTTGTCATCTCCTTGAGAACCCTATTCTTACGCTCTGCAACCACATTTTGTTGTGGTGTGTAGGGCACCGAATGTTGCATTTGTATGTCGCTTTCTTAAAAAAGTTGCTGCAAGATCTTTTTCACGTAATCTTTTCCATTTTTAGTCCTAATAACCTTTATCTTATTCCCACATGCATTCTCAACCAAATATTTCCAAACTTTGAGAGTCTCAAAAACTTCATATTTTAGTTTGAGAAAGCACACCCAACAGTACCTTGAGAAATCATCTATGAAGGTCAAAACATACCCTGAATTTCCATAAGAGGGTGTGGGAAGAGGCCCTATGAGGTCTGAATGAAACAAATCAAGCGCTTGTATAGCTCTCCTTTCCTTTCTCATATATTTGCTATGCATGCTTTCCCACTACACATCCTTTGCATGTGCCATTTGAGAACTTAGTAGAAGGAAGCCCTTCCACCATACGTTCTTTGCTCAATGAATGAAGGTACCTGTATTTGAGATGACCATATCTCTCATTCCATAACTCTCTTGTCTCATTGGCATGTGACAGGAGCACATTCCCTTGTGAGTAGGGGAGGAAGTGAGAGAATTAGTACATTCTCGGATCATGGTCAGCAAACCCAACTGCCACAACTTGGACTGTAGATATTTCTGCTATCTCCATTGCATTTGGAGTAAATGTTACTCTCTTGGATTCACCAGTGTGTGTCATTTGATACACTGAGAGTAGGTTCATTTATAGATCAGGAACAAACAACACATTGTTGAAGTACCCATCTTCAAGATCAATCTTACCAATCCCTTTGGTTTGGATTTCTGAATCATCACCCATACGAATGGATTGACCATGGTAAGGATGCAAGGCTGAGAAGGAATATTGCATGGAGCGCATGTGCCTAGAGGCACCTGAATCTATGATTAAGGAATAAGATATTGAAGAACCTGCAACCAAAGCATGGCACCTCTCTTTGTTGTCTAAGCTTGAACCACCATCTTTCTTCCTTCCGCCTTCTGGTAGAGGGATATTGTTCTTCTCAAGAAGTTGTGCCATCGTGTCTATGGTATTATTCATGCAAGCACTCTCTTGATGCCACCCCTTGTGACAATAAGTGCATTTGGTATTCTTGTTCTTCTTCTTGTCCTTGTCCTTGCTAGGGTTTGAACCACCATCTGAAGATTTGGGTTTCTCCTGCTTCTTCTCTTCCTACTTCAAATCTCTAGATTTCTTCTTTCCTTTGGCTGGATTTGAAACACCTGCAGCAAGGACTTGATCCTTACTGGATTTGATGGTGCCTATTTGTACCAGCTTGTCTTTCTCTTGTGTCAATGACTCCATGAAGTCTGTCAATGATGGAATCCTCCAATTTCAAGCTGTGAGCTTTCTAGAGTGGAATGTTGACATAAACAAAGAATACTCTGGACCTAGCTTCAAAAGTATTGATAAGATAAGTTTCTCCTCTTTCTTTTCTATGCCTTGCTATTTCAATTGAAGCACCAATGATTTGAACTTGGTGAAGAACTATTGGATTGTCTCATAATGAGATGGACTCAGTGAAATCAGCTCATTTTCGAGCTGGTTAACTCTCATCTCATCAGTCTTCCCAAACAATGCCTCAATCTTGAGCCATACTTCACTGGTATTTTTCAGAATGTCTACATGGAAGAGTAAGTCTCTCAAAATGTTGAGATAAAGCATTCCAAATTCCTCATCAAGTTTGTTGAAGTACTTCGATTTCTCCACAGGAGAGTTGGGCTCGGTCTTAGTCCCCATGGTGACTCTAAACAGCCCTTTCGACCTCAGCTGGATCACCATTTCGGACTTCCACTCAAAAAAGTTGAATTTTTTCAGCAATACATGAGTCTTCTCCATTTATGCTCGCACACTGAGTGACAAAACTATTGATTATACCTACAATGCAAACACTCAAATTTCTCTGGAAAATGCCCTAAACAGCAAGTCAAACGCTATGGTTTTGATTTGTATCTCTAAAGAGTTATGATACCATGTGAGACTTGATCCACGGTAGGATCTAGGAGCCAAGGGGATTCTCACAATTTGATATTACACACAATTATGCACAAAAATAAAAATAAAAATAAAAAAGTGAAATTAACATACACAAATGTAGTCACTAACTGATATTATTATTATTGTCCAACATGAATATATGTATGGATCAGGTTTATATTACATTAGAGAGAAATTGTTATCCTTTGGAGTCCATATGGATGCATACAAGTGTCAGATTGTGATTTGATCTCAAAACCCTCTTAGGTGGACCAATGAGCTTCATAACCATCCTAAATGGTCATGAATGCAAGTGTGAACATGGTTGGAGCATGTTGGAACATAAATGAAGGAAGGCTAGGCATGGGTGAGCACATGAGTGAGTGCGAGTGGCTTTAGGAGGAAATAAATTCCCAAGGAAGGCCAAAACCCACTACAAACATGCATTAGCACCTATGGTCAAACACATTCCCTGATTTAAGGGATGGGGAGCATACCAAGATTGATTTGTCATTAATGAGGGATCCTAGACTGACATAATGATCAACATGGCCTAAGTCTTGGACCATATGACATAGCATAAAATCTAATGAAATGTCTCCGAGGTGTATAATCATGGTACTGAGGTGGATTAGTGCTCTAATATTAACCATATCATTGTTGTAAAGAAAGTACTCGTAATGAGAAAACTACCCATAAATTATTTTTGAATATAATATAAATGTACTAGCAAAATAAAGTACTCTTAAAGTACTTTACTTGTATGTGTGTGTGTAGTCATATCAATTCATAGATTAATCACAAGTAAAGTACTCTTAAATTACTTTACTTGTGTGTGTGTGTGTAGTCATGCCAATTCATAGATTACTCACAACTTTATACTTAAAATTCAAAAAATAAACAAGAAAGTACTCATGTCCATTCATAGATTACTTGCAACTTTATATTTGAAATTACCCTAATGAATGTCAAGGAATATCAAGCATAACCTCATCTTCAATGATTTATGGGACGACATTTGTAAAGGAAAGGGTGATGCTTCACCTAAAGAACCTATATAAGACAAATACATTTATATATGGAAGCACAAAGATAAGAAGGCATACACATTGAATGTTGTTATAGTAAGCGAAGAAGTGAGTCAACATATCTCATTTTCTAATAATTCGTATGATTCTTTGAAGAAGTTGAAAAATTTTGTATTATTCACAAACAAAATTGGAGTTAATTAAGTTGTTGTTGAAGCTCTTCAACATAGAGTTGAAGGATAATGATCTAATGGTTGTAGCATATTGAGTTAAAGCTATTATGCATGGAATTGATGCTACTATTGTGAAAGTATACCTTACTCTTATAGCCTTTGTCAACGTCCTCTACCCCACATATCCCACTATCTTGAGTCACTTCACACTAGTGGCCAATTGAAATATTTCAGATTTGAAAACTCATTTTAGACATGAAAATTCCCCAAATGAATGTCAAGGATTATCAAGCATACCCTCATCTTCAATGATTTATGGGATGTAATTTGTAAAGGAAAGGGTGATGTTGCACCTAAAGAACCTACATTAAAAAAAGAGCTTGATATATGGAAGCACAAAGATAAGAAGGCATACACAATAAATGTTGTTATAGTAAGCGAATAAGTGAGTTGGAATATCTTATTTTCTAAGAATTAATATGATGCTTTGAAGAAGTTGAAAAAGTTTGTATTATTCATACACAAAATTGGAGTTAATTAAGTTGTTGGTGAAGCTCTTCAACATAGAGTTGAAGGATAATGATATGATGGTTGTAGCATATTGAATTAAAGTTGTCATGCATGGAATTGATTCTACTATTGTGAAGGTATACCTTACTCTTATATCCTTCGTCAATATCCTCTACCCCACATATCCAACTATCTTGAGTCACTTCAAGCTAGTGGCCAATTGAAAGATCTCAAATTTAACATTCTGGTGGAGAAAATTGTAGAACAAGAGAAAAACTTTGGAAATACGACAATTCAACCCACTAGAAATATTGTGTTCCTTGCTCATAAAGAGAAGAATCAATAACATAATTCTTCTAAAGGATATGGCACTAAAAGAGGGCATGGAAGAAAGAATTTCAAAGGTGTAGGGAATATACATAACCATGAGGGATTTGATCTTCAATGTGTCTATTGTGGAAAAAAGGGACACGAGACAAAGACATATAGAATTCCTTGGGAGAATATCACAATGAATAAAGAGAATAATAATTAAAAAGTAGAACTCTTAAATCAAGTAAAGCTGTTGTTGCACATTGTGTTGTTGGTGTCACAATAAAGTTTTTTTCAATACTTCACTTGCCTCTTGGAGGGATACTTGGTTTCTTTCAACATAGGTACAACCTGCCACATGAAATTTAGAAGAGGATTTTTTGAATATTTGAATGACAATGTGGATGTTGTAGTGTACTTTGTAGATAAGCCCAACCTCACATTTGAATTATAACACTCAACATGTAGGCTCCCTTTACAAATTTCTATTCAGATTAAAGTGGCATCTCACGACAAGAATATATTTCAAAATTTCGTTGATGAAGGAGCCTCTACTTGTGTTATTTAATTAGCATTTTGGAAAGATTTAAGATCACCCACATTGGTCCCATCCCATACTATGCTGAAGAAATTTTATGGACATTCATTCCCACCTCACAGACTTATCGTTCCTTTCCCAATCAAATTGGAGGGTAAGATAGTTACAATTGAATTTGAGGTAGTGGATGTGCCCATAGATTACAATATTATATTGGACATAATTGGATACATGTAATGATGGTAGTATTATCTTTAATTTTTTAGTGGGTCGTTACAATTAACCAGTTAGATTATTGTACACTTGACACTAGTGTCCATTCGAATGTACCTTTCATTAGATATTCACAAAAGGTGATTCAACATATTGGGGTAGGAATGTTTAAGGATGTTTCCCTCATGGTAACTCTTACAATACCACCACCAGTACCCATCCAAAACATTTCTCTAGTGTTCACCATAACATATGTGGCCTACTTCCCATTATCAGTTTTTCCCAAACCCATTCCATTGGATGACTCTACTACATTGCATGTTGTCTCAACAAAATGTTTATTAATGGAAAATGATGAAGGGTAGAGCCCAATTCTTTGGAATGTGGTGGATCAAAAATTAGCTTATCCATATATGTTGTAGATGTTTCATACCAATCTATTTAAATGGCTTCGGTATATTTAGATAAAATTAAAGGAAATTTGGGGTCTAAAATGGGCCTTATAAAAAACTGTGCCATGGATGAGCTGGATTGAGTTGAATTTTTAAACCAATAGAATTTCAATATCTTTGGTCAACCATTATGGTTGAGTTGGACACATAATGCTTATGTGTCATATTTTTATGACAATAGCTAACTCCATATCAACCTCACCTTGGTTAAGTTCTTGAAAAGATCACCTTGAAATAAGATAAATAAACTTTAACTAATAAATATAGAATATTTTATTTGATCACTGCTTCCAACTTCTCTAAAACATAACCTTCGCATTAATTAAAATTGTAGTGGAAGCATTTTGAAATACTAAAAACATTTATTAATCAATTTTTTTAAAAGAAAACTAAATAATATTTAATTTAAATAGACTTATCTTGAAATACTAAATGAAAGATATTTAGTATTTTAATATTATTAAATAATATTTAAAAAATAAATATATTTAATTATTACATCCAAAAATAAATAAAACATTTAAATACTAACAAAATAAAAAATAAAAAATATTTTTAATGCTACTAAAATTATAATAAAATTTGATTTTACTTTTTTTCTCTCTTACCTACCTACCCATTAAACCACAATTTTTTTTATATTAATATAAAAAATAATATGAATATACATAGTTTATTGTTTTTTATTTTATGTGATGTAATATTTTTTATATGAATTAATATAAAATTATTTAAAAAAATAATAGTGATTTTTTTAATAGTATTATAATTCTATTTTTCATTATAAATGAATATATTTGAGTTTTACATTTATTAAATATATAAAAAGTAGTGGTCTATTCATTTAATATATATATATATATATATAATTCAAAAGTTTCCTATCATTTATTATGTGTGCACAAGAATCTAAATATTTCATTAATATTTTTGACCAATATCTCTTAACTCTACATTAACTCAATATAGTTGTCAACTACCATTAATGAGACGATTTAGGTTGGCTTTCATTAGATTTTCATTAGATTTAATCTGACATGGCATATTTGTAGTGTGATGTGGCTTTTTTTATTATTTTCCTTAGGAGGCCCATTTTAGACCCCAAATTTCCTCTAATATGATTCTTCCCTTACAAGAGGAATATGATCCAACCACTTCACCCATATGGGTTGTTAACTCTCCCATCTCACATGACTTATTGGACGACAATTTATCTTCACATGAGGTTATCCTTGAATTTATGAACATACGGTTACACCCACATAAAGGCATATTTTGTGGGGTCACTAAGAGAATGCGTGGTTTATTTATACCCAAATATAGGAGCATTCTTTGCATCTTCCTTGATATGATCAATCATATTTGGAAGCTTGCATATAGGTTTAACTCATCACTCCATTACGATGCATTTAAACATTTTTCACCCAAATTTTCCATAGGGTCAAACCTGTTGGAAGTTGGTGCATTATCCCATCCTACATGAATTTTCCACCATTCCAACAAAATGGCCTACAAAACATGGGACACTAATATAGTTATAACCCTATTTCCATTTTGTTTCCCATGTTGATTTTTTCTCATAGGCTTGGGAGCCTTAGTATCATCATGACTTGGAGTTTGAGACCACATATTCCTCTAGTACTTGATGGAATCCATTATCATATTTTTCTAGCTAGTACCTGATGGAATCCCTATTTTTTGTCATTTTACATTAACGGTTGTTAAAATACCCACTTGTGCATTTGTTCCTACTGCTTCGCTACATATTTCTTATGTAGTGTATTTTTCATTTGCAGACACTTTTTGCTACTTGATGTTTATAAACATTTTCTCTTGTTGAATTGAACCATAAACTTGGAGTGAACATCGTAAAGAGTGTACATAACTAGCCCAACCCTTGTTTGCAACTTCAACCTTGGCTTGTCTTGACCCATTCCCTTGGAAATTTAGGCGCAAACCTTTAAGAGATTCATTTCCTCCATTGTATTATAGCATTCTTTATTATTTTTCAAGCTTAGACATTTAAAAGGAAAAAACATTGAAAAATATAAAATCCAAAAAGGGGATGAGTGAATTCATTTACATTTTATCATGGAGAGAAAACGACAATAATTAGTCTGTCAACCTTGAACACAACACATTTTTTCATCGGTTATAAGTACACCTAGTTCGTCCACATTTTCCTTAAGAAACTATACCATGATTTTGAATAGTACTCCACCGATGGGTTATCCTTCTCTTCAATATGAGGCATCCATGAATGCATATGGAGTTGGTGGATTTCATTAAATTCTATTATTTGAGTCTTATGTTTCCAAGTGTCACTATGCATAGTGTTCTACATTTAAGGGAGGTCAAATTCATGTCGTTCATTCCTAAAATATTCTTGTCCAATCATGTTGATCTTCCTAATGCCAATATACAGTGTTGGATCTTGTCAACTCTACCAAATTATATCAAACCTTATATCTATTTTTTTCATGTCAATTGATGTGGGATACATTATGGCCCTCTCTCTGACGAACCTCTTACTATCAACACTAAATCACTATCTAGGAAATGATTCTAGGAACCCTGGAGTACCTTGGATCTTGCAGTCATTAGTGGCAAGTTTCCTCATGAAGGACAATGGGTATACATCAAGGACCTATAATTATTCATTTCTACAAGTTTTCGAACACAAGTCATCTATGCACACTTGTTATATTGTACTCAGTACCTTGGATCCCATCAGCATTATAGGTGGGCCTCCTTGCATATGAAAACAACATACAAAAATGACCGATGATCAGACGATTTATTATTATACTTGACTACAATTCATTTCTTCACATAATATCAACTTATACTGTCATTAGTTTTGGTTAAAGACCTTTGGACAAACAATAGTATCACTCATCGATGCTAATTGCTCAAGTTGCACAAGATTAAATCGCCATGTTGAAGTATCATGAAGATCTTGATATCTCACACTTATCATAGTGCATATTTACATTCTTAAATGTACTTTTGACATTAATCCATTGTGTATTGTTCATGGCCATGCTTGTTTACTCCGAAGCATGGGTATACCCACCTTAGGAATTTATTATATATTTGGAAAATTGCCTTGTTTTGCTTGCATATGCCTTCCAACTCTTGCATTTATGGTTCTTCTGCTTATTCCTTCATCTATGATTATTGATTATTCAATTAACGTTTTTTGACCATCAACTTTTCTTTTGACCTCACACATTAGGGAGCATCTATTATCACAATATTTAACAACCTTAATTGCATGGATCAAAAGCATGTACTAATTCTATCCCCAACATGAAGATTGAGTAAAAACAATGAAATGAAGTACTTTTCCATGGCTTAATCACTACTTTCCTAGAAGAAAGGTGTAAATGGTTACTAGTTTTTTCCCTTAAGAGGAAACCATGGTCATTAGGTTGTTAATTTGAGCTAAAAAGGGTCACCACAAGCTTAAAGTGGAGGAAAATACAGGAAAAGTGAAATAAAAGGTGTGAAAAAGCTCAATTATGGAGAAAATGTGAATTCAGTACATGCAACATTGGTATCTTCACCCATATTGGGATTACCAACCACATTGGATTCCCACCTTTCTCACCTAGTCTAGGGCTATAAAAAATCCTTTGAAATAGAGGCTTGGGAGGATGATTTGATTAAGAATTTGAGAGAAGACGAAACACTGACGGAAGAGCATTAGTCTCTATTTGTCAAAGACCTTGGTGATCAAGTGCTAAGGTAAAAGGAGAAATAAACTAGACTCTGGAGAAGGATGGAACTGCAAACAACAAGGATATCAGTATTGTACTTCATCGTTTATCTAATGCAAACGAGTTCAATTTCCCCAATACAAGTTATCAATATTGTGTTTATAAAAAAGATCCCAATTTTAGTAGATTTAATTAGTTTTTTGTCAAAAGGAATGAAAAAGATATTTTTATTGTGTGTAGGTGATATTGAGAGCATTAGGAGAAACAAACAAGAAAGAAACATTAGATCACAAATCATTGCACAACCACACTACAATAATCATTGCTCTCCCTCCGTCCCTTATTTCTAAACTTCTTAGAAGTGATAGATAGATCTTATGAAAGTAGGTAGTCATGCATTTGTACCTCTGCCAATGGCCCACACCAAGCCATTGGGAGATCTAAGCTCTACTTTCTAGCACTGATTCGGATTTTCTCATGGAAAAAATCTTGAAATTTCACTTAGATGCTTGGAGTCACGAATAGTTATTCAAATTAAAAGTGGAATGCTAGAAAAATGATCCATAGAGATTATGGTTTTATTGTAAATAATGTAAATATTGGAATTTTTAGTTACTAGAAAATGAGGTGAACAATCATGTACTTAGAATTAATCCATATATGAGTCAAATTAAAGAAGGATAATTTATACTCCAAATGGAAAAAAGGTAAATATATGTACACATGTTATATTATGAAAAAAAGAAAATTAACAAAGTAATTAGGGAAAGAGCTTGTAGGAGAAAAATATAATCATAGGTGGGAAAATACATGTTATATTAAGAGAAAAAGAAAAGTTAACAAAAGTAATTACATGGAAAGAGTTTGTAGGAGAAAAATATAATCATAGGTGGGAAAATATTAGATAAGTAATAAATTAAATAAAATCTAATTATGCATGGAAAGATAAGTGGCTTAAATAACAAGTTCTATAAAAAGAAGTTCTATAAAAAGAAAGCTTGAAAAATAGAGAAAAGTTATTATACACCATAAAGTTTGATGGTATTCTTAATTCAAAAAATGTTGTTAATTGTTTTGAAAATTTGGAATTGATAATAGTCAAGTTCATAAGCTTACGATTCTTTGAACTTATTACTGGTAGCTTGAAGGAAATTATTGTGAGGTGAATGTATTATTAAGGAGTTTATGAAGTTGTTAGGGGTTGGAAGTTTGAGTTTGTTGATGTTAAGGGCAAGTCGGGGGGATTGATCCTAGGATGGAGGGTTAAATGTTTTAAGTTTATAAATGCTTGGGATGTAAAGTCTAGTATTGATCTATATATTTTCTCTATTGAATCAGAAATGGAATTATGTTTTGTAAATATATATGGGTTGTATATTGACAGAGAGCTCTATTGCGATAAACTCTTATCTTTAGGGTGTATTGTCCAAAAGAATTTGATATTGGGTGGGGACCTAAATTTTCCTTGGGGTGGTCTGAGGTTTGGGGGGCAATAGCCCATGTTGATAATCTATCTGTTTTTGTTAAGAAGATGGAAGAGAATGATTTGTTGGATATTGAACCAAGTAAATTGAACTTGGCTTGGACTAACAAAAGGACTAGTAATGCTAGAATTGGTAAAAGGATGGATAGATTTATTGTATTTGAATATTTGATGGGGAAACAACTCAGATTTAGACATCAGGTGGTGCAAGGGGATGATTCAGATCATTATCTGGTGTTTTTTGAGGTAAATTATGGGAGCACGAAGCCACCATGTTCGTTCAAATTTAATGCAAACTAGTTAATGGATGATGGTTTTGTTTCATTGTTGAAATAAAATTGGAACACTTGTGAGAATTGGTCCCGTGTGTTTCCATCATAGTATTTCGTTGGGAATTTGAAAAAGATTAAAAGAATATCTATTGCATGGTTTGTCAAGAAAAAGAAAAAATAATCTGAAGACATAGATTTAAAGGTAATTGAGACTCTGTTGGTGGAAATGTTTTGGTTTTATTTCATATGAGACAAAAGAGATTGTGCTTAAGTTGGAAGCCAGTAGAAAGAACATTTTGCTAGGTCATGAAAATGAGTGTATACAAAAGAGTAGAGTTATGTGGCTCTCTTCTAGTGATGAGAATACAAAGTTCTTCCATCAATATGCAAATTATAGACAAAATGTAAACTCTAAATGGAATATTATTGATGATAATGGTGTAGAGTTTGAAGGATTTGAAGACATTGCTAAGGCTGGTATAAATCATTTTGGGAATGTTTTCGAGGAAGATAGGAATTTATCCTTACCTAAGATTATAAACCATGCTCATTATTTTCCATCTTCGGTCACTAAAGAGGAAAATGAAGAGTTAATGGAAGAAGTGACCCATAATGAACTTCAAGCAATTTTAGCCCAATTTAAAAAAGATAAGAGCCCAGGCCCAGATGGCCTTCCAGTGGAATTTTTTACTGGTATTTTTGATGTGGTTGCACATGATTTATTGAAGGTTATTAATGAATCTATATTGAGTCGAAATATCTCATCTTTTTTCAATTCGAATTTTATAGTCTTAATACCTAAAACTGGTTCTCTAAAGGTTTTTGAGGATTTTAGGCCTATATCCATATGCAATTGTGTTTATAAGATTATAGGGAAGGTCTTATCCACAAGAATTAAGAAGGTTTTAAAAAATTACATATCGGGAGAACAGTTTATGTTTTTTTCCCAATCGCCATATTCATGAGGTTGTGGGTGTTGTACATGAAGGTATACATTCCATCAAGAGTAAGAAGCTAAAAGATGTGGTGTTTACAATTGACTTATCCAAGGCTTACGATAGGGTAAGCTAGATGTATTTAAGGGATGTTTTTTCCCATATGGGGTTTTCCATTCCTTTCATTACTTGGGTGATAGGGAGTCTTTCTTTTGTCTCCTTTTCTATCCTCATTAATGGATCTCCTTCTAAATTTTTTCAACCTAGTCAGGGTATTCATCAAGGATGTCCTTTATCCCCGCTCCTTTTCCTCATTATGGCTGATGGATTAGGTATATTTATCTTGGCAGCTCGATCTTGTGGGGATCTAGTAGGAATTCCTTTTGGGTATATGATCAGACTTACTCATGTCTTATTTGTTGATAATATTATCCTATTTACAAATTATTATAGTAAGGATTTGGTGAAGTTGCATGAACTATTAACGAGTGTTTGTAGGGCCTCAGGAATGTTGGTTAATGAAGGTAAATCTAAAATTATCACAACTAGAATGGAGGAGAGGGATGCTATACTTATCGCAAATTTGTTTCCTTACTCTATTAGCCAGTTAGAGGAGGGGTTGAAGTACTCAGGGTTCTGATTAAATCTGAGTGGCTACGTCAATAAGGATTATGATTGGCTTGTGGATAAATGTGAATGTAGGATAAAAAAATGGAGCCATAGATGGTTTTCGAAAGGAGGGAAGTTGGTGTTGGTTAAAATTGTTGTTAAAGATATACCTGTATATTGGATGTACTTCCGTATTTCGGTAGGTATAATTGAAAAAATAAGGAAGGTGTGTTTTAGGTTTTTGTAGTCTGTAAGGCGAGATCAAAAGGATCTGGCTTGGATCAAGTGGAAGAAGTTGTCTCTACCAAAAAACAATGGAGGTTGGGGTATACATACTCCAGTTTTGTTTTCTAATGCTCTCACAGCAAAATGTGTTTGGAAAATAATTCAAGGATCGGGATTATGGAATCATATTGTGATTTACAAGTACATATTTCTCCTTTTTCAGTGTTGGATTGGTCAAAAGTTTGGCCAAGGGTTGCATGAATATTTCTATCAGTTGGAAATCTATTCTTCAGGCATTGATTTGATTGGTACATGATTATCTTGGGAGGTTGGTGATGGATTAGAAGTGTGTGTGGGAGAATATCCTTGGGTTGGATGTGAATGGAGGCATACTTTGCTTGTTCACATTATTGAATATCTTAGGATTCATGGTTTTACTTTCCTCAATAGTATTGTTGATATGGGGACTACATCCTTCATGGTCCAGGGATGGTTAAAGGCGGAAGATGTAGGTTTGGTGGATCATGATGGGATTTTATGGAATGATTATATAGCTCTATCAAAATATAGTAATATCAGACTAACTGGGAATGAGGATGTTCTGGTTTAGTTGTTTTCTCGGAATGGAACTTATTCTCCTAAAGATGGCTATATTCAGCTAATAAAGGAAAGGGAGAATTTTGAGCATATCTGGTGGTGGAGGGTTGTTTGGAATTTAAATGTCCTCTGAAGTCTAAATTCTTTATGTGGTTCTTTCTCACTAATAAATCTCTTGCCTAGAATGTTCTAAGAATAAAAGGTAGAGAGGGACCAGGTAGATGTTATTTGTGAAAAGAGGATGATGAATCAAATTATCATTTGGTGGTGGAATGCATTTACACTAGGACTGTTTGGTCTGAAATTGGAAACAACTTAAAGATGGAAAATTTGTGGAGTGGTGAGACTATGGAACATTGCTTAAAGGATTGTTGTTCTATGGAGGAGGTAAAAGATTACATTTCTCTACCTTTGATTGTTTCTTGGAGTATCTGGAATGCTAGAAATATTAGTTGTTTTGAAGATAAATACATTTTGTCGATTCAAAGTGCTTCTCAAATTCTGGGGGTTATGTGATATTTTCCACAAGATAATATTTAGATTAAATTAGATTGGTGGTTGAGGAAGAAATTGATTAGTCTATGCCTTGGGGGTATTTTTATGGAGCGACTGGATGGGATTAGATGTTATGTGGGGTAGGGGGTATCTCTATCTTTCTAAATAGCATTGGTATAGTTTCAAAGCTGGTATAGGTGAAGGAACAAATAATTTTGTGAAATTAAGTGCTATTAGACTTCTCCTAAGGATGGAGGTGGAGCATGAAGTTAGAAATTTTTAGATTTTTGGTGATTCCCAAATCACCATAAAGAGGATTTCAAGTCAAAACATGATTCATAATGTTCGCTTGGTTCTTTTGTTGGAATAGGTTCATAGACTTATAGATTCACTAGAAAAAGTGGAGATAAAGCACATCTACAAGGAACAAAATGCTTTGGTTGATGAACTTGCAAATGATGGTGCTCAAATGTAGGAAGGAACTTGGTTTATAATTGAGCATAAAAATTCCATTACAAATGGATCCTTATATGTT
>LPNX010648902.1:190321-296446 GCA_001517045.1 Pseudotsuga menziesii
ATGTTTGGATAAGAGATATTTCTAGATAGAAGTTATACTTGTGACAAGTATGGGAAGATGTTATGAATTGTTTTGGAGATGCATCACGAGTATCATGAAAACATCTGAGAAATGTAATCCTTTTTAAATAATTAAAAATGTAATTATTTTTAAATAAAAGATTATGATTTTTTGTATGTGGAAAAAAGATCAAAATCCTTCGGGAATAAAAGTACCCTACACATTGACACAAATGTCAACCAATCAGTGTATAAGGATTGACAAAGAAAGGAGCAAATAACTAAGACATCACGAGGTATATAATTTATTTGAACCAGGTCTATCAATACCAAGGATAAACCATACTTTGCAATGGTTCAGATGAATTATATATAATATATATATGACAAAAATGGTGGATTTTCTCAACCGATACACCAAAGAAAGTGAGCATTCATAGTCGGCCGAGTTAGTCATTTGTAATAACATCTGTCACATTTCAATGCCAACTATAAATTGCTGAGGCGAGTATACTCCACCAAGCAGATTTTAATAATAAACTTGAACTTGATTCTAATGGTTGTAGTGAATTCATTCCAATATATATAATATTGATCATTGAAAATACTTTTAAACCAAGATTACATGTCTTCATATATTTGTTTTAGTATGGTTTTGACGTCATGTTATTAACTGTGAAATTGATGGTTCTTCAATTACGATTGTGATTGTTGTTGACTTAGTTTAATGAAACAAAAGCTTCAAAGTGGTAATATTCCATACACTTTGATATTTTGTAACTAGATGTATTGATTTTGAAGGAAGGGATATGAGTTAGTAATAAGAGTGGAAACATCATATAGATAATTTTGACGACTTAGTTTAATAAAGTAAAAGCTACAAAGTGGTAATGTTTCTACACTTTGATATTTTGTAATTAGATATATTGATCTTGAAAGAAGGGATAGTGTTAGTAGTAAGAGTGGGAGCATTGTATAACTTAGACAATTTTTATGACTATGTCTAAAACCCCTTTTGTAAATGTATACATGTTTTTTATTGATGTTTACAAAGATATAAACCTCAACTTCACCTTAGAAAAAACTACCCATTTAACACTGAGATAGAGATTTAAACCTTTGTATTAAAACCTATAAATCATTAAGTGCATCGTTTGTGATTTATTTATTTCATAAATTAATTCATTTAAAGTGTAAATAGATCTATTGCAAAATATTTTCATGCATCTTGTTAGAGTAACATGAACAGTCAATTTCTAATATCCTTCTATAATTCTTATTAGTATAGAAAACCTTACGGAAATTAGCAAAAAAATAGTCTTCACACTATAGTAAACACTATGTAATCCAATTCTAACATCATATCCAATTTTATAAAAAACATTTATTCCATAACATTGAAGAACACCAACAAATGCAAGAAAAATTGTTTTAATAATCATAAATGATAATATATGGATTGTGTCATACAACTATAAAAAGAAGAGCATTATAAATGTTAAGAGCTAAAATGATAAATAACTTAAAATACAACATTTTAAGCTTTATAAACCCTTTCAAATTCTTAATCAAGAGTTTAGTTAACACTTAATTGAGCATCCATACTAACCAACCCTTGATAAGAAATTGGTAAGACATGATCTCACCAAAATATTGTAAAAGTGACATATTCTCACCCAAAAAAAAATAACACTCCATGGTTTCAAACTTTCTTTTATGTTATACCTATTATTAATCCTTCATTATTATCACCAATGATAAAATGTTCAAAAATTATACAAATGTAAATTTCAAACAGTCTTTCAAAGCTAGACACCCAAAGGATCACGGGTTCTCACCAACAACGTAGAATATGTTAGAGCCTTTCTAAAATTCTCGAATCTAGTATTTAAAAGTATCTACATTGTAGTCATCTATACATTTCCATGGATGCAATAATTTATACATATTTCCATTTTCCTTAATGTGTCTTCCTCCTCTATATTGATTTCAATATGAAATTTGTTTTTATAATATAATTATAATTAGTTAATTTTTTAATATTAATACTTAAATAATGTTAATGTTTTAATTTTTTAATTAAATTAAAAATATATATATATAAAAAAATCATTTAAAATAAAATTTGATTTTTATATTATTTAAAATTATAACATTTAATTAATATATAAAAAATAGTAATTTCTTTATAAATTTTGAACATGTATAATTAAATAAATTAAGATAATTGAAATTAGTTCAATTATCTTCTCATTAAAAAATACACTATTTTAATAAAACATAAAACAAAATTCCAATTACTTAGATTCCAGGGATCTCCAAAATACACTATTTTAATAAAACATAAAACAAAATTCCAATTACTTAGATTCCAATGATCTCCAAACCATATCATGGCTTTAATTATACAGACTTCTACTTCAAGAAAAGTAAGTTCATTGATTATAATATTAAAAGCCTCGTAGAAAACCCCTTCCATTCCAACAAAGAAGAAACCGTTCAGTAAGCAATGGCTATAGATTGTTTGATTGAGAGGATGCCTGCTCCACGTCTCATATACTGCAGGACAATGGAAGTAAATGAACGATGACGTCTACCTGCCGATTATTGTCTAGGCTACAAAAATCGAGGGAGATGCCACTCGGTACAACCCAATCAAACTTTAAAGAAATATTTTAAAAAAAATAGTTAATAAAAAGACTTATTTTATAACAAACATTTAGAAAAAATCCATCATGGATTACTATATGTAAGGACATAGTAACGGTTTAATAGTTTATGATATTCAGTAGGGCTAACAATCTTAATATATTTAGTTATAGTCACATACTCTATATTTTATATGCATGCAAGTGTTTATATATATAGATTGTAATTGACATGTATTTGAAGGGTTGATGAAGCGAAGCTTGAGGAGGAGCAAGCTAGGGTTTTTGAGAGTTTTGAGAGTCGTCTTGTTGGTTTTGTGTCGGCGGCTAGGGTTCCTATCTTAGCTATCATTTCTGCTTCTTTTTCTTTCTATGGTTTTCATGGGTTTTTGCTTCCTTGCGGTGGCGAGAGGGGGTTTGTGGAGATTGCGGTGGCATTTTCTGTGGCACAACAACCCTCTTCCTCCGTGGCTCATTTTTCCTCTGTTTTCCTTCACCTGTGGAGGTCGCTCTCCTCCTTTGCAACTCGTCTTGTGGTGGCAGCAGCGGCGGCGGCACATGACCTATGGTGGTGGTCACTAGTTCCTAGTTGTGTTCATCTGCAGCAACGGCTCCGGGAGGTGTTGCACCAGTGGTGCCACCGTTTTCTTGTTTTGTGCCTCTACAAAGGTTTCTACTATCCTTGGTGGTGATTTTGTGGTGGGTTTGGCAGCTATGCCTCGTTTCTCATCGATCTGTTGACCTCCGCCTGCTGCGGCGTCGGATTCTTGGTTTGGCATTTGCAGTTGTGGCCTTCTGGTGGTGTTTATGATTTTGGTTCTATGGAGTAGTTGCTGAGGTTGTTTGGTTGTGTTTTTCAGTTTGATGAGCCCCGGCTGGGGTTTTTTACCTTGGTTGGGTGCCTAGTTTTGCTGGGTATTTTGATGCAAAACCTGCGTTTATTGATAGACTATGTTTTTTGTATGGATTTGTTATCATACTGTATTTGCTATTTGGAGCAGACTTGATATTGTTGTTAATGACAATTATGGGATGCATTACTTATCAAATGATTTTTGTAAGTTTGTATCTGTTGTTTTTTGACACAACTTTATTTTAATATAAGGTTGTCCTTTTCCCTGTGAAAAAAAAAAGATTGTAATTGGTATATATTTCCTCGCAGGTATGAATTTAATTTACATTTTAAGAAATTAATTGTTAAGTCATGTGACATAATTCATGAATATGGTATGAGAGAAAGGTTAAAACACTATGGCCTTGAATTTACGTATAGTTTCTATTGTAATAAATAGTTATGATGCAACTTATACTTATAATAAAAGATTGAATTTGTAATTTTAATTTATTTAAGACTTGAGATATGGATAGAAGGGAGAAGATAAGTAGGGTTGTTAGAGGCTGCATGTTATGCATCCTCATTTTACATCTCTGTATTCCCCATTAAGGGAGTATGAACATGATCAAATACCAACAAGTGTGGTAATAGTGATGTTGCACTCTTTTGAAACGTATGTTAAATGTTTTAACCCATAGAATTTATAGGGAAGATGTTGGAGATTCCTATTCATGGAGAAGGATTCCAAGTACCTTCGAACTCTAATGCGTATAGGGAATTAGAGAAGGTTAATTTTATACAATTCTAAGGATCCATAGATGGAAAAGTAGATGAAGCACAATTAGAAAACATGGCCATATACTAAACTCTCTAAATGTTTGCTTTACTAATCAAGGATACATTATTTAAGATATGTGATTTTTGGAGATGTAAATATTGTTGAACCAACAAAGACAAAATTAATTTGGAATGGTTAGCACCTTGTAATGTACATGAAGTGCATAATTTCATGGGATTAATTGGATATTATAGAAGGTTTGTTAAAGGATCTTCAAAAATTACAAATCTTGTTACTAAATTACAAAAGAAGAATAAAATGTTTGTGCGGATGAAGTAATATGAGCAAGCATTTCAAAATCTCAAATAATTGTTAACTGCAGCTTTTATATTGAAATTATTAGACATTGACAAAGCCTTCTTAATGCTTCAAAGGAAGGATTAAGAGGAGTGTTGATGCAAGAAGGTAGGGTTAGAGCCTATGCTTCAAGAATTCCTTGATCTCATGAAATAAATTATGCAACAAATGATTTAGAGATGGATATGTTTGTGCATACATTAAAGGTTTGGAGACATTATTTAGTTAGTAGAAAATATGAATTGAACACTATTCATCATGGACTTCAACATATATTTATGCAAAGTACTTTGAATGCAAGACAAAGGAGACGGCCAAAATTGTTAAATGAGTATGATTTTGATATTACTTGCATTAAGAGAAAGGAAAATATAAAGACAAATTTGAAAGAAAATATAGTGAAATAGAAAATATAAGATAAATGGTTTTAGGAAAACAAAATAGAATTTAGAAATAAAGTGATGCAAGTTCAAAATTACTAAGGCTATACATTTGATAATGATGAATTATAAAATATAATAAAAGGATATATTTACCACAAAATGATGAAATTGGAAAGTTAATATTATATGAGGATCATAAATCATTTTATATGGCTCATCTACCTGTAAAGGCAATGTAGCCTGTTTTTTTTTAATGGAATGAAGAAGGATATAGTGGATTATATTTTCAAGTGTCTTGAATGGCAATTAGTAAAATATGAACATCAACATCCCGCAAGAAGGTTATAACCACATGCAATTATCAAATCAAAATGGAAAGTAATATCAATGAATTTTATTATGGGTTTATCGATAACACCATGGAGACATGATTATATGCTTTTAGTGGTTGATACCTTAATGAATAGTGATCATTCAATACCAGTCAAGAATACTTATCAAGCACCACAACTTAAAAAAGTATTCATAAATTAAATTGTAAAATTACATCTTATACCAAAATTTTTATTTCAAATAGAGGATCTATATTTACTAAAAGATTTTAAATAGGTTTCCAACCAGATTTGGGAACTAAAATTTTTTTGAGTACATATTATCATCCGAAGATAGATGGTGAAACAAAAGGAGAATGAAATTCTAGAAGATATATTATGCATGTACAAAACGGATTAGTAGAATCATTATGAAGAAAAAATAGAATTGGTAGAATTTGCTTATAATAATAGTCATCAAAATTCAATAAAGACAGCACCTTTTGAATTTATGTATGGTATACCATGTAGGACACCTCTCAATTGGGATAGAATGGAGAACAAGATTCTAATTGGACCTAATGTAATACAATAAATAGAAGAATAGATGAAAGTTACTAAAGGAAGACTAAAGAGAACACGTGATAGACACAAAATGTATGTTGATGTGCATAGAACTTATAGAAGTTATGATGTTGGAGACAAAGTATTTTTGCAATTTAGACTACAATATAATTCTATTATATTTGGAATATGATCCAAATTATCACCAAGGTTTTTGTGGCCATTTCTAATCATCGAAAAGTTTGACCATTTGCTTATCAACTTACATCGCCACCATATCTTAAACACATGCATGATTTTTCCATGTTTATGTTTTATGTCATTACTTAGCCGCTTCTTCTCATGTTACATAAGTAATTTATAGGTAATGGATGAGGGGGGTTTGAAAGCCAAATCGATATACATATTGGATAAGTGCACTTGAATGTTTTAGCATCATTTGGTTGACCAAGTAAACATCCATTGGGATAATTCAGTTCTTCTACTTAGGAGGACCCAACTGAGATGCATCAACAATTCCCTTATTTTTTTAGAACTTCAAGATGAATTTTTCATTAAGAGGGAGTGTATATAAGCCCTCTTTTGATTAGACATGATTATGCTTTGCCACTTTTTATTTAATGGCATTCTACTTTAATGAATGGTTTGGTTAAAGTAAATTGACATGTATATATCTTTTGTTTTCCAATCTAGCTTACACATGGATGATGGGGTTGTATGAAAGATGTACCTAGCGTAATTGAGAGATGTGTATTGTGTAATTTTGATGCTTCTACCTGCTAGCACTCATTTCCATGAATGAGTTGGAAAGAATAGTTACATTTGTTTTGGTAGTTCATGATGTTTTCGAGAAGATCACAAATTCAATCACTCATGAGATTAATTTAAAATAAAAAAGAAAAAAGGTAAATACACATGAACCCATAAATTTAGGAAAGAGGAAAAGATCAATGGAACGCTTAGAATAATGATAGGGAAAGAGGTAGTAGTAGATAAATAATGATAATTTGATTTAAATAAAAGGAATTATGTATGCATGGATGGACACATGGGTGGGTGAATATTATATAATTTGTAAATTAAGTAAAATTTAATTATGTATGGGAAAAAAAGTGGTTTGGGAAATAAGTGTTATAAAAAGAATGCTAGGGGAAAGGAGAAATATTGATTGTTTTGAAAGTTTGGAATTGATAGTAGTCACTTGTTGGAAGTTGGAAAGATTCACAGGTAGACCATACTATTACTCTTTGAACTTGCTAATGGTTGATTTTTCAATACACAACCCCTTTGTAGCTTAAGGCTTTTTTGGGGAAGGAGAGTACCCATACAAATTGGAAGGGAGGTCAATCAATAGGGGATTAAGGATCACAAAATCAAAGAGAGAATGGCAAGGACATCATCATGTATCAATTCAAATTGAACCAAGCAAATATTATGTACAAGTATTCTTCAAATTTATATTTATTGTTAAAATAATTATTTAAATAAATTGTATTGTATAACATGATTAAATTTAAAAAACTCAAATGAAATATGGATTATTATGGAGTTAGAGCTCTATGCAATAAAAGTATATTTAGATCATTTGTAAAAGTATTATGACTTATGTCTAAAATTCTAGGATTTAAAAAAAATTAACACAACCAAATTAAAGGAATTATATAACAAAACAATAAATAAAACAAATATTTGTAACATTTAAAAAACAGTATAAAAAACTATATCATATATTAACGAATCCATATAACCTGAATCGAAATTGTTGCCCCTTCGTAGAGCTTGATGCTAAGTATCTAGCTGCCGCAAAAGCGTCGCCACTTTGGACCGACCCGCCACTCCAAAATAATAGCACCTTGGTTGTGGGTGGAAGCTTCTCACCGAGGATTAACATTTTTTATACATGTTATTATGTCCCCGACGGGGGACATTTATAAAAGCCTCAACCATTTTAATTTTAATTTTCCTGTATTAAACCTTGTTTTTTTTTAAAACTAATGTTTAGATTTATAAAAAATTTAAAATAATTATATTTCTTAATTTTAAAAATATTTGATTGGTCATTTGGTAGGTGAGGTCTCCAGTCCTCCAGCATTAGCGATAGAGGTGATGCAGGGAAGTATCTTGCTGCATTAATGGAGTATCTTGATTCAATTGATTTGGCTCGATCCGAGTCTGTTGGCTTTGTTGTTTAGACTAACCCTTTTACTTTGTAACTTGCTTTGCAGCCTAACGATACTTCAGACCCAGGTACTGCCATTAAATCTGGTCCAAAACAATAAATGTTGATCCTTCAGAGCCAACAAATACTTCACCCTGCTACTGTGCCTCTTATACAGCCTACGAGCCGACACACTTCTATTTCATAATTCTCTCATTCATTGCAGCCTCTACCATGATGATTACAACCATAGGGAATACACCTAATCGGGATCATATGCAATGCATTCGGTGATATTTGAAAACATTTGGAAAATGATCTTTATCTTAAAAGACATCAAATTTGTGAAGCAGTCATGAATGGATTTTCTGCAGACATTCGCTGGAAGCAGGCTACAGTACATACACTAGCAGTTGCAGTGTATGTTGTGCTATTTAGTAAATTTTTTATGCTTAAACATTAAACCATTTGCAATCAGCGGATTCAAAACAGCCAGCAAAAGCCCAAATCCAAAATTTGCTTCGGGACACCGCTCTTACAACCATTTTTTCCCAGGAGTTTGATTATATACCCTCGTTGTCACTGAAATTCCGCCAAAATGACTTGAATCCCTTGAGCTTTGCATGGTCGGAGGTTATAAACCAGCTAATATATTGTTGTAAATATTTGAAAGCTTTCCGTCCCAATCAGCGGACTCCTATAGCTCAATCCTCGGGTGCTTTCTTGAATGAAAATGTGGGGTCAAAGTGAGGATTGTGAGAGAGCTCTGAGAGGTCGAAACGTGCAATTTATAATCTAGGTTGTTGTGGAGGAACAACTCGCAGTTACTGCACACTAGTTTACTCCCAGCGACTAGTTATCCAGGTTAGTTATTATGAATTGATTATTAAGTAGAATATTTTGTTTTATTTTCGAATTGCGAATTTGACCTTGAAAAACTCTAGGTGGAAGAATCCTGGCTAACATCCCTGGTTGAGCCTTGGAACTCTCAATTGCGCAACCCTCTTTAAAAAAGAAGGTATTTTACTTAAATCCCCATTTAATAACTGTTTGAGTGTGTTTTAAAGCCAGTTTATTATTTCTATTTGGTTAATTGTTTGATTGTGTCCTTATGTTTATTAAATATTGTTTTAATGTTGGTTTAATATTCCTATGTGGTTGAATTGTGAAATTTATAAGCAATCACATCCTTGGTTGAGCCCTGGAACTCTCAATTGTGCAGCCCTCTTAAAAAAGGTATTTTATTTAAATCCCCATTTGATAGTTGTTTGAGAGTGTTTTAAAGCCAGTTTATTGTTTTTGTTTTGGTAACTGTTTGAATGTGTCCTTTTGTTGATCGAATAGCCTTTTAATGTTGGTTTAATAATCCTCTGTGGTTGAATTGTGAAATTTATAAGAAATCACGAACAACAATAGCTGCAAGTTTTCAAGCCTTGATAGTTCAAACCTTTAATGTTGGTTTGATAATCCTCTGTGATTGAATTTTTCAGTATTAATGGATTGTTCAATATTTGTCCCAAAGGAAGAGTACTAGCCACTAGTCATTAAAAGATGAACCATTAAAAATGGTTGCTAAGATATATATAGTAAATAACATTCAATGATGTCATAGATTGCACAAATACCTTGGCCAAATATCATTGGGTTAATAGTTTGTAGATTGTGCCAAAGTTGGTAACCAATGGTTTCTTCTACGTGCATGTATTTATAGCATGAAATCAATTTGCAACATCAATAACAAGGGTAGTAGCTGCTTAGCAACCGGCTGAAACCATGGCCTGCTTCCTGCCCCTATTCAATTATTATCTAAGGGGTTATTAACAACTTATAAGATCCTTCTGGTAGGGTTATATTTATACCTGGCCTTTTTATCCATCCTCATGTATCTCATATTTATATATTTAAGGTATCAACATAGGCACAATCTTCTACATATCAGCTAACATTTTCTTCTTATGGGGAAAGGGCCCAGTATATATATATTGGTCTACCCATAAAATATGACTCGGTAATCACTTAATGTATGTATGGGTAGCACTTTCATATTCACTATTTATCTCTTTACAAGCCTAATTCTTAACTTGTGCCAAACCTGCAGCTCTCCTTCTTTAATGGGAATCCCCGAGTCTCCATCCCCTCGGCACTATTATTATCGGCTTGAAATGTTGAACTCTTCAATGGAATTGAAGGCCTTGTCTAAAGGCTACCCAAAACCTATATCTAATAGTTGTGGCATCTAAAGGTGGTTTTAGAAATGCAGCCTTTTATTATATTCCAATTGTTCGAAATTACCATATTCCAAGTGCATTTCCAGTCATAGTTTTAGCCTTCAGGATTATCTGAGTTTATCCTTGTTGCTAACAAATCATCCTAACCAGAACGAAAGTTTATGTCATTCACTTTGCAATTGACAATGTCTAAAGACTTCCTGGGCTGGTAGCTATTTATGGAAATAGTTACTATTCATTTCAATTCTTAATGTCGTACAAGGTTTGGTTTTTGGGAACTACATACAAGTATGTAGGATCTCTGTCATCCTAAAGTACTTTATTTTTTCCTTTTTTAACCTAAAATAATAATAGTTTGGCACTAGTCTGTTCAATGCACCATACAAAATTCATGACCTAAATTAGTTACAAGTGGATCGTAAAATAAAAGTGTGGAGGAAAGCCAGTTAAGCATAAATTAAAATCCATCGAAAACGTAGATGTAACAAGAGCCAAGAGGTGGCAATGTCTCTGCTTCTTGGGTTTTGATAGATATCTTGTAAGTATGAGAGTATACTCATATGAGAATATATTCATGACAATGTTCTTATTACATTCTTGTGACAAGTCAGAATTACATTTGATTGATATGATATTTGAACATGGCACTTACATTTGATTGATAGGGATTTTGCACATGACATTTTTGCCTTTTCTGAGTCAATTTTCTTATAAATTGTTTTACACCATTAGCAATTCTCAACGTCGGGGACATAGCCACCTCATGGCTCTTGTTATATATATGGTTTTTGTTTTATGTTTTTTTGTTTTGTGATTTATGCTATTGCATCGAAGAAGCGTATTCATTAGCCCAACAGGAGAAGATGTGTAATTCATTTTTGTGCTCATCTTAAAGCTGACACATGCTATTTTAAAAAATAACATGTCAGCTCAAATTAGATTTAAAACATTTACAACTCGGTATATATTAAACTACACAAATTAGTTAAATTAAAATGTTTCCTCGATGTTTATACTCTAAAAAGAGGTTTGTACCTCGAAATATTTGATCCCTCTCGGGACTTGGTAGATCCCCTTTAAGATGGATTTATGCTAGTATGTTTTTTTCATGTATGTTATATGCTTTTATTATTTTTTATAGGTTTTTGTTATTATTATTATTATTATTATTTAAATGTTATTTTTTTTTAATGTATACGTGGGTTTATCTTTATATATTGTTTTCTTACCTTTTTTAATGTTTTGTTTAGTATTTTTATAACGGTTTTTTTCAATGTTTTTTTAAATAGTTATTTTCAAAATTATTGCTTTTTGAATTTTGAATTTTTTTGAATTTTTTTTGTGTTTAGTTAAAATTAGGTTTTTTATTTGTTTTTAAGATATATATATATATATATATATAATGTATATTTTTTTCAACCATGTGTTCTTTCGAAATGCTTGCAATTTTAACTCGACAAAAGAAAGGGGTGTTGCTAGTAACACGACTTTTCGATTCAGGGTTGATTTTTCCTTTTTTCATTACAATGATTGGCTATGAAGGCTTTGATTTCTAAGATTATGAAATTGTAACCCTGATAAAAAAAATGAGGGTGATTTTGGAGGAGCACTTTTTTTATTCGGGGGTTGATTTAGGGTTTCGATTACACTGACATCAGTCAGAGTTTCAAAAAGTTGTAATTTTAGCCCTAAAAAAAAATGGGTGCTACTGGTAGCACCACTTTTCGGTTCAAGGGTTGTTTTTGGTGTTTTGGACACAAAAAAATGAGTTTTATAGATAGAGTTCTTATTTTGAGTATAAAGTTCTCGTCAAGATGTATAATGTGTTTCTAATGGAAATTTGTTGCATGATCAATAATGCATTTCTTAACTTGTGAATTTTCTATTATACTACTATTGTCTAAAAGGCGTTGGTTTCTAATTTTCTTGAATGCAACAATACTAGTTCTGTCCATTTTTGTAATGTAATCACTAATGTAAGTCACATCAGAATAAGAATCTAATATAAATTGTGCATCCGTGTTTGCATGGCATAGTTGTGGAGCTGTTTCCATAAATGCATTTATCCAAATATTAGAGGCGTCTCTTTTTAGCACAAGTGTCGGGCAAAAAAGTGAAGATCGCACTAGAACAATGTGTGTGTGTATATATATATATATCTAACAAAAACATTGAAAATTTGAAAGTATTAGGATATTCTTTATGTTCTAAGAGCACAAATAGTTTGTTTGGTTTTCATTTAATGCCATGAGTAATATTTTTCAATGGATGCAAGATCATAGTTTTATCCATTGGAGGAAATAGGAAATTGAATATGCAATTAGGGTGGTGATGTTTTTTGCGTGTTTTTGTATGATGGCGAGTTTGGATCGGAAGAATATTTCCATCTAGAAGTGATGAATCCAAAGATATGTACTTGTCTACAAAATCAATAATCTCATGTTCATGTTTTTTCCATATACTGGTGCATTTTGAATCCAAATTAGTCCATGTTCATGTTCATTTCCCATATTATGGAATTTAGTTGTGAAAAAAATTTCTTCTACTTTTCCAAATAGATTATCATTATTTAAAATCAATGTTTGTAATGACACCGTTCTATGTCTAGTACCAAGCACAAATGACTAGATGGTTTATGATCAATGCATTGATATCTTCGTCTGGAGCATGCTTAATAGAGTTCTTTTTGTTGTAGTTTTCTATTTATTTTAGTGCATCGCATAGTGGATTCCAAAGATGTTAAGTAGAAGAAAATGCGACAAAGAAAGTAGGGGCTCCCAATTGTCGTCTCATTGCAAATAGATCCTTTTTCATATTTTTGAAAGAGTTGGGTGATGTTTGGACTAATTCAAACAATGATATGTGATTGATGAATGAAAAATATTCTTTAGATTGGATTTTTATTTAATGTCTTTTTCCAGTAGGTTGTTTCCCTTTAGGTCTCTAATCCCTATTGAAATCCAAGCACAACTTGAAACTTATTTTATGAGAATTCGAATTTCCTTAAACAATATGTTTATGGCATGTTTTTCAAAGTTAGTAGTACAA
The DNA here is from genome assembly GCA_001517045.1 of Pseudotsuga menziesii. Classification (NCBI taxonomy): domain Eukaryota; kingdom Viridiplantae; phylum Streptophyta; class Pinopsida; order Pinales; family Pinaceae; genus Pseudotsuga; species Pseudotsuga menziesii. The sequence goes on from LPNX010648902.1 coordinate 203,631, forward strand.
TGAAAAAGTTCCCATCGTGCTATTTCATAGTTAGAAAATCTATTTACAATGTCTTCAAGTCCACTATAGCCCAAAAAACAAAGTAGGTAAATTTAGTTCTTTAAAGTGCTTATGTTGAAAAGTGCCCAGTGGATGGAAAGCTTCAGAATGTGCAATTTGGATCATCTTGTTCTACAAGCCATATATTAGATGTTTTTGCACATAACCATGTACCAATGTCTTTGATACTAGTTAGGGTCTTTGTCAATTTCAAAAGAATCTAATATTCTTGCTTCTGGAGGGATATTTGGTTCTTGTTCAATTATACCATTGAACATTTTTTCCATTCACTGTTAATAACTATGACTTCATCTTTTTAAATTGTAGATTTTGACAAATCATTCATAGCAGGAATTACGAATTTTGGGTGTATTTCCAGATAAAAATGTATTTCTGTATTCTAATTTTCATTTTAACATGACTGCAACTATCAAAGTGTCATATAGGCTCCTAGGAAATACTTGTTAGACTTTATCTAGATCTGATGGGACATTGATTATTGTTCCAATTAGACTAAATTATGCTCTTCTGTGATCCAAGTTGTCTTATATGTGCAAATGTTGTTCTTGCTAATACCAAACACTCTTCCAAATTAATCAAATTCGATACAGATGGAAGCTGCCTATTGTGATGTATTTGTATTGGCGATGCATACAAAGGAAATTATCCATTTGATATTGCTTTTCTAAAATACTTGCAAATATGGTCGTTGACTTCAATTTGTTTGTTGTCTTCTCCAGATGAAAGAGAATAAAAATCCAATATGGTTTTTCTGACAATGGGAGAAATGTATTTTCTAAGTGCAAATGTTCACATTTACAACATGCATGGATTGGTGTGTCTTGAATAGATTGAAAATTAGTAATTTCCCTTTTGGATTTCTCATTCTTCTTTTGTAGTTCACTTGCATGTTTTCCTTTTATTCGGATATCTTGTTTCAAGCAACGCAAATTTCCATATTTCCTTAAATGAACCCTACTACTAACTCCTTTTGATATTTGATCATGTATCCCTTGTTGATACACATAATTTGTTGCATAAATCAAGAATCTTGCAATATTTTGTCTTCTAGTACGTTTTCTCTTGTTTCCAAAGGTAGTTGCTCTATATGTATTAGCAAGTGTGCCTATACAATGCATTTGGATAGATTGATTCTTATGACATTTTTTTGTTCTATTACCCTTTGTACTACTTTTCTTCTGCTTGCAATTGTTAAATTTTCCATTGTCACAATGACCTTGCTTTCCAAGTGAAGAAAACACTCTCATTGTTCTTGCACCATTTGTTTCCAATAGCTAGAAATGTGAATGCATTAAATATAAGACATGTTTCAGAAGATATGGAACTTTCTGATGACTTGCATGTCAAATGGAATCTTTGCGCAATCTTCTTTGACCTTGTATCCCATATGCAAATATCAATGCTAAATAATTCACACAACTATTGAATTGCAAAGAAATCTCCTTCTATTTCACCATGGCTAAATGGCATCAACAAATTCACAACATACGTTTGCTAGCAAGAAACAAGGCATTTTTCTTAAATGATACTACTACCAATGTATTTGTTCATATGGTCAATTTATCTAGTATCATTTGCAACAAATAAATTGTAAAAAGTTTGTGCAATTTCTTTTCTGCGTGCATGCATATCAAATGTCATTGCAAAAATGGAAATTGATTCGAACAATGAATCATGACAATCATTGCTATTGGAGCTAGCAATATAAGACCCTTGCTTTGATAATGATTCTTCAATTTATATTATTTTAGTTTGATTGCTAGAGTATTCATTTGCACAAGTGGAATTATCAAGAATCAAGTTGTTGCTTTGAGGTGAATGCAATAATTTGTCTGCGAGCAACTGCGCAAAATGTACAATGGATTTTGATCATGGAAAAGAAGGTTATACCAATATCCTATGTTTGTTGGATTAAAATGGATATAAGTTTTATGTTTTGTTTTTTACCTAATAACCACTAACAATTGGAACCATATGGAAAACATTTATGCAAAATTTGTCACCCCACAATTCATTTTCATCTTGGTCATCTGCTTATGAAGATGAAATTGACATATGTTCCAACTACGTTGAAACAATTACCATGTTGTGCAATTCTGTCAAATATTGAATGCCCAATTTTGTCTTCATTGATGTTATTTCTATCGAGTCTTTTTTATCTAGATGATAACAAAATTTGCTTACAATTCCTTGTCGTATTTCTATTGGTGTATGTTGGAGGGGATTGACCCCTTAACGTCATCACTATTTTGTATTAATGCATAATTGTGCTTCACGAATGAGTAGTTTGGAGAAGGTGTAACTGCTCTAACCATCTCACCTATTGTATAGATATATTATCTAAGAAAGAATAAATTAGGTGAACGTTAAACTCCATATTTTTTGTTCTTGATGATATTATTATGTGTGTTTCCATTATTTTCTTGAATGTTGTGTTGAACCTTCCCATTCAACACTTTATTCTTGAATTCTGCTTAAAATAATTATGTTGTTTATTCTTATGAAGCATAATCAAATATGTTGCTTAAAATATATCTTTGTAAGCGTAATGGCTAACATAATCGGTCAACATCTAGCTTGAGGGGCACTTGCATAATTCTAGTACCCTTGTAGTTCTACCCCAAAACTCAAAGAGCATGGAAATCAATTGATTCCAAGGCATAAAATGCATATTATTTAAGACGACCCCCCTTTTTAAGCACAAATGGAAGACTCCAAAGGAATAAAGGATTTAATGATAATGTTTCAAAGTCATAGAAATTGTCAAACGAATCACAGTAATCCTTTCCAACCTAAATCAACAATAGAAAACAAGTGAACAAAATTAAGTTTCCAGAAAATGACTAGATTTAATTGAAAGGAATAAAAAAAGACATAAGAATACACTATCAATACAGGCCCACCAAAGGATTTGGTAGAAAAATAATGGAAAACAATATAGATTTCTAGTTCAGGAAGTAATCCCAAAATAGAAAAATCTCAATCAATCAATTAAAGACTTATTGTGTATGGGTACATAGGCTAGCCTTATTGGCGATATCTTTAAAGTCACTTGCATGGGATCAATTATTATTGTCCTTGTACCACCATCTATGAACTATAAACTCACCCAAAGGTTAAGCTTGCAAAATTCATGGACTAAGACCCATACTTTATCTATAAACATGATGTTACTGAATAGGAAAATTATTGGCATCACCTCAATACAAATCAATTCCAACTATTACCAAAGAATATATTCACAATATAAATATGAATTTTGGGAAGAGTTGAGTTGTATTAAAATACTTGATCATTAGGCACACCCCTTCTCACTCAATTTATCCTAATCCCATAGCTATTTACAATTCTACAAAGGATTGATGTAGAGACCATTAATATGCAACTAATAAGATGGATTTGATTTATCGTACCCACACAGTTTTATCCTATAAACAATTGTAAATCCATTTGAGCATAGACATTTGCAGGGTTGACCATATAACAATATCTTAAGATGCATTGTTAACCCTTAAATCGCTAGTTACAATGTGTGACAATATAGATGTGAGACTCCTCCAGGACAAATTCACATACTTGTCATGCATCCCGCCTACACTATCAACATAGACAATAATTGCATCTAGAAATCCATAGCAGGATAACTTGGCCTTTGGGAAGTTAGAGAATGGTACCAGTGTTTCTAAAAACACAATGAACAAGGAAACACAATCTCCATTAGAAGCACAAATCTCAAAACATAATAGAAGAAAATATTCATAGATCCAATTGTATAAGCAATAAAACCACCAAGAAACAAAAATTATGAATGGTTAAGCGTACTCATTAGCATCTAGCTTGGGGGAACTTGCACAACCCCATCATCCTTGTATACACACTCCAATACTAAAACCGTATCCGAAGCAATTGTTTACGAGGCATAAAATTCATGTTGTTCAAGACAATGTACTATTAATTCAAGCAATAACTACACCTAGCAATTCGTTGTAAACAACACGACACGGTCTCCATTGGGAAATATAGCAGAATAAAATATGCATAAATCCATTTTACACAAGTGATAAAATCATCAAGCCACAAGAATGATGGATGGTCAAGAGAACTCCTTGACATCTAGCTTGGTGGGGAACTTGTATAGTTACACCACCCTCAAACATCCACTCCAAAACCCAAACATGATAGAAAGCAATTATTTTCAAAACATACAATGCATATTATTATTTAAGACAACAGTAGAAAGGCGACATGGCTGCAATGTTTCCAAACAACTACTTGTCAGGTACCTAGATTAAAACATTGAAGAAAACATACAAGAAAACCCTAGCATAAACCACTGAAAAAACTAGGCACAAATAGACATAGATGAGAGGACAAGCAAAGCAATAGCTCCAAGAACCGCAACTCCCAAGGAAAAAATCCCTAGAACAAACCATTGAAAAGTTGAGGCACAAATAAAAACAGAAGGGATCACTCCATTTTGCACAAATTATAAAACGACCATCCTTAAATGGCCATCCTTATCAACTGTTGACTCTACTCCTTACTCGCTGGATGGAGGGAATCAGCAATAGAGATAAGCTTAGGGTGATAAAACCATCAAGAATGATGGATAGTTAAGAGAACCCTCATACACCCATTCCAAAACACAAATAGTATGGAAAGCACGCATTTCCAAAGCATAAAATTCATACTATTTAAGACAACACTAGCAAGGATACTAACATCACATGCATCATTCAACCTCTAGGTGACAGGTTCGATTTGAGCTAACTCACTTCAATATAAAAACACCTTCATTACTAAATACATAGGTCACCCATCACAACAATAATCAACCATGAAGCCTCCAAGAAATATCAATAGTATATGGGGATAAGTTTGGATTGCATAGGAAGTCTGATTAAAAGGAGGCTTATGCGTTTCGATGTGTAGATGACTAGAAACCAAAGGGGTGGCTTGAACACCTCAATGCTCAATGATAACATAAGTCAAAGATGTTGTAAATGGTAATAATTAGTAAGGTAATGGGTTTGAGCTAAGCTCATCCACTATATTCAACTCATACAATAACATTGAATACAACACAACAAAACCCTATCATAAACCACTGAAATACCCAGGCACAAATAGAAATAGAGGAGAGGATAACCAAAACAATAGTTTTGAGCATCACACCTCTCAAGGAAAAAAGCCCTAACAAAAACCACTCAAAAACCTAGGCACAAACAAAAAATGAGGAGAGCACAAGCAAAAAAATAGTTCTGATCATCGTACCTTGAAAAACCACACTCCCTAGAACCATAGAATCACATCCCACCACGATGGAAAACAACAACATATGGAAAAAGCATGGCAAAAACTTTCACCCAGAAAAAACCCAAGTCAAAATAGGCAAAACAAATTCAAGGACAATGCGAAAATGGTTCCACAAACCACAAGACATGTGTGAAAAAACTTACTATCCACAACCCTCTGCCAAAACCCAAAAAAACCACCACTATCCCTATTCCTTCCTCGCACACCAGGATCCCAATAATCTACGAAGACTTTATAAAACAATGGACAAAAACCATTGAAAACCAAATACACAAAGAAGAACCACATTTTTCATTCTTTAATTAATGCATTAAAACAACCCCCGAATCCAAACCACAGTCTACATTTACTCTACATATTTTGTAACCATCCCAAATAATCATACGTATTAAAACCACTAAAAAATCAAATTCTCGAAGCAACAAAGGAATTAAAATCACCCACGGCTGAAATGCATGCACAAAGACCAAATCCATAAGCCCACAAAATAGACAAAAAGAACACTCGTACAACAAATTCAAAAATCCAGGATCATAGAAGCAATCATACATAGAAAAATCAGGTGCTTATACCAGAGATGACATCATGGGGACAACTGGAAAGTGAAATCCCCATGCCAAATATCGAGGCCCTATGCAAACCAATCGAAGACCACCAACAATCGACCCAAGCACATGACACACGAAGAAATCCCAACACCAAAGTCCAACCTAGGCCAAACCAACAAAAATCACAATCCCAGCACAAACTATTGCCACGGGAGAGTCTTCTATATGTCCCCCCATATATATATATATAACAGACATAAAGTGTCACATCTAAATAGCAAGCTCAAAATTGACCTCAACACATGAGGAAACATAAAAAAATCATTATAATGTCCCATAGTGTTGCAAATCCTCCCCAATTAGAGAAATGACGTCCTTATAACCAAATCATGTCAAGAAAGATTGCACATAACACTTTTCATAATAAAGTGAAACATTTTAAAACAATAACAACATAGTTATCGAATTTTGAGAATTGTGATCTCAAAATAAAGTATATCCTTAAGAATCCATATTATTGTGTCAAAAACACTAAATCCAACTCTCAAATCGAAAATTGGTGCTAACGGTAGCATCTTTTTTTGAGGGATGGGGTCAAATTACAAAATTTTGCAACCATGGTATTAAAAAGATGTAGCACCATTAAGAAAAATCTTTAAGTCGCCAGAAAACTAGTTTTGTTGCAAACAAAACTCTAAATTCATTTTTCCCTATAGTAGTACCACCAATATCACTATATATTTTTTCAAATATGTTTCCAACAACATTTTTCAACCCCCACTTCACTAAAATCCCTAGCAATATGTGCATGAGGAAGTTGTGTTCCAAGTTATATAATAGTGGAAGGAAATCACAACTACCATGGTCAAAGTAGAGATGATTAATAAAAATGGTATTCATGTTGAGGAAGAGAGCATGCAGCTAGTGTTATCTCTTTTCTTTTTCAGGTATTTTTTGAAGTTTTAAGTGACGATATAGAAATATGTTTTGTAAAAAGTGTTTTTTTTATCAATTTTTGAATAATGATGATATTGGCATTGCCATTTTTTTTAATAGCTATTTAAAACAAATGGTGTTGATGTAGTAATGTCATTTGTTTTATTTTTTGGGGTTTTTTTTAATCTGGTTTTTTTGTTATTCTCATGTCACCAATATTTTCTAATCATTATATTTAGGGGTTTCATTTCCTTTAAGAAAGATATGAGTAGTGACTCAAATTCCACCTTAATTTTCTAATTTGATAAGATTTAATTGTGAACTTATAAAATTAAAGGTGAAATTTCATAATTTTACATAATCTAAGAAGATAATTGCCTTAAATTTAAATAAAATTGGTAAAAATTTTACAAAATTCCACTAAAAATTATCCGAATTTTGGGCAAAATTTGTCAAATTTCACCAAAGGTCACGAAAATTATTGCATGGAAGAGGGGATACTATTGAGAATAGCCTCCCACCACAAGAGATATTTGCAACATCCCCCACTCTTTGCTTGTGTAAAATTACTCAAAATTGCTCAAAATGAGGCTAAATTTGGTTAAATTTGATGAAACTTCACAAGAATTATTTAAGTTTGAAGTAGGGAGGTAGGGGGTGATGTCCAACATTAACCCCTCTCTTCCCCCACAATATTTGCATGCTTTAAGTTTGATAACAAATTTAATCAAATTGTTTGAATGGAAGAAGGGAGATTCTCAACACCACCTCGACCCAAAAAGCACTATAGTGCATCACCCCCGCCCCTTTTGTGCATATTTTCTAAAAATTACTCAAATTTGAGTGAAATTTGACCAAATTTTGGTAATCTAGAAAATTTAGGCAAATTTTATTAAGTTTCAAGTATGAATGGATTGGGGTAATATTTGGAATATAATACAATACAGAGAATATAGAAAATTAAGACAATTTTGAGGATTAGTTATGTCATTGTTGTCTTGATGTAAAACCATTCTTGCAACCAAATGTTCAAATGTAAAGATTGTGTATTGCAATAGATTGTAGTATAGGTTGCATTGCAAAGGCTTGCATAGATTGTATTGTAGGTTTTTTTGTAGAGATTTTAAAGCTTGTTGTCTTTAGAGAAGCATTTACTTGTATCCATCATCATGGTTGTGCTTAATGGAAAGGAAAACTATAAATAGTATTAGGAGAATTTTAAGGTCTAAAATGGGCCTCAAAACAAAATCTGTATTATCAAAATAACCAATCACATTCTAGAGGATGACATCATCTCGCTTAGTTGAGGTGGCATTGGTTGAGTTAAGAAATCTTATTAGTCAAATTCACAATGGTGGATGAAACCCATAATTGACTGTGACAATTGATTCATGGTAGGATCTAGGAGCCAAGGGGATTCTCACAATTCGATATTACACACAATTATGCACAAAAACAACAAAAAGAGTGAAATTATCAGTCACAAATGTAGTCAATAACTGATATTATTATGATTGTCCAACATGTAAATATGTATGGATCATATTTATATTACATTAGAGAGAAATTGTTAACCTTTGGAGGCCACATGGATGCATACAAGTGTCAGACTGCGATTTGACCTCAAAACCCCCTTAGGTGGACCAATGAGCTTCCTAAACATCCCAAACGGTCATGAATGCAAGTTTGAACATAGTTGGGGCATGTAAGAACATAAATGAAGGAATACTAGGAGTGGGTCAGCACATGGGTGAGTGGGAGTGGTTTTGGGAGGCAATAAATGCCCAAGGAAGGACAAAAACCACCACAAGCATGCACTAGCGCTTATGGTCAAACATATTCCCTGATTTAAGGGATGGGGAGCACACCAAGACTAATATTTCCTTAATGAGGGCACATGGAATTCCTGAATGATCAAAGTGGAACACCTCAACTGTCATAATGATACAAGTGGAGTGCCTCAACTGCAGTAAATGATCAACATAGCCTAAGTCTTGGACCATATGACATCATAAAAGATAATGAAATCTATCCTAGGTGTATGATCATGGTACTAAGGTATATTAGTTCTCTAACACCCCCTATTAATCCTAACTTAGTACAGCTTATACCAAATATTATTGAGGCCTTGGAAACTAAGGCTCAAGTCACCTCATACAACAAAAAATTATTTGTCCATAAACAACAAGGTAAGGAGGAAAACCACAAGGGAACAAAACCTCCCCTCTAAAATGGACATGGAGAAAAAATATGAAAGTTAATATCATCCATCATCATGTGTCACCCAGTCCAAGAATGAATCTCAAATAGGTGAATGTCTTCTTTGTGAATCTCGTAGTGAATATGTTAGCAGTTTGCTTTGTCGATGGGCAATACTGCAAGGATATCACATGTTCCTACACCAAGCTCCGGATGTAGTGCATGTGTATCTCAATGTGTTTGGGCCTCTTTATTTGCATTGGATTAGTGGAAATATTTATTTCACTTTGATTGTCACACCAAATTAATGTGGGTGAATCAAATTCAAATCCAAGCTCCCGAAGAATACCTTGCAACCACACACATTGTGTGTTCATTGCTCCTTGGTACTCGACCTCATCTAAAGAGAGGGATATGGTGTGTTGTTTCTTGCTTTACCAAAATATGGGACCATGTGAAAGAATTAATACATAACTTGAAGTGGAATTTATGTCAATGGAATCTACATCCTAATCAGAATCAGTAAATCCAACTAGTTCTAGTGGATAACCACCAGCATAGTGTACCTCAAAGTGTTTGGTTCCTTGCACATAATGCAGGATCCTGTTGGCATCCTTCCAATGAATCTCATGAGGTTATTGCATGTATCTATAAACAACACCTACAACATATTCCAAATCAGGTTGGTAGTGTGTAAGATATAGTAGACTCCCAACTAGTTGTATGTACAACGAGTTGTCCACCAATGGAGGTGAACCATATTCACCTAGTTTTATTCCCGAAAGGAATGGGAACTTGTTTGCTTTACATTAAGACATTTTAAACTTCAATAAAATGTCTGTAGGATACTTTGGTTGGATGATCTTGATTCCTGCTTTAGATTGCTCAATTTCCAATCCAATAAATTGCCTCAACAATCTAAGGTCAGTCATGGAGAATTCACTATGCAAAAAAGACTTAATTGATCCAATATCTTTATTGCAGCTACCTGTAATCAAAATTTCATTAAAATACATCACTATGACCTGAAATAAGTCACCATCATGCTGAAAATACACATTAGGATCATATTTACATCTTTTAAAGCCAAGCGAAAGCAGAAAATTGTCCATCTTGGCATACCAAGCCCTGGGGACTTGCTTGAGGCCATAGAGAGACTTCTTTAACCTGCATACAAGTAAATGATACTAAATGAAACATTAAGGTTTCTAAATATATATATCCTCATGAAGTTCCACGTGAATAAATTTACTCTTCACATCCATGTGGTGAACCTACCAACGCTTAGATGTAGCAATGGCTAAAACTAGCATGATAGAGTCCATCTTTGCAACCAGTGCAAATGTCTCTGTATAGTCCACTCCTTGGAATTGATAGAAGCCTTTAGAAACCAAACTATCCTTATACTTGATATCATAACCATCAAAAACCACTTTGGTCCTATAGACCCACTTACATTGCACTAGTTTCCTCTTGGAGGGAAAGGGAACAAATTAGCAAGTCTCATTGTCCTGCAATGACTTGAACTCTTCTTGCATGGTTGTTTTCCAAGTTGGTTCAAGTGATGCTTCCTGATATGTCTGAGGATCATATCTGACCATCATGAATCATCTATCAACAATATTCAATTCACAAGTAGAGTAGGAATTGTGAAATTGAGATCTAGTCTTCCTAGAATCTAGTGGATCACCAGCAAGATCCCCAGCTGCTTCAATGGTTTTCTCAAAAAACTTGGGCCAAATTGGTGATTAATGATATGAATTCATGTCATCATTATCATCAATATCGGAATCAGAAAAAACAAAGAATGATTCATCACTTACATGATCATGGAGTGGAGGATGTGAGCATTCCCCTTGAGCTAGTCTGGTCTCTTGCATGAGGTCTTCTTTGAACTGTACACTTATTTCAATAAATATCTTCTGAGATGAGGGATCAAATATATTGTATCCATTTGCATCTTCAGCATATCCAACCATAATGTACTCCTTTCTTTGAGGTTGCAAGACCTTTCTCTTCTCTAGAGGAATCATAGCCCAAGCCTTTGAGCCAAAGACCCTAAAATGAGAAACACTTGGCTTGTGACCACAACAAGCCTCATATGGAGTTTTTCCATCCAAATATTTGTGAGGAGATCTGTTTTGGACATATTCAGCACATTTAATGGCTTCATCCCATACCTTAGGATTCAAATCCTTTGCTTCCATCATATAGGTTGTCATCTCCTTGAGAACCCTATTCTTACGCTCTGCAACCACATTTTGTTGTGGTGTGTAGGGCACCGAATGTTGCATTTGTATGCCGCATTCTAAACAAAGCTGCTACAAAATATTTTTCACATAATCCTTTCCATTTTCAGTCCTAATAACCTTTATCTTATTCCCACATGCATTCTCAACCAAATATTTCCAAACTTTGAGAGTCTCAAAGACTTCATATTTTAGTTTGAGAAAGCACACCCAACAGTACCTTGAGAAATCATCTATGAAGGTCAAAACATACCCTGAATTTCCATAAGAGGGTGTGGGAAGAGGCCCTATGAGGTCTGAATGAAACAAATCAAGCACTTGTACAACTCTCCTTGCCTTTCCTTTCTCATATATTTGCTATGTATGCTTTCCCACTACACATCCTTTACATGTGCCATTTGAGAACTTAGTAGAAGGAAGCCCTTCCACCATACGTTCTTTGCTCAATGACTGAAGGTACCTGTATTTGAGATGACCATATCTCTCATTCCATAACTCTCTTGTCTCATTGGCATGTGACAGGAGCACATTCCCTTATGAGTAGGGGAGGAAGTGAGAGAATTAGTACATTCTCGGATCATGGTCAGCAAACCCAACTGCCACAACTTGGACTGTAGATATTTTTGCTATCTCCATTGCATTTGGAGTAAATGTTACTCTCTTGGATTCACCAGTGTGTGTCATTTGATACACTGAGAGTAGGTTCATTTATAGATCAGGAACAAACAACACATTATTGAAGTACCCATCTTCAATAACAATCTTACCAATCCCTTTGGCTTGGATTTCTGAATCATCACCCATAAGAATGGATTGACCATGGTAAGGATGCAGGGCTGAGAAGGAATATTGCATGGAGCGCATGTGCCTAGAGGCACCTGAATCTCTGATGAAGGAAGAAGATCTTAAAGAACCTGCAAACAAATGATGGAACCTCTCTTTGTTGTCTAAGCTTGAACCACCATCTTTCTTCCTTACGCCTTCTAGTAGAGGGATGTTGTTCTTCTCAAGAAGTTGTGCCATCGTGTCTATGGTATTATTCATGCAAGCACTCTCTTGATGCCACCCCTTGTGACAATAAGTGCATTTGGTATTCTTGTTCTTCTTCTTGTACTTGTCCTTTCTAGGGTTTGAACCACCATCTGAAGATTTGGGTTTCTCCTGCTTCTTCTTCTCTTACTACTTCGAATCTCTAAATTTCTTCTTGCCTTTGGCTGGATTTGAAACACCTGCATCAAGGACTTGATCCTTACTGGATTTGATGGTGTCTATTTGTACCAGCTTGTCTTTCTCTTGTGTCAATGACTCCATGAAGTCTGTCAATGATGGAACCCTCCAATTTCGAGTTGGAGCTTTCTAGAGTGGAATGTTGACACAAACAAAGAATACTCTGGACCTAGCTTCAAAAGTATTGATAAGATAAGTTTCTCCTCTTTCTTTTCTATGCCTTTCTATTTCAACTGAAGCACCAATGATTTGAACTTGGTGAAGAAGTATTGTATTGTCTCATAATGAGATGGACTCAATGAGATCAACTCATTTTCAAGTTGGTTGACTCTCATCTCATCAGTCTTCCCAAACAATGCCTCAATCTTGAGCCATACTTCATTGGTATTTTTCAGAATTTCTACATGGAATAGTAAGTCTCTCAAAATGTTGAGATAAAGCATTCCAAATGCCTCATCAAGTTTGTTGAAGTACTTCGATTTCTCCATAGGAGAGTTGGGCTCGATCTTAGTCCCCATGGTGACTCTAAACAACCCTTTTGACCTCAGCTGGATCACCATTTCGAACTTCCACTCAAAAAAGTTGAATTTTTTCAGCAATACCTGAGTCTTCTCCATTTATGCTCGCGCACTGAGTGACAAAACTATTGATTATACCTGCAATGCAAGCACTCGAGTTTCTCTGGAAAATGCCCTAAACAACAACTTAAATGCTCTGGTTTTGATTTGCAGCTCTAAATAACTATGATACCATGTAAGACTTGATCCACAGTAGGATCTAGGAGCCAAGGGGATTCTCACAATTTGATATTACACACAATTATGCACAAAAATAAAAATAAAAATAAAGTGAAATTAGCATACACAAATGTAGTCACTAACTGATATTATTATTATTGTCCAACATTAATATATGTGTGGATTAGGTTTATATTACATTAGGGAGAAATTTTTATCCTTTGGAGTCCATATGGATGCATACAAGTGTCAGACTGTGATTTGATCTCAAAACCCCCTTAGGTGGACCAATGAGCTTCATAATCATCCTAAACGGTCACGAATGCAAGTGTGAACATGGTTGGAGCATGTTGGAACATAAATGAAGGAAGGCTAGGTGTGGGTGAGCACATGAGTGAGTGAGAGTGGATTTAAGAGGAAATAAATTCCCAAGGAAGGCCAAAACCCACTACAAACATGCACTAGCACCTATGGTCAAACACATTCCCTTATTTAAGGGATGGGGAGCATACCAAGATTGATCTGTCATTAATGAGGGATCTTAGACTGTCAGAATGATCAAAGTGGAGGACCTCAACTATCATAATGATCAAAGTGGAGCACCTCAAATGCAGTAAATGATCAGCATAGCCTAAGTCTTGGACCATATGACATAGCATAAAATCTAATGAAATGCATCCTAGGTGCATAATCATGGTACTGAGGTGGATTAGTGCTCTAATATTAACCATATCATTGTTGTAAAGAAAGTACTCGTAATGAGAAAACTACCCATAAATTATTTTTGAATATAATATAAATGTACTAGCAAAATAAAGTACTCTTAAAGTACTTTACTTGTATGTGTGTGTGTAGTCATATCAATTCATAGATTAATCACAAGTAAAGTACTCTTAAATTACTTTACTTGTGTGTGTGTAGTCATGTCAATTCATAAATTACTCACAAATTTATACTTAAAATTCAAAAAATAAACAAGAAAGTACTCATGTCAATTCATAGATTACTTGCAACTTTATATTTGAAATTACCCTAATGAATGTCAAGGAATATCAAGCATAACCTCATCTTCAATGATTTATGGGATGGCATTTGTAAAGGAAAGGGTGATGTTTCACCTAAAGAACCTATTTAAGACAAATACATTTATATACGGAAGCACAAAGATAAGAAGACATACACATTGAATGTTGTTATAGTAAGCGAAGAAGTGAGTCAACATATCTTATTTGCTAATAATTCTTATGATTCTTTGAAGAAGTTGAAAAAGTTTGTATTATTCACAAACAAAATTGGAGTTAATTAAGTTGTTGTTGAAGCTCTTCAACATAGATTTGAAGGATAATGATCTAATGGTTGTAGCATATTGAGTTAAAGCTATTATGCATGGAATTGATGCTACTATTGTGAAAGTATACCTTACTCTTATAGCCTTTGTCAATGTACTCTACCCCACATATCCCACTATCTTGAGTCACTTCAGACTAGTGGCCAATTGAAATATTTCAAATTTGAAAACTCATTTTAGACATGAAAATTCCCCAAATGAATGTCAAGGATTATCAAGCATACCCTCATCTTCAATGATTTATGGGATGTCATTTGTAAAGGAAAGGGTGATGTTGCACCTAAAGAACCTACATTAGAAAAAGATCTTGATATATGGAAGCACAAAGATAAGAAGGCATACACACTAAATGTTGTTATAGTAAGTGAATAAGTGAGTTGGAATATCTTATTTGCTAAGAATTAATATGATGCTTTGAAGAAGTTGAAAAAGTTTGTATTATTCATACACAAAATTGGAGTTAATTAAGTTGTTGGTGAAGCTCTTCAACATAGAGTTGAAGGATAATGATATGATGGTTGTGCATATTGAATTAAAGTTGTCATGCATGGAATTGATTCTACTATAGTGAAGGTAGACCTTACTCTTATATCCTTCGTCAATATCCTCTACCCCACATATCCGACTATCTTGAGTCACTTCAAGCTAGTGGCCAATTGAAAGATCTCAAATTTGACATTCTGGTGGAGAAAATTGTAGAACAAGAGAAAACCTTTGGAAATACGACAATTCAACCCACTAGAAATATTGTGTTCCTTGCTCATAAAGAGAAGAATCAATAACATGATTCTTCTAAAGGATATGGCACTAAAAGAGGGCATGGAAGAAAGAATTTCAAAGGTGTAGGGAATATACATAACCATGAGGGATTTGATCTTCAATGTGTCTATTGTGGAAAAAAGGGACACGAGACAAAGACATATAGAATTCCTTGGGAGAAGATCACAATGAATAAGGAGAATAATAATTAAAAAGTAGAACTCTTAAATCAAGTAAAGCTATTGTTTCACATTGTGTTGTTGGTGTCACAATAAAGTTTTTTTTCAATACTTCACTTGCCTCTTGGAGGGATACTTGGTTTCTTTCAACATAGGTACAACCTGCCACATGAAATTTAGAAGAGGATTTTTTGAATATTTGAATGACAATGTGGATGTTGTAGTGTACTCTGCACATAATCCCAACCTCACATTTGAATTATAACACTCAACATGTAGGCTCCCTTTACAAATTTCTATTCAGATTAAAGTGGCAGCTCACGACAAGAATATATTTCAAACCGTCATTGATGAAGGTGCCTCTACTTGTGTTATTTAATTATCATTTTGGAAATATTTAAGATCACCCACATTGGTCCCATCCCATACTATGTTGAAGGAAATTTATGGACATTCATTCCCACCTCACAGACTTATCGTTCCTTTCCCAATCAAATTGGAGGGTAAGATAGTTACAATTGAAGTTGAGGTAGTGGATGTGCCCATAGATTACAACATTATATTGGACATAATTGGATACATGTAATGATGGTAGTATTATCTTCAATTTTTTAGTGGGTCGTTACAATTAACCAGTTAGATTATTGTATGCTTGACATTAGTGTCCATTCGAATGTACCTTTCATTAGATATTCGCAAAAGGTGATTCAACATATTGGAGTAGGAATGTTTAAGGATGTTTCCCTCATGGTAACTCTTACAATACCACCACCAGTACCCATCCAAAACATTTCTCTAGTGTTCACCATAACATATGTGGCCTACTTCCCATTATCAGTTTTTCCCAAACCCATTCCACTGGATGACTCTACTACATTGCATGTTGTCTCAACAGAATGTTTACTAATGGAAAATGATGAAGGGTAGAGCCCAATTCTTTGGAATGTGGTGGATCAAAAATTAGCTTATCCATATATGTTGTAGAAGTTTCATACCAATCTATTTAAATGGCTTCGGTATATTTAGATAAAATTCTTCCCTTACAAGAGGAATATGATCCAACCACTTCACCCATATGGGTTGTTAACTCTCCCATCTCACATGACTTATTGGACGACAATTTATCTTCACATGAAGTTATCCTTGAATTTATGAACATACAGTTACACCCACATAAAGGAATATTTTGTGGGGTCACTAAGAGAATGCATGGTTTATTTATACCCAACTATAGGAGCATTCTTTGCACCTTCCTTGATATGAGCAAGCATATTTGGAAGCTTGCATATAGGTTTAACTCATCACTCCATTACGATGCATTTAAACATTTTTCACCCAAATTTTTCGTAGGGTCAAACCTGTTGGAAGTTGGTGCATTATCCCATCCTATATGAATTTTCCACCATTCCAACAAAATGACCTACAAAACATGGGACACTAATATAGTTATAACCCTATTTCCATTTTGGTTCCCATGTTGATTTTTTCTCATAGGCCTAGGAGCCTTATCAGTATCATCATGACTTGGAGTTTGAGACCACATATTCCTCTAGTACTTGATGGAATCCACTATCATATTTTTCTAGCTAGTACCTGATGGAATCCCTATTTTTTTTCATTTTACATTAACGGTTGTTAAAATACCCACTTGTGCATTTGTTCCTATTGCTTCGCTACTTATTTCTTATGTAGTGTATTTTTCATTTGCAGACACTTTTTGCTACTTGATGTTTATAAACATTTTCTCTTGTTGAATTGAACCATAAACCTGGAGTGAACATCGTAAAGAGTGTACATAACTAGCCCAACCCTTGTTTGCAACTTCAACCTTGGCTTGTCTTGACCCATTCCCTTGGAAATTTAGGCACAAACCTTTAAGAGATTCATTTCCTCCATTGTATTATAGCATTCTTTATTATTTTTCAAGCTTAGACATTTAAAAGGAAAAAACATTGAAAAATATAAAATCCAAAAATGGGATGAGTGAATTCATTTACATTTTATCATGGAGAGAAAACAACAACAATCAGTCTGTCACCCTTGAACACAACACATTTTTTCATCGGTTATAAGTACACCTAGTTCATCCACATTTTCCTTAAGAAACTATAGCATGATTTTGAATAGTACTCCACCGATGGGTTGTCCTTCTCTTCAATATGAGGCATCCATGAATGCATATGGAGTTGGTGGATTTCATTAAATTCTATTACTTGAGTCTTATGTTTCCAAGTGTCCCTATGCATAGTGTTCTACATTTAAGGGAAGTCAAATTCATGTCGTTCAATCCTAAAATATTCTTGTCCAATCATGTTGATCTTCCTAGTGCCAATATACAGTGTTGGATCTTGTCAACTCTACCAAATTATATCAAACCTTATATCTATTTTTTTCATGTCAATTGATGTGGGATACATTATGGCCCTCTCTCTGACGAACCTCTTACTATCAACACTAAATCACTATCTAGGAAATAATTCTAGGAACCTTGGAGTACCTTGGATCTTGCAGTCATTAGTGGCAAGTTTCCTCATGAAGGACAATGGGTATACATCAAGGACCTATAATTATTCATTTCTACAAGTTTTCGAACACAAGTCATCTATGCACACTTGTTATATTGTACTTAGTACCTTGGATCCCATCAGCATTATAGGTGGGCCTCCTTGCATATGCCAACGACATACAAAAATGACTGATGATCATACAATTTATTATTATACTTGACTACAATTCATTTCTTCACATAATCATCAACTTATACTATCATTAGTTTTGGTTAAAGACCTTTGGACAAACAATAGTATCACTCGTCGATGTTAATTGCTCAAGTTGCACAAGATTAAATCGCCATGTTGAAGTATCATGAAGATCTTGATATCTCACACTTATCATAGTGCATATTTACATTCTTAAATGTACTTTTGACATTAATCCATTGTGTATTGTTCATGGCCATGCTTGTTTACTCCGCAGCATGGGTATACCCACCTTAAGAATTTATTATATATTTGGAAAATTGCCTTGTTTTGCTTGCATATGCCTTCCAACTCTTGCATTTATGGTTCTTCTCCTTATTCCTTCATCCATGATTATTGATTATTCAATTAACGTATTTTGACCATCAACTTTTGTTTTGACCTCACACATTAGGGAGCATCTATTATCACAATATTTAACAACCTTAATGGCATGGACCAAAAGCATGTACTAAGTCTATCCCCAACATGAAGATTGAGTAAAAACAATGAAATGAAGTACTTTTCCATGGCTTAATCACTACTTTCCTAGAAGAAAGGTGTAAATGGTTACTAGTTTTTTCCCTTAAGAGGAAACCATGGTCATCAGGTTGTTAATTTGAGCTAAAAAGGGTCACCACAAGCTTAAAGTGGAGGAAAATACATGAAAAGTGAAATAAAAGGTGTGAAAAAGCTCAATTATGGAGAAAATGTGAATTGGGTACATGCAACATTGGTATCTTCACCCATGTTGGGATTACCACCCACATTGGATTCCCACCTTTCTCACCTAGTCTAGGGCTATAAAAAAATCCTTTGAAATAGAGGCTTGGGAGGATGATTTGATTAAGAATTTGAGAGAAGACGAAACACTAACGGAAGAGCATTAGTCTCTATTTGTCAAAGACCTTGGTGATCGAGTGCTAAGGTAAAAGGAGAAATAAACTAGACTCTGGAGAAGGATGGAACTGCAAACAACAAGGATATCAGTATTGTACTTCATCGTTTATCTAATGCAAACGAGTTCAATTTCCTTCCAATACAAGTTATCAGTATTGTGTTTATAAATAAGATCCCAATTTTAGTAGATTTAATTAGTTTTTTGTCAAAAAAAAATGAGAAAGATATTTTTATTGTGTGTAGGTGATCTTGAGAGCATTAAGAGAAACAAACGAGAAAGAAACATTAGATCACAACTCATTGCACAACCACACTACAATAATCATTGCTCTCCGTCCTTCCCTTATTTCAAAACTTCTTACAAATGATAGATAGATCTTAGGAAAGTAGATAGTCATTCATTTGTAACTTTGCCAATGGCCCACACCAAGCCATTGGGAGATCTAAGCTCTACTTTCTAGCACTGGATTCAGATTTTCTCACGGCAAAAATCTTGAAAGTTCACTTAGATGCTTGGAGTCACGAATAGTTATTCAAAATAAGAGTAGAATGCTAGAAAAACGATCCATAGAGATTATGGTTTTACTGTAAATAATGTAAATATTTGAATTTTTAGTTACTAGAAAATGAGGTGAACAATCACGTACCTTAGAATTAATCCATATATGAGTCAAATTAAAGAAAGATAATTTATACTCCAAATGGAAAAAAGTAAATATATGTACACATGTTATATTATGAAAAAAAGAAAATTAACACAGTAATTACAGGGAAAGAGCTTGTAGGAGAAAAATATAATCATAGGTGGGAAAATACATGTTATATTATGAAAAAAAGAAAAGTTAACAAAAGTAATTACATGGAAAGAGCTTGTAGGAGAAAAATATAATCATAGGTGGGAAAATATTAGATAAGTAATAAATTAAATAAAATCTAATTATGCATGGAAAGATAAGTGGCTTAAATAACAAGTTCTATAAGAAGAAAGCTTGAAAAATAGAGAAAAGTTATTATACACCATAAAGTTTGATGGTATTCTTAATTCAAAAAATGTTGTTAATTGTTTTGAAAATATGGAATTGATAATAGTCAAGTTCATAAGCTTACGATTCTTTGAATTTATTACTGGGTAGCTTGAAGGAAATTATTGTGAGCTGAATGTATTATTAAGGAGCTTATGAAGTTGTTAGGGGTTGGAAGTTTGATTTTGTTGATGTTAAGGGCAAGTCGGGGGATTGATCCTAGGATGGAGAGTTAAATGTTTTAAGTTTATAAATGCTTGGGATGTAAATTCTAGTATTGATCTATATATTTTCTCTATTGAATTAGGAATGGAATTATGTTTTGTAAATATATATGGGTTGTATATTGACAGAGAGATCTATTGCGATAAACTCTTATCTTTAGGGTGTATTGTCCAAAAGAATTTGATATTGGGTGGGGATCTAAATTTTCCTTGGGGTGGTTTGAGGTTTGGGGGGCAACAACCCATGTTGATAATCTATATGTTTTTGTTACGAAGATGGAAGAGAATGATTTGTTGGATATTGAACCAAGTAAATTGAACTTGGCTTGGACTAACAAAAGGACTAGTAATGCTATAATTGGTAAAAGGATGGATAGATTTATTGTATCTAAATATTTGATGGGGAAACAACTCAGATTTAGACATCGGATGGTGCAAGGGGATGATTCAGATCATTATCTGGTATTTTTTGAGGTAAATTATGGGAGCAAGAAGCCACCGTGTTCATTCAAATTTAATACAAACTAGTTAATGGATGATGGTTTTGTCTCATTGTTGAAATAAAATTGGAACACTTGTGAGAATTGGTCCCGTGTGTTTCCATCATAGTATTTCATTGGGAATTTGAAAAAGATTAAAAAAATATCTATTGCATGGTTTGTCAAGAAAAAGAAAAAATAATTTGAAGACATAGATTTAAAGGTTATTGAGACTCTGTTGGTGGAAATGTTTTGGTTTTATTTCATATGAGACAAAAGAGATTGTGCTTAAGTTGGAAGCCAGTAGAAAGAATATTTTGCTAGGTCATGAAAATGAGTGTATACAAAAGAGTAGAGTTATGTGGCTCTCTTCTAGTGATGAGAATACAAAGTTCTTCCATCAATATGCAAATTATAGACAAAATGTAAACTCTAAATGGAATATTATTGACGATAATGGTTTAGAGTTTGAAGGATTTGAAGACATTACTAAGGCTGGTATAAATCATTTTGGGAATGTTTTCGAGGAAGATAAGAATTTATCCTTACCTAAGATTATAAACATTGCTCATTATTTTCCATCTTCGGTCACTGAAGAGGAAAATGAAGAGTTAATGGAAGAAGTGACCCATAATGAACTTCAAGCAATTTTAGCCCAATTTAAAAAAGATAAGAGCCCAAGCCCGGATGGCCTTCCAGTGGAATTTTTTTCTGGGATTTTTGATGTGGTTGCACATGATTTATTGAAGGTTATTAATGAATCTATATTGAGTGGAAATATCTCATCTTTTTTCAATTCGAATTTTATAGTCTTAATACCTAAAACTGGTTCTCTAAAGGTTTTTGAGGATTTTAGGCCTATATCCATATGCAATTGTGTTTATAAGATTATAGGGAAGGTCTTATCCACAATAATTAAGAAGGTTTTAAAAAATTACATATCAGGAGAACAGTTTTTGTTTTTTCCCAATCGCCATATTCATGAGGTTGTGGGTGTTGTACATGAAGGTATACATTCCATCAAGAGCAAGAAGCTAAAAGATGTGGTGTTTACAATTGACTTATCCAAGGCTTAAGATAGGGTAAGCTAGATGTATTTAAGGGTTGTTTTTTCCCATATGGGGTTTTCCATTCCTTTCATTACTTGGGTGATAGGGAATCTTTCTTTTGTCTCTTTTTCTATCCTCATTAATGGATCTCCTTCTAAATTTTTTCAACCTAGTCAGGGTATTCATCAAGGATGTCCTTTATCCCCGCTCCTTTTCCTCATTATGGCTGATGGATTAGGTATATTTATCTTGGTAGCTCAATCTTATGGGGATCTAGTAGGAATTCCTTTTGGGTATATGATCAGACTTACTCATGTCTTATTTGTTGATGATATTATCCTATTTACAAATTATTATAGTAAGGATTTGGTGAAGTTGCATGAACTATTAACGAGTGTTTGTAGGGCCTCAGGAATTTTGGTTAATGAAGGTAAATCTAAAATTATCACAACTAGAATGGAGGAGAGGGATGCTATACTTATTGCAAATTTGTTTCCTTACTCTATTAGCCAGTTAGAGGAGGGGTTGAAGTACTCAGGGTTCTGATTAAATCTGAGTGGCTACGTCAATAAGGATTGTGATTGGCTTGTGGATAAATGTGAATGTAGGATAAAAAAATGGAGCCATAGATGGTTGTCGAAAGGAGGGAAGTTGGTGTTGGTTAAAACTGTTGTTAAAGATATACTTGTATATTGGATGTACTTCCGTATTTCAGTAGGTATAATTGAAAAAATAAGGAAGGTGTGTTTTAGGTTTTTGTGGTCTGTAAGGCGAGATCAAAAGGGTCTGGCTTGGATCAAGTGGAAGAAGTTGTCTCTACCAAAAATCAATGCAGGTTGGGGTATACATACTCCAGTTTTGTTTTCTAATGCTCTCACAGCAAAATGTGTTTGGAAAATAATTCAAGGATCGGGATTATGGAATCATATTGTGATTTACAAGTACATATTTCTCCTTTTTCAGTGTTGGATTGGTCAGGAGTTTGGCCAAGGGTCGCATGAATATTTCTATATGTTGGAAATCTATTCTTTAGGCATTTGATTTGATTGGTACATGATTATCTTGGAAGGTTGGTGATGGATTAGAAGTGTGTGTGGGAGAAGATCCTTGGGTTGGATGCAAATGGAGGCATACTTTGTTTGTTCACATTATTGAATATCTTAGGATTCATGGTTTTACTTTCCTCAATAGTATTGTTGATATGGGGACTACATTCTTCATGGTCCAGGGATGGTTAAAGGTGGAAGATGTAGGTTTGGTGGATCATGATGGGATTTTATGGAATGATTATATAGCTCTATCAAAATATAGTAATATCAGACTAACTGGGAATGAGGATGTTCTGGTTTAGTTGTTTTCTCAGAATGGAATTTATTCTCCTAAAGATGGCTATATTTAGCTGCTAAAGGAAAGGGAGAATTTTGAGCATATCTGGTGGTGGAGGGTTGTTTGGAATTCAAATGTCCTCTGAAGTCTAAATTCTTTATGTGGTTCTTTCTCGCTAATAAATCTCTTGCCTAGAATGTTCTAAGAAGAAAAGGTAGAGAGGGACCAGGTAGATGTTATTTGTGCAAAGAGGATGATGAATCAAATTATCATTTGGTGGTGGAATGCATTTACACTAGGACTATCTGGTCTGAAATTGGAAACAACTTAAAGATGGAAAATCTGTGGAGTGGTGAGACTATGGAACATTGCTTAAAGGATTGTTGTTCTATGGAGGAGGTAAAAGATTACATATCTCTACCTTTGATTGTTTCTTGGAGTATCTCGAATGCTAGAAATATTAGTTGTTTTGAAGATAAATACATTTTGTCGATTCAAAGTGCTTCTCAAATTCTGGGGGTTATGCGATATTTTCCACAAGATAATATTTAGATTAAATTAGATTGGTGGTTGAGGAAGAAATTGATTAGTCTATGCCTTGGGGTTATTTTTATGGAGCGTCTGGATGGGATCAGATGTTATGTGGGGTAGGGGGTATCTCTATCTTTCTAAATAGCATTGGTATAGGTGAAGGAACAAATAATTTTGTGAAATTAAGTGCTATTAGACTTCTCCTAAGGATGGATGTGGAGCATGAAGTTAGAAATTTTTAGATTTTTGGTGATTCCCAAATCACCATAAAGAGGATTTCAAGTCAAAACCTGATTCATAATGTTCACTTGGTTCTTTTGTTGGAATAGGTTCATAGACTTATAGATTCACTAGAAAAAGTGGAGATAAATCACATCTACAAGGAACGAAATGCTTTGGTTGATGAACTTGCAAATGATGGTGCTCAAATGTAGGAAGGAACTTGGTTTATAATTGAGCATAAAAATTCCATTACAAATGGATCCTTATATGTTTTGAATTGGCAGGTTTCACTTATGAGTTGTACAGAGTTCATAGTAAGATGGTTAAGATTAAGTACTATTGGTGTTTATAAGAGTCTTTTTTTGTGTAATTTTGAAGAAAGTACACTAAAAAGTTATATGCATTTTTAAATGTATATATGAACTTTATTTTGGCTGCAAATTCCTGATAATATGTGATAGATTTATTGTATATTGTTTGGATAAGAGATATTTCTAGATAGAAGTTATACTTGTGACAAGTATGGGAAGATGTTATGAATTGTTTTGGAGATGCATCACGAGTATCATGAAAACATCTGAGAAATGTAATCCTTTTTAAATAATTAAAAATGTAATTATTTTTAAATAAAAGATTATGATTTTTTGTATGTGGAAAAAAAGATCAAAATCCTTCGGGAATAAAAGTACCCTACACATTGGTATGAATTTCAACCAATCAGTGTATAAGGATTGACAAAGAAAGGAGCAAATAACTAAGACATCACGAGGTATATAATTTATTTGAACCAGGTCTATCAATACCAAGGATAAACCATACTTTGCAATGGTTCAGATGAATTATATATAATATATATATGACAAAAATGGTGGATTTTCTCAACCGATACACCAAAGAAAGTGAGCATTCATAGTCAATCGAGTTAGTCATTTGTAATAACATCTGTCACATTTCAATGCCAACTATAAATTGTTGAGGCGAGTATACTCCACCAAACAGATTTTAATAATAAACTTGAACTTGATTCTAATGCTTGTAGTGAATTCATTCCAATATATATAATATTGATCATTGAAAATACTTTTAAACCAAGATTACATGTCTTCATATATTTGTTTTAGTATGGTTTTGACGTCATGTTATTAACTGTGAAATTAATGGTTCTTCAATTACGATTGTGATTGTTGTTGACTTAGTTTAATGAAACAAAAGCTTCAAAGTGGTAATATTCCATACACTTTGATATTTTGTAACTAGATGTATTGATTTTGAAGGAAGGGAAATGAGTTAGTAATAAGAGTGGAAACATCATGTAGATAATTTTGACGACTCAGTTTAATAAAGTAAAATCTACAAAGTGGTAATGTTTCTACACTTTGATATTTTGTAATTAGATATATTGATCTTGAAAGAAGGGATAGTGTTAGTAGTAAGAGTGGGAGCATTGTATAACTTAGACAATTTTTATGACTATGTCTAAAACCCCTTTTGTAAATGTATACATGTTTTTTATTGATGTTTACAAAGATATAAACCTCAACTTCACCTTAGAAAAAACTACCCATTTAACACTGAGATAGAGATTTAAACCTTTGTCCTAAAACCTTTAAATCATTAAGTGCATTGTTTGTGATTTATTTATTTCATAAATTAATTCATTTAAAGTGTAAATAGATCTATTGCAAAATATTTTCATGCATCTTGTTAGAGTAACATGAACAGTCAATTTCTAATATCCTCCTATAATTCTGATTAGTATAGAAAAACTTATGGAAATTAGCAAAAAAATAGTCTTCACACTATGGTAAACACTATGTAATCCAATTCTAACATCATATCCAATTTTACAAAAAACATTTATTCCATAACATTGAAGAACACCAACAAATGCAAGAAAAATTGTTTTAATAATCATAAATGATAATATATGGATTGTGTCATACAACTATAAAAAGAAGAGCATTATAAATGTTAAGAGCTAAAATGATAAATAACTTAAAATACAACATTTTAAGCTTTATAAACCCTTTCAAATTCTTAATCAAGAGTTTAGTTAATACTTAATTGAGCATCCATACTAACCAACCCTTGATAAAAAATTGGTAAGACATGATCTCACCAAAATATTGTAAAAGTGACATAATCTCACCCAAAAAAAATAACACTCCATGGTTTCAAACTTTCATTTATGTTATACCTATTATTAATCCTTCATTATTATCACCAATGATAAAATGTTCAAAAATTATACAAATGTAAATTTCAAACGGTCTTTCAAAGCTAAACACCCAAAGGATCACGAGTTCTCACCAACAACGTAGAATATGTTAGAGCCTTTCTAAAATTCTCGAATCTAGTATTTAAAAATATCTATATTGTAGTCATCTATACATTTCCATGGATGCAATAATTTATACATATTTCCATTTTCCTTAATGTGTCTTCCTCCTCTATATTGATTTCAATATGAAATTTGTTTTTATAATATAGTTATAATTAGTTAATTTTTTAATATTAATACTTAAATAATGTTAATGTTTTAAATTTTTAATTAAATTAAAAGAAAATATAAAAAATCATTTAAAATAAAATTTGATTTTTATATTATTTAAAATTATAGCATTTAATTAATTTATAAAAAATAGTAATTTCTTTATAAATTTTGAACATGTATAGTTAAATAAATTAAGATAATTGAAATTAGTTCAATTATCTTCTCATTAAAAAAATACACTATTTTAATAAAACATAAAACAAAATTCCAATTACTTAGATTCCAATGATCGCCAAACCATATCATGGCTTTAATTATACAGACTTATACTTCAAGAAAAGTAAGTTCAAATGCATTGAAAGAGATTTATTGATTATAATACTAAAAGCCTCGTAGAAAACCCCTTCCATTCCAATTTCCAACAAAGAACAAACCGTTCAGTAAGCAATGGCTATAGATTGTTTGATTGACAGCACGCCTGCTCCACGTCTCATATGCGCCAGGACAATGGAAGTAAATGAACGATGACGTCTACCTGCCGCTTAATGTCTAGGCTACAAAAATCGAGGGAGATGCCACTCAGTACAACCCAATCAAACTTTAAAGAAATATTAAAAAAAAAAAAGTTAATAAAAAGACTTATTTTATAACAAACATTTAGAAAAAATCCATCATGGATTACTATATGTAAGGACATAATAACGGTTTAATAGTTTATGATATTCAGTAGGGCTAACTGTGGCGGAGGGGGGACACTGACTGTGGCAAAAAATCATCACTTTCATTTCTGGTTGGGAATGGGGCCAGGTACAAATACGAAGGCTGAATTGGTGGCACTGTGGGCATTACTCAGATTGGCGAGAGAATTGAACATTGATCACATAAGCATACTGGGTGATTCAATGGCTATAATTGGCTGGGCCAATAAGGTACATCCCATTCGGAACATCAAACTTCAAGGATGGCTCAACAGGACTGCTGACATTATTGATACTTTTCAGCAATTATATTTTCAGCATCATCATAGGGAGCACAACACTACTGCTGATCGGCTATCCAAAAGAGGCCTTAGGAGAATTGAAGGTCACATTATTATTGAAGAATATTTGGCGGGCTGTAGGGTATCTTGTAGAAGTACCAGATACTATTAGTATGGTAAAAGATAGACTATCCTGGTACTTTTTTTTGGGAAATTGGCTATGTTTTGTCATTCGAACTTGTAATACTTAGTATTGATAGTATATATTGATATGGTCAAGTATGTGGGATGTACTAGTATATTTCGACTTTTGGGGCAACTATGGTTAGCGAGGGTGATAATTTGAATGTTGATGTATAGAACTAGTTGGTAACTATCCTTATGAATGTAAAAGTCTCCTTTGATTTCTAATAGAAATAGCAAGGGACTGTTTTTTCCCTTTACGTGAAAAAAAAAATCTTAATATATTTAGTGATAGTCACATACTCTATATTTTATATGCATGCCAGTGTTTATATATATAGATTGTAATTGACATGTATTTGAAGGGTTGACGAAGCGAAGCTTGAGGAGGAGCGAGCTAGGGTTTTTGAGCGTTTTGAGAGTCGTCTTCTGGCCGGTGGTTAGGGTTCTTACACTAGCTCTCATTTCTGCTTCTCTTTCTCTCTATGGTTTTCATGGGTTTTTGCTTCCTTGCGGTGGCGACAGGGGGTTTGTGGAGATTGCGGTGACGTTTTCTGTGGCACAACAACCCTCTTCCTTTGTGGCTCATTTTTCCTTTGTTTTCCTTCACGTGTGGAGGTCGCTCTCCTCCTTTGCAACTCGTCTTGTGGTGGCGGCAGCGGCGGCGGCACACGACCTATGGTGGTGGTCGCTAGTTCCTGGTTGTGTTCATCTGCAGCAACGACTCCGGGAGGTGTTGCACCAGTGGTGCCACCGTTTTCTTGTTTTGTGCCTCTACAAAGGTTTCTACTGTCCTTGGTGGTGATTTTGTGGTGGGTTTGGCAGCTATGCCTCGTTTCTCATCGATCTATTGACCTCCACCTGTTGCAGCATCGGATTCTTGGTTTGGCATTTGCAGTTGTGGCCTTCTGGTGGCGTTTATGATTTTGCTTCTATGGAGCAGTTGCTAAGGTTGCTTGGTTGTGTTTTTCAGTTTGATGAGCCCCGGCTGGGGTTTTTTACCTTGGTTGGGTGCCTGGTTTTGCTGGGTATTTTGATGCAAAACCTGCCTTTATTGATAGACTATGTTGTTTGTATGGATTTGTTATCCTACTGTATTTGTTATTTGGAGCAGACTTGATATTGTTGTTAATGACAATTATGGGATGCATTACTTATCAAATGATTTTTGTAAGTTTGTATTTGTTGTTTTTTTACACAACTTTATTTTAATATAAGGTTGTCCTTTTCCCTATGAAAAAAAGAAGATTGTAATTGGTATATATTTCCTCGCAGGTATGAATTTAATTTACATTTTAAGAAATTAATTGTTAAGTCATGTGACGTAATTCATGAATATGGTATGAGAGAAAGGTTAAAACACTATGGCCTTGAATTTATGTATAGAGAAGATACGTAGGGTTGTTAGAGGCTACATGTTATGCATCCTCCATTTCCACCTCATTTTACATCTCTGTATTCCCTTAAAAGGGAGTATGAGCATGATCAGATACCAACAAGTGTGGTAATAGTGATGTTGCACTCTTTTGAAATGTATGTTAAATGTTTTAACCCATAGAATTTATAGGGAAGATGTTGGAGATTCCTATTCATGGAGAAGGATTCCAAGTACCTCCGAACTCTAATGCGTATAGGGAATTAGAGAAGGTTAATTTTATACAATTCTAAGGCTCCATAGATGGAAACGTAGATGAAGCACAGTTAGAAAACATGGCCATATACAAAACTCTCTAAATGTTTGCTTTACTAATCAAGGATACATTATTTAGGAGATGTAAATATTGTTGAACCAACAAAAACAAAATTGATTTTGGAATGGTTAGCACCTTGTAATGTACATGAAGTGCATAATTTCATGGGATTAATTGGATATTATAGAAGGTTTGTTAAAGGATCTTTAAAAATTACAAATCTCGTTACTAAATTACAAAAGAAGAATAAAATGTTTGTGCGGATGAAGTAATATGAGCAAGCATTTCAAAATCTCAAATAATTGTTAACTGCACCTTTTATATTGAAATTATTAGACATTGACAAAGCCTTCTTAATGCTTCAAAGGAAGGATTAAGAGGAGTGTTGATGCAAGAAGGTAGGGTTAGAGCCTATGCTTCAAGAAGTCCTTGATCTCATGAAATAAATTATGCAACAAATGATTTAGAGATGGATATATTTGTGCATACATTAAAGGTTTGGAGACATTATTTAGTTAGTAGAAAATATGAATTGAACGCTATTCATCATGGACTTCAACATATATTTATGCAAAGTACTTTGAATGCAAGACAAAGGAGACGGTGAAAATTGTTAAATGAGTATGATTTTGATATTACTTGCATTAAGAGAAAGGAAAATATAAAGACAAATTTGAGAGAAAATATAGTGAAATAGAAAATATAAGATAAATGGTTTTAGGAAAACAAAACAGAATTTAGAAATGAAGTGATGCAAGTTCAAAAGTACTAAGGCTATACATTTGATAATGATGAATTATAAAATATAATAAAAGCATATATTTACCACAAAATGATAAAATTGGAAAGTTAATATTATATGAGGATCATAAATCATTTTATATGGCTCATCTACCGGTAAAGACAATGTATGTGGATTTGGAATGAATAGTGATCATTCAATACCAGTCAAGAATACTTATCAAGCACCACAACTAAAAAAAGTATTCATAAATTAAATTGTAAAATTACATCTTATACCAAAATTTTTATTTCA
This sequence comes from Pseudotsuga menziesii, assembly GCA_001517045.1. Taxonomy (NCBI): domain Eukaryota; kingdom Viridiplantae; phylum Streptophyta; class Pinopsida; order Pinales; family Pinaceae; genus Pseudotsuga; species Pseudotsuga menziesii. Next base: position 234,063 of record LPNX010648902.1, read on the forward strand.
AATAGAGGATCTATATTTACTAAAAGATTTTAAATAGGTTTCCAACCAGATTTGGGAACTAAATTTTTTTTGAGTACATATTATCATCCGAAGATGGATGGTGAAACAAAAGGAGAATGAAATTCTAGAAGATATATTATGGATGTACAAAACGGATTAGTAGAATCATTATGAAGAAAAATTAGAATTGGTAGAATTTGCTTATAATAATAGTCATCAAAATTCAATAAAGACAACACCTTTTGAATTTATGTATGGTATACCATGTAGGACACCTCTCAATTGGGATAGAATGGAGAATAAGATTATAATTGGACCTAATGTAATACAATAAATAGAAGAATAGATGAAGGTTACTAAAGGAAGACTAAAGAGAACACATGATAGACACAAAATCTATGTTAATGTGCATAGAACTTATAGAAGTTATGATGTTGGAGACAAAGTATTTTTGCAATTTAGACTACAATATAGTTCTATTATATTTGGAATATGATCCAAATTATCACCAAGGTTTTTGTGGCCATTTCTAATCATTGAAAAGTTTGATCATTTGCTTATCAACTTACATTGCCACCATATCTTAAACACATGCATGATTTTTCCATGTTTATGTTTTATGTCATTACTTAGCCGCTTCTTCTCATGTTACATAAGTAATATATAGGTAATTGATGACGGGGGTTTGAAAGCCAAATCGATATACATATTGGATAAGTGCACTTGAATGTTTTAGCATCATTTGGTTGACCAAGTAAACATCCATTGGGATAATTCAATTCTTCTACTTAGGAGGACCCAACTGAGATGCATCAACAATTCCCTTATTTTTTTAGAACTTCAAGATGAATTTTTCATTAAGAGGGAGTGTATATAAGCCCTCTTTTGATTAGACATGATTATGCTTTGCCACTTTTTATTTAATGGCATTCTACTTTAATGAATGGTTTGGTTAAAGTAAATTGACATATATCTTTAGTTGTCCAATCTAGCTTACACATGGATGATGGGGTTGTATGAAAGATGTACCTAGCATAATTGAGAGATGTGTATTGTGTAATTTTGATGCTTCTACCTGCTAGCACTCATTTCCATGAATGAGTTGGAAAGAACAGTTACATTTGTTTTGGTAGTTCATGATGTTTTCGAGAAGATTACAAATTCAATCACTCATGAGATTAATTTAAAAGAAAAAAGAAAAAAGGTAAATACACATGAACCCATAAATTTAGGAAAGAGGAAAAGATCAATGGAACACTTAGAATAATGATAGGGAAAGAGGTCGTAGTAGATAAATAACAATAATTTGATTTAAATAAAAGGAATTATGTATGCATGGATTGACACATGGGTGGGTGAATATTATATAATTTGTAAATTAAATAAAATTTAATTATGTATGGGGAAAAAAGTGGTTTGGGAAACAAGTGTTATAAAAATAAAGCTAGGGGAAAGGAGAAATATTGATTGTTTTGAAAGTTTGGAATCAATAGTAGTCACTTGTTGGAAGTTGGGAAGATTCACAGGTAGACCATACTATTACTCTTTGAACTTGCTAATGGTTGATTTTTCAATATACAACCCCTTTGTAGCTTAAGGCTTTTTTGGGGAAGGAGAGTACCCATACAAATTGGAAGGGAGGTCAATCAATAGGGGATTAAGGATCACAAAATCAAAGAGAGAATGACATAGGACATCATCATGTATCAAATTCAAATTGAACCAAGCAAATATTATGTACAAGTATTCTTCAAATTTATATTTATTGTTAAAATAATTATTTAAATAAATTGTATTGTGTAACATGATTAAATTTAAAAAACTCAAATGAAATATGGATTATTATGGAGTTAGAGCTCTATGCAATAAAAGTATATTTAGATCATTTGTAAAAGTATTATGGCTTATGTCTAAAATTCTAGGATTATATATTTAAATTTATGTTTTAAAGACATTCAATTTATATAGTTATATAAGTATTTCATTTGAGAATTTTGAAAATTGTGAATATATAAGTATTTGTTTTTATTTATGTTATCACCTTAATTTTGCACATATGCAACATTTCAACAACTATTGCAAAGAAGCATCATTGAAATAAAACATCTAGCTATAGGGTTTCTTCATTAACAAAGTCAACATATGAAACAAAAAAGTGAAGTAAATGAATCATAATCCTACCTAATCATGTGGGTTTCTCAAAGGAAAAGTGTGTACTAATGTTTGGACCAAGAAATTCCGTAGTTCAACGATATGCAACCACATTTTGGATCTAAGGAATTCGAATTGGCTTCACTCACATGCTTGGGAATTCAATAGCCCCCTATAATTGTACCTTGAAGCCACTTCATGAGAGGGAGAATGTCACATGAAACATACTATACAATTTGACAAGAACCATTGAGAGTTATCATTCTTTTATAGGTTGTATTTAAATGCTATTTTTACCCCTGAATGAAAAATTAGAGCTACCAGTAGTGACTGTTTTTTAGAGCTAAAATTACAAATTTTGTAAAACCCAAGTCAATCACCATCGATGTCATCATAATCAAAACCATAAATTAGCCTCCAAATCAAAAAATGGTTCTTTCATAGTCACCCTCATTTTTATTCGGGATTAAAATTACATATTGTTTGAAACCTTGAACTTAACAACCAACGTCGCTGAAATGGTGCTCAGGAAACCACTCAAAATCACCGTGGCACCCCATTTTTTCTTTTCAAGGCTAAAATTACAACTTATTTGAAACTATTATCCTAACAATCAACACCATTGCAACAAAAATGTCAAAACCAACCCCCAATGAAAACCACAATGTAAAATATATATAAGCATTTGAAAATCACAATGTAAAAAAAATATTTCTATTAAAAATTAACATTATAAAAACAAAAACAAAAACAGAAAGTGTAAAACAAAATGAACCAAAAAATGAAATTTTTGAAAATAAAACAACTTTGAAATAAATAAATAAATATTCAAATTCAAAAATAAAACAAATTTTCAAAAGGAAAACATTAGAAACGAAGAAATATTAATATTTAAAATATATTCCAAATATTTATTTTGTAATTCCTCGGTTTTCCAACCCTTGTATGCAGCTAAGTATTGCAAACAATGAAACTACGTTAAATATTTGCCGTGATATTTGCTTGTATTGTGGGGGGTAATCGATGAATGGGGTCTTAGTCTCTTTAGGGAAATGATTAAGATAACAAAAAATAGAGTTAAAGAAGTAAAACATAAAGAGGAATCAAACTGAAAATAACTAATAACGTAATTTAAATGAAGAAATGAGAAGAGAATAAAAGAAGGAAATGAAGAGACTCTTATAAGAATTGTAACTCCTACTTAGATGGCATCACCTAAGGAATTAACTAAGAATAATAAACACATCTTCTACAAAAGAAGAGAGAAAATAATTCCAAGGGGTTTATTCTCTTAGTGTAAGAAAGAAGAGCAACACAACCTGAACACAAAAATGAGAGAGAGAGAGGGAGAGAAAGAAATCTAAAAACTGAAAGAATGAATCTTGTAATGAATAGAAAGAAGAACAGTTGAAAGGGAGGAGTTATCCAATGGTATTTGCTTGCATATGACCATAACTAAGTCCAATCATGGTTGAAAATATCTATGGCCATAGACATTGCAAGCACAAAGGTGTTGTGTACAATTTGGTAGGAAACTACCTACTACTACAATAACAATATTGTCTATATAGAGTGAGGGAATTGGGTGTTGGTTGGCACCAACATTGGCTATATAGGATGAAGTAATGGTTGATTGTATGGAAATGGTGATTCCTAGATTGAACCATAGACATTGGCAGAGTGATTGGTTGAGCTAAGGTCCTAAGCTGAAGAGTATATATGCTAAACAAAAAGGAAATTTGAACAGTAAATCATTCATAAGATTTATCCCTAGAGAGTCCAAGACTCGGATCGGGGGTGACTATGGGGAAACTAATACTAGAGTTTCCTACAAGTCTATGGTTGGGTGGATCGAGGAAATCCCCACAATAGTTGCAGACAGATTCTAAGCATCTGGAACAGATGATTTCCTTTCCTTAGACATTGAATAATTCTGAATTCTGAATCTATGTTTATGTTGATGATATGATCATGTTATGCATGTGTCTATTTTTACATATGATGGACTATTAAATTTGGAAATGTATGCTCTATCTACTCGAATGTTATGTGATAAATCTAAAGTAATGTGATTGTACAACATATCTGGAAATGTGATTTGATCCTATGTATATTATGGTGAAAACCATAAACAGGAAAGATTGTATTATGTTATATCTTTATCAATGTACATGTTATGCTAGATAAACCATAAAGTAAATATCTCTTGTGACCTATGTTTTAATTTGGTTATTGATTGTAATGATATTCTATACCTATGCATACCTATGTAAATAATAACATAAACATTGTTATGATATCAATATTATTATAATTCTATTATGTTAAAGTATTCTAATATGTTGGATGGTTAACCTAACTATTGCATTGGGAAGCAAAATCTAGTACATCTGTATTAGATTGTGTGTTTAACCCTAATTGTTGAAATAGAAAACAAAGTCTAGTAGTGACTAGTTAATATCATATTGTTGACATTGCAATCCTAATTGTGGAATTATGCCACATATTCTACACCAAAAGAACTATAAACATAATTTAAACGTAATGGAACAAAATTGAAAGTACCTAGTTATGGCATTGGACAACAGAATCTACTTGTGTTACAAAGGAAAACAAGTTGAAAGATAGTAATAGTGAAATGTGTGTGTCTGTGTGTGTGTTGAAAGATAGACTAGTGATATGCATAAACAATTATCTAATAAATATGTGATAAAGATAGAAGAATGATAAAGAAGATTGTAATTGCATGTAGGCAATCTAGCCTAAAAAACATGCATGTTGTTCCCAACCCACTCCACTTCATCAGGGTGGGTAAATCATTGTACCTCCTCAACTCGTGTTAGACTAGACAATATAGGCCCAAGTTTTGTCCCCATAGGAACTCAAGAATCACGAGAATATCAGTACCCAACAAAGAACACTTACAAAATTTATGAAAAGGGAGAAAATCCTTGTGGGTATGACATCAAACCCAGCTAACAATCAAACTTTTAGATATTAAAAGAAGTAAATTCTATGAATGTTAGAGAGGGTATATGCCTTCTACCCATGGGCTGGGAATAAAACCCATCCAATACCCTACCTCATGGACCAATTCCCATACCTCAAGGAGGCCAAGCATGGCTTGGAAGGGTTACAAGTTCAAGGATGAGGAGCCTTCCCCTTGGATCAAGCCAAGGGAAAGGAATCCCAACCAAACTTATAATATATCATATGAACTTAACCCATAGAAATCTTACGGTGTAACGTGGTGGGATCGATCTCTCCATTAGTGGAGACGATTGACCCATGGTGGAAAATCTTAATGTGCATACTTAATGTGGAAGCTTAATGTGCAGACCATCTGAGATTAAGAGATAAAGTACCTATGCATACTACTTGCATCTACCAGAGATTAAGACAATGTTTAAATAACAACTTGTTGAAATAATGTGGATATCGATCCACTTACCACCAATGTAGACAACCATAAATCTGAGTGTGAGTGCTCGGGAAGAGAGGTTAACTCTTTGGCCATAAGAATAACCCATTTCTCCTTACAAGCTCGTACCTTCTCTCTTTGATCAACAAGGATATAACCAAGCAACGAAATGGCCATGGATCAACGCCCTCTTGGAAGCATAAGAACATTCTAACTTGATGGATTCAAAAGAGGATCAGGCATGAGGCCTACCTCCTTATTTGAAATGGGGAGGGATAGTTGTGGTTATATTCATATATAGAATAATGGGAGGAAAGGCCACAAATATAGGCCTTGATGGAGGCCTTGGAAGGTGTCCTCACATGCGTTAAAAAGGATAGTAATTGCCCTGACATCCACCCAATTCCATCTTGAATAGAGGGCCTGAGTTGGATGTTTCCATAATGAACATACCTAAGAATGGAAGTTGCCTCCTTGGGGATGACATAGAGTTTGGAATGGGAAAAATTTGGCTAGCTTTGTGGTCATGTATGTTGGAAAGTTATGCTAAGATCTATGAATTGCATTAGGCTACCATCACATTTAAGCTAGGGTAAGACTAACTAATTAACCATTAGGCCATTAAATAATGTCTATGATATAGCATGGATCACATAATAATATTTAATAAGTGGCCCTATGTAAATGAATAGATATGATAGGTAGTTAAGGGAATGGATATACATATAGTGTAAGTGATGAGCCCCTCATTAATAACGAGGAGTTTGTGTGTGTGTGTGTGTGTACTAAGGTCAATACTTAGTCTCATAAATGGAAATTGAATTGAAAATTCTAAGATAAGACCAAAGACCTGTTTGTTAGGAAGGTGTTGAGGCCTGGAAATTCGTAGGCGACAACAGTAAGGGATTCTCCCCGATCAACGTTCCCAACTAGCCCGTTGATTGTTTGGTATAGGGAATCCGTCTGGTTTACGGTCCGGCTACCGTAGGTCAAAGTAACAAACAAGGGTTTTTACCGGTTGCGGCCTGGTCCACCGGAATTTGTATTTTTGACTTAATGTATGCAATGCATATGCCTATCTTAACCACGCAGGGTGATAAAGATGCAAGGAACTACACAATGTGTTGCGCAGGTTCTTACCTCTCGTCTTAGGTTCACAGACATCTAAACCACATATGCAACCATGAAGTAAAACAACTAACTATCTAAACACCTAACTATCTATCCCCGGGGAGCCAGAAGAATGATTATTTGTGAGTAATGTATTATTTCCATGTATGATAAACAAAATTACAGATAGCTGATATTTATGCTTACAACACATGAACAAGAAAAATATTCTAACAATCAGATAGCCAATTGTTATATGAACCACATACATTACTCTGGGTGAAATTTCCACAAATTAAATCAGAAATCATTCAACAAGACATAGGTCATAAAGTTAGAACGATCTCACGATCCATGGACACAAGCTGAAAAATAAAGTAGTTCATCTTTCTGCCATCCATTGTATAACATTTGGAAACTTCACAACTCTTTCTCCAACAGGAGAACTAAGATCTTTTATTGCAAAAGGAAGTAGTTCTTCTTACAATATATCCTCTAGTCTTACTGGGAAAAAGCCCCTTCTCTTCTCTACGTTTCCTATTTTTATACAAAAAGCAAAAAATTGGTTGGGCTACCCAAAGTGACCTTTGGGCTTCCCAACCCTTTTGTCTTCTTAACGTTTCATTCTTTCCAAAAAGCCTTTTTACAAATTATCAAATTACAACAAAGTTGACCGGTCCTCTTGTGAGGAGGGTTTCGCTTGGTTTCCCAAGAATTTCTTCCACGCTGCTGTTTCAGCAGCGAGATCTTCAAACGAGTTCGGTTCTAAAAACTGAATGTTTAGCTCGAACTTTTCAGCCTGGTTTCTAATGGCCTCTACCCTGGCCGTGTTCAATCGCACCTGTTCTTCTAAGAGCTGCACACTGACGGCTGTATGGCCTATTTCATTTTTTAGGATTTGGTCATCAATAGCTTTGATGCATTGTACTTTGGCTTCTTCATCTTGTTGTCCTTTCTGCAACATTTCCACAAATGCATCATGATCAGGAAACTCATATAGCCTCTGCTCGGCTTCTACCTGACATCGGTTGTAGGTAACCAAGGCCCTCCTGAAGAATTCTGTGCAGGCTCCCTTGGTCTTCTTGACTGTTTTCTAGAAGTCTTCTGCAGTATTGATAGCGAATTCTATCAGATCATGGTCCCGTTTAAGGGCTTGTTTATCTTTGGATGGTAGCTCAGCCGGGACTTCCTCTTCATTCTCCACCCTTGCTATCCTTGCAGTCAGTACTTCGAGGATGTTTTGGGACCTGTCAACAAAATAAGAAGCGGTTTCCAAGATTTCTTCCAGTCGGCTATCAATCTGGAGGACCTGGCATCTTTCTTCTTCTAGAGCAGTTTGCAGGTGTAGCACTTTAGCTTTCTGGGCCAGGATGTGTTCTTTAACCGGCTGTAGATCAACCTGTTGTTCCTTTGCTGCTTCCAGCTGCTCTTTCAATTCTTTAACGTATGCGGTATTGGACTCATAGATAATATACTGCTGCACTTCTAGGTCTTCTATCTTTTCCCTCAACTACTCCTTTTCATTCTTTAAGTCTTGAATTTCCTGCTGTGCACTTTCCAGAGCCTTATGTGCTGTTTCCTTGGCCTGTGCTTCTACCTGGATGGCGTAGATTTCACTCTTTGTGGCCTCCATTTCTCTCAGCATATGTTCATATTTTCTCTTAAGTCTATTTCCTTCTTCCCTTTCTTTTCTCAGGGTGTCCTTAAGCTGAGAGGAGGTCCTCTTGGATGACTCTATTTCAATCATCATTCTGTCTATGTTATCCTCTGAACAATGTATTGCTGCAGTCCCAGCCCTTATAGTAAACCTTGGATCTACATCTGTCCCTACCATCATGACCTTATCTGTTATCATTTTGCTGGCCATTCCTTCTACCTCTACCTTTCTTTCTGTTCTGCTCATTATCCTTTTAGTAGCCCTATCATAATATACGGTGCTGAAATCAGAGACTTCTTCCCCTTTTTCTTGTACGAAGGGTACTAGCTGAATCATAGGGGTAGCAGCTACGATGGTAGTGGGCACTTGAGGGATCTGCACCTCGGGTTTTCCTCTCCCTGACTCTGCCCTGATGATGTTTCAAGAGCTTGCTGTTGCATCAACTTTATCTGTTCAGCCTCCTGCTCTTGCAGTTCTTCATCTAGCTTTCTCTGGGCTTCTTCGGTTGCTTGCCTAGCAGCTTCTTCTGTTTTTTTGGCTGCTTCATTGGCTCGTTCGGCTGCTTCCTGGGCAGCTTTCCTCTTTTCTTCTTCTCCTTTTTGCATCCATTCTGCAGCCTCATCTTCCAGCCTCTGAGCCTCCTTTCTTATCCTTTTGGCTGCTTCTTCAGCCTTAGCTTGCTCAGCTTTATCTTGTTCAGATCCTTTTCCACCCTTGGTGGGGTTTTTCGGTTTGAATCTCCTACTAAGTGCAGTCATGTTTGATGCACTCCTGAAAACAGATTCATCTCGATCAAAATGGTGGGTGTACTCATAAAACACCTTGTGCTTCTTGCAGTGCTCAGCCATTCTGCCATGAGTGTCATTTCGTCTGAAAGTCATCTCGCCAAAGTGGAACTTCCCTAGCTCCTCTATAAATTCTGCAGCTTGCTTCACATTGGCGAAACTGCAGCTGCCTATCTTAAATGGTAGAGGTGGATAGGCAGTCTTCTTTTTCTGGAACAAGAAGTGACCAACTCCGTCAATAAACACTTGTCTGATTGCCTCTTTGTGGACTATATAATCCATTGCATACTTGGGCAGCAGATAAGGTGTTTTTGATCCACCAAACATTATAAGATACATCCCGTTTTCTGTCAAGAAATAATCACCATACTCCTCTATTACCTTCATTGCCTCTTCAGACATGCAGTTACATTCCTTTCGGAAGATCAGCATGTGCAGAGGCATAATAAAATGCTCATAGATTTCTCGGTAATAGCTATGGTACTGGTGAGCCCCCAGTAGTTTGTAGGCTGCATACACGGGCATTCTTTCCCTATCCCAAACACATTTGAGCCCCGGGAAAGGATGGTGGCATAGTATGCAGTCTATCAGAAAGGAACTCATGTAGAACTCAGATTTTTTTTGGGCTTCTCCTCCTCCCAGGGTTGCAGCTACACAAGAAGAGAGACTGCTAGATACTAGGCTAGCCCAGTTGAAGATTGTTCCTTCTGTGACTACATGAAACATAAGAGGTATCCACTCCAATTTGAAGAGTCTACCATTGGCTCTTCCAAAGATCCGGTTTAGCATCAAGGCTATAAACCTGTAAGGAGCTCTTAAGCTCGATGTGTCATAGTCCTCAGTTGCTCTGTGTCTATAAAGCTTTCTGGGTAAGAGCATTCTTCTTAGGGTTTCCACTAAATCCATCCTGAGGTTATCTAACCAATCGTTTGACAGGAAGACTTGGGGCTCTGGCAGGTGGTACTCCAATGCCACATATCTAGGGCTAAAGGCAGCATAGCCCTGACCTTCAACATTCCCCATCAGCATTGTGTTGTTGTTTGTGTGTGGCAGAATCCATCTCATCACATCAGAGCAAGGGAACAGCTCTGGCCTGGTGGCAACCTTCATAATGGCAGATCTTTCTATATTGGCATAAATGGGTTCTTCCTCAAGACCTGTGTCTGGGACTTCCCTATGGGAAATCAGTCTGTATATCTCTCCCCACTTATATTCGGGCTCAACCCCCGTGACACATTGGGTGTCCTCATAGATATACTCAGTTTTTGTTTCTGCTTCTGGTACTGATACTTCTTCCACTGCTGGGGCTTTCTTCTTCTGCCTTCTAGACATTGTGAATTCCTCCTGCCATGTATAATCATTTTGACATCAAGTAATTCGAATTTGCAGACAATGTGCATCAATTTATCCTTTCTCAAGTATATTATAAATGTGACTAGTCAATAAAATCAAAACATAAGTCTTTAAATCTGAATAATCGAACTGCCATGCAGTATTGTGCAATATATTATTATCCCATGCCTAGTATGGTAAGGTTCAGTGCAACTAATACAAATATTATTCAACCTTATAATGCCTTGAGACTATGGGTGCACTATCTTATGATCCAATCTATATGAGCAAGCCTATCAATCATACTTATTCCAGGATTAAACCTACACTATTATGTGACCTGCCACTTCCTCATGATAGCGATACATTGAAGCAAAAACATTGTAAATTATATGCAGGTGCAGCATTCAATTATCATTCTACTGCCTAGCACACACAGAGAAGAATTAAAAGCATCAAGCTTGTGCCCATCAACACTTCAGACCTACAGCCCATCAGACATATCACAAAGGGGGCGCATGCGACTGGCAGCGAAAAAAATTACATTAAGCTGATAGCACATTTCACCCTCCTCGGCGGGAAGTAACCATATTTCTGCACAAGGTATCCTCATCAACACACGACCGTGCTATCCCCAACAAACGCAGTGTAATCAGCGACACGCCCCTTCTACCCTACTAGGGTTTTAGGCGACAAAACGCAAAAGGGTCACGAAGGATGGCGCAAATAACACAGGTTAGGTTCGACCGCGAAGGCGACACTGTCGACTGTAAAAATCCCCTTCAAAAACCTATTCCTCCCGGCCAAATGCAGGTTCGACCTTCCGCCTCGTCGAGGCTGCAAAAAAATGCAAATGCGAAACGGCTAGGGTTTACAGGCTGGGAAAGCACAACGAAAATCAATAAACTATCAAACCCCCACTGCAGTGCCCAAAATCTGACCACCCCCTTGTCTATCATGGCCGCGTAGCAAGGTCTGGCGCAGACGGCGTAACGGCCGTCTGCGCCTAAACCCTTCAACTCTTGGGCGCGCGATGCAGCGACTAAAGGCGGAAAGTAAACGGCTTAAATGGTTAAAAAATGCCCCCCTTACCCAAGGTCAAGATCAAACCCGCTTGAACAAACTTAAATCCTAGCTGGACGAGGGAAAACACCGGGGACCCCAAACCACGGTAAAAAAAAACAAAAAACCCGTTCAAATGTAATGGGAAAACAAAACGGGATAAACCTACCTGGCAATCCGGCGAAACGAGCAAGATGATGACGGTTGGAATTCTACCCTCGCCACCTGGAAGCTGGTACACGACAACTAGATCTTCACGCACTCCCAAGATCGACAACTCAACTCACCGCGACAGTGCTCGACAATAAAACAAAACACTACAAACTCCGAACTGTCGCCCCGTATAAATATAAAAAGTCGCACGTGCGGAAGCTTTAAATCGGACGGGGAATGAAAGTTGCGTCGGGCGACTAGAGCTTCAGTCCCTCCGCAATGGCAGACAATCCCCAGTACTAATTCACCCGCCCGGCTAAATATAACGCGTGAACAAAATGACAGTCGGGCGTCGGCGGATACCTTGATCGGATGACCAAGAATCCGAACCCCTCCGCAATGGCGGATGCTCGGAGCACGATGCTGTCCGCAACAGAGGAGCAAACGATGGCCAAGCACTTCGCTACAAAGCCGACAAAAAACAAAACACACATCGGAGCGCCGATGAAAGTCTAAGTCTGAAGTGATCCGCAACGGCGGATGCCTGAAAAGGAGATCTGTCTGCAGCATTGGACGAGGGAGACTTCAAATCCCTCCGACGAAGAATCCAAACCTGCCCGAAACGTCAAAGAATGAAAACTCACGCGCAACGGTCGGAGCGAAAAGGACAGTCCACACCCGGAAACGCTCCACAATGTCGGAGGGTAGGATCAAATATCTGCCCGCAACGGCGAAGAGGACAAAGACGTAACTCCCGATTGAACAAGGCTTCGAGAGATATGCAAGACGATGACGAATTCAACTAAGGATGGGAATCGTTAAAGCATTGAAATGAGCAAGCACCAATTGATTGACAGTAACCCAAAGTGCCGGAAGACGCTTTAAAATCCATAGGCCAAAAATCAATAGGCTGAAATCAAGAAAAGAACTGACTAATTCAAAGTAAAGGAGAGTCCAAATTTTTTTAGAATTTTGGGAAATTGTTGCAGATGCAACAGAAGGAAAAATGTATAACAACAACAACAATAATATTAATAATATAATATATAAATTAAAAAAAAAAATTAAGTAGGATGGGTACATGACAAAGTGGTATTAGAGATAAGGTTGCAACACTTAGACTTTATGGGCTCAGCTACCCCGTTGAATTATATGCATGTAGATATACTTTGATGTATAAACTAACAAATTGTTTGAATTTCAAGCTAAAGATAAGACATATTGAAAAGTAAACTAGAAACTCATAAAGATATAAATACTTGTACAAAATGAGTGGTGCACCTAGTCAAGATGGGGTGGGGGAAGGACCCCCACCTAAAGAAAATGTATGGGTTTATTTGAATTCATCCCATAGAATAACAAAAGCAACACCTAAAATAATGTTGGAAATTATAAGAATCCTATAGGAAGGACTACAAAGTTTCAAGGATGACAATGTAAGGGCCTTGGAGGAACAGTAGGAGATCAATGCCATCTTGAAAAAAAAAATGATCGAAACTAAAAACACTCTTCAACATGCTATTACATTCAACAATGGAGTAAATAGGGATACTTGAGATAAAGGTTCCAAATTCCTATACTAAGGAACCTGCATCCAACCCTCCATCGGAAGAAAATGGAAAAGCACCTAACATTAAGGAGGCGTTCTCAGATAACTTAGACAAAGGAAGTATTGTAAAATCACCTCCTAAGAAGAAGTGGAAACATAAAATAACCAATGAACTTTAAGGGGAGTTCAAAAATTTCAAACTACCTACCTTTCATGGCATAATGAAGACAATTGAGAAAGTTGAGGCTTGGATTCTAGGAAAGAAAAAGTACTTTCGTATTTATAACTTTGGTGGCAATATGAAAGCTCGATTGGTTGTGTACAACCTCACCTCCATGGAATCTATTTGGTGGAAAGTTGTAAAAACTACGAGGAAACTCAAGGAGAAGGATCTTGAGTGGGAGGAATTCAAGAAATGTTTCTGGAATAAGTACTTGTTAGAGATAGAGTCTATGACAGGAAAATAAAAGAAATTCACAAACTCAAAATGGGACATATGAGCATGGAGGAGTTGAATAGTAAATTTTTGGAATTACTGCGTTATGTTCCCTACATCAAGGAAGAAAAACTTAAGATCCAGTGATTCTTGATTTGTCTACCTAGACAATTTTGGGACATATTAGAGTTTGGCTGACCTATAATTTAGGAAGAGACCTTCTACAAGGAAAGTCTTTGTTATGAGTAGAGTTAACATAGTATTGAAAACCAACAAGACCTTCAAGATAAGAAAACACGGAAGACTGAGCAAAGAAATAAGGGATTTAAACCCCCTACCATTAGAAACTAAACAAAATCATTTCACCATAGTAATGTTTTTGGTAATAATAGCCCACAATAGGATTCTCCTTCCCAGAGAAAAAAATTATCTTGGAGGAACTACTAGAAGGAAATCAGAAGGAGCTAAAAGTGAACCTCTTCTATGTTGGGGATGCGAGGAAAATCATTGACATGTTAACTTCCCTCGTAACAATATTGTTCATAATATATAATAAGTTACTACAATAAATGAAATAGCTAGAGCTTGAAGGATGTATGCATCCTTGGACAACTGACAAGCTAAGCATCACTCATTAATTATGGAAGTGGGAAGTAAAATTTCTAATAAATCCATGTCCATCCTTATTGATCTCAGCTTGTGCAAAATTTATGCTTCCCCAATAATTGTTGACCAATGTATGTTGCATAAAAACAAATTCCAACAAGCTTGGCTAGTCCATTTAGCCACAAGAACAATGAAGAATGTTTCTAAATTTGTGAAGGATAGTATCTTCGAACTAGATGGAATGATGACTACATAAAACTTGAATATCTTACTGTTGGGATCCTATGATCTGCTTCTAGTTAGGGACTGGTTAGAGAATCACAAGGTTATTCTGAACTGCTACACTAAGGCATTCACTTGTGAAGATAAGAAGGGAAATATCAATATTGTTCATGGAATATATCGTAAGGTATCGGTGAGGTAGATATCTCCCTTATAGTTAAATCATAGTGCACATAAAGGAGGCAAGTTATATGTAGTACAACTGAGAAATGTTGAGAAGGAGAATGAAGGTAAGATGAAATATGTTTCAAGACTTGTGGAATTCTGGGATGTGTTCCTTAAAGAAGTCCCTGGATTTCCTTTGAAGAAGGATATAGACTTCACTATTGACTTGGTACCTAGAATGATGCATATATCAAAGGCACCTTATCGAATGAGCAAACCATAATTGGTAGAACTAAAACTGCAATTGCATGAGTTGTTAGATAAAGCATATATCAGATAGAGTGTTTCCTCATGTGGAGATCCATTCCTATTTGTCAGAAAGAAGGACAAAACCTTGAGAATGTGTGTTGACTACCAATAGCTGAACAAGGTAACAATAAATAATGAGTATCCTCTTTTCCGAAGAGATGATTGATTCGATTAGGTTGGAGGGCCGAGACTATTCTCTAAAATTAATTTGATATCTGGACACCACCATATTTAGATCAAAGATGAAGGAATTCATAAAACTCCCTTCATAACATTATATGGACACTATGTGTTTGTGTTGGTGTCGTTCATCCTCACCAATGCACTTGTTACATCCATGTGCCTCATGAACAATATTTCCAGTAAGTATCTACATAATTATATAATAATTTTAATTTGCAGCCCAATAATTATTTACATACTGCTTGCTTTATGCACTTCTGCTTCAAATATCCATTACTCCATTCAATCGCATTTATGACCAATGTTACATTCCCAATACATATCAAACACAACTCATTCCCTGGCTTCTTTCATATAAAAACATGCTAACACTCATCCATTACAAATGCAATATAAAAAACATTGTCACCTCATGACTCTGGTTATTACTTTAATTTACAAAATTAAATATACCACAAATTTCCAAAATTTCACTCAAGCTCTACCAAATAAATTTTTCCTTAGATTCATTAATGTAATCCCAAACCAAAATCCACCTAATCAACCCATACAAGGTTAAAAAAACTTTAATACACTTTAAAAATAAACTTCCCAATCAACTCCTAAAAGGTTTTTTTAATCACCCACGTTTTTCCATAGTAGAAAAGTATGCAATAATATTGCACCGAGGAATTCATGACAAGGTTTTTTTAATAACCCAAGTTTTTCCATAGTAAGTATGCAATGATATTGCACGCATGAATTCATGACACTTTTTGCATTACAATTGCACTTATTTCTCATGAAATTATGACACCATTTTGCATATATGCATTTTTTTTTATGTCTATGTTTAATCATTTTGACCACTAGTGTGTTTTGAAATCAGATAAAATTTCATCATTTCTTTGCAATGAATTTGATATATGCATAAAATTTTTGAAAGTAAAAAAAAAATACACTTTTCATTAAGTTTTTACACGTTTAAAAATACTTATTTTTTTTTGTCATTTGCATTTCATAATATCATACATATTTGTTATATATTTTTGATTCTTATTGCGCGGAGAGGCGCATTCTACAACCTGGTATGAGGTAGAAGTGTGATTCCGTGCTCAACGTGGAGATGACACGTGTCACATAAAAAAGTCGGTTTATATATCTATATCTATACAAGTCGGCTTAATAAATAATATTCTTAGGTGTATATATATGTATATATATATATATTTGTAAGTAAATCAAAACACCTATACACACTTCAAAACAATAAGTACCAGCTGGACCTTCGAAATAAGGCTGAGAGCAATTACAGATTTGTCGAATGCGTATAATTTAAGTTTCTATATCAACTGCAAAACGCTTCTCTGTTCACAAGAAGGTATTTGCGGCAAGATACAACAACATCCTTTAAGCAACCTTTAAAATAAAACCATAAATTAATGGAGACTCCTGCAGTTATCTCCTCGTTTAAAATACGCAATGCTCCTGCACTGTGAATGCCCTTCAAACTATATATTTTGGGTTTGGTAAGGCTCGACCTTGGGCATGCAAGTTTCACATTTTCGTCATGCGCAGTGAGGAGCAATCTCACCTTCTTTGTTGTACGCATATTCTGTGGCAAAACCTTTTTAAGCGCATCTCTCTCCAAAACGTTATCAATATAAATGAATGCCTACACTTCCTTTAACACGTCTTCCAGCTCTCGCTGTCCATCTTGATACTTCCTAATTTCCGGAACAGTCGCTTTAGGTCCCATCAAGTCTTTTAATAGTTTCTTTTGTAAATCTATTATATCAGGTTTTGAATCTATATCTGTAAACAGTTGAACCTTTGAATATTTACATCCTCCAATTTGTGAGAAGACCGCATCTGTGAGGGCGGTCTTCCCCTTTCCTCCAAAACCATGGATGATAACTGTGACGGGCTTTTCTTCACTTTCACATTCCAAAAGAGCAAAGACCTCCTTAACGGACTCTTCGATTCCAACTGTTGCAACAAGATTCAATGCCACATCCATATTTAAGTTATAATTAATAAAAAACTTACAAATAATTTAATTTGACGATATATTTACCAGCATGTTTAGGATATCCTTTCGACAAAGGGGACTTCCCCTCACGCTCAACCTCAGTTAAAACACGAAGACCTATTTGAACATTGATTTTACTGTACATGAATTGTAGCTTTTATGTAATACCACTCAGATCCTCATTGTCTTTTGGCGCTTTGAAGAACCTGCAATCAAACAATGAAATCCCATTAAAAACAGTTGTTTCTGTGTATTTGGACAACAACCCTCTACTATACGTACACATCCTGTGGTTGCAAGGCTCGCGTGTCCCACTCATTTTAGAATTCCTTTAACAGGTCCAGATATATCATCTTTCTGAACACCATAAAAAATGAGAATACAAATTTAATATGAAGTATACTTGACTTTTAGTTTTAGTTATTTCAATGAATGTAGTCGATACGCAGCAAAGCATCAAGACGCTCTAATCCTGATGACAGGAGCTCGCATACTTTCTTCCAATCTGGACTGTAAGTCCAATAGCTAGGAGCCGATGGTTTTTTATGTGGTCATTTTTTCTAACAAAAAAAAACAAAGAAATAAAATATATTCAGATCAGACATAACAAGAACAACAACACTATCATTGTGATCTTTTGATATTGGATTATCATCATTATCTACAAATACTAAATCATTATGTAAATATTGAAATATCAATATGTGAATATTGAAACATCATTATCATCTACAGCATAGATACTGCAACATCAATATGTAACTACCTCGAAATATTTGATCCCTCTCGGCGCATGATAGAGCCGGGTAAAGCTGGATCTACGCTGGTTATTTTAAAGATACGATAAAGGAAGACACCAATTTGGTGTATGAGATCTTTTTTTATTGTGGAACAAAAGACCTTCCTATACGCAATGATATAACTGCTAAAGTCTATAGAGGTATACATACCCTACCCCCTATGGATTTGAACCTATGACATCTTAGGAGAAAACACATATTCTTAACCATTAGGCCCACTTAGGCTATTCTTACTTAGTATTACACAGAATTTTCATCCTCATCATGATCATGAACCATGTACACATTTCCTTGCCTTAATCCCCGAAGTGCTTGGCCAAAAGCTCCTTGAAAGATGAGCCCTGAGGTTTTTTCCCTTTAAAAAACCCTTTTTGATTAGGTGACGCACTTTGCCTTCTATCAGGGTGTGTCACTCTCCATCGAGGCAATTTTCCTTCTATTAGGGTGTGTCACTCTCCACCGACGCGCATTGCTGCATTACAGGGTGTGTCACCAACACACTTTGCTTGTGTACAGGGTGCGTCACTATCTGTTCAAAGGGAAAAAAAGAAAAGTTTCGAGAATTCTCTCGAAGGAGACCCTCATGGAGGTTTATCCCTTCCATTTAGGGTGGATCTCACTCGCCTCCCAGCTTAGTAGGATCTCACATCATCCTTCTTCCTTAATCCTCTCACCCCTTCGTCGTCTCTTTTGGCCTATAAATGTAAGCTTACTCTCATGGGGTAGAGAGCTGGAATGAGAGCAAGTAAATGTTGGAGGAATTAGACCAAATCTGATAACTCACCTATGAGGCAAGGATTCATTGGAAAGGACTTACAACACCAAGGCATCATGGGTGTATTATTTCCTCTATTTATTAATACATCAATATTTGTCCTTCCCATAAATGATGTGTAATTTCATTTATAACAGTTCTCTTTGGTCAATTGTTTAGATATATCATATCATCTTGCGTTTCCACTTGTTTCTCATTTGCTTTGATCCTTTTGTAGGTCTTCTCTTCATCAATGACATTGCAAAAGCTTCAAGCTAATGAGGAAAACCTTCAGCAAGAGGTAATGATTCTTTACATTCAAGTGATTTGATAAATCTAGGGAAATGTTACATTTATGTCTTGTTTTGTTCTAGATCTAAACCATCCAGACTAGAGAGCTTTGTCTTTGTCTGCATTGATAAAGTGTCTTGAAACACTTGGTAAAAATGTTATGAAGTAAAGATTCAATGGAAATAAAATATTATGATTTAACTTCGAAGTAATATATTATGATTTAATTTGAATGAGTGTTATATATTAATGACATTTTTCATGATTTTGAATATTGTATTGAATATATATGTTTTATATGGAAATGAAAACATTGAAGTGAAGTTATTTAAATAATTATGAAATATTGTTTTTTATATTTGGATTTAATATTTTTTCAAAGTCCAAATGGATTTTATGATGACGGTGATGATGGTTGTTAATGTCCATTGAGACCAAATTTGGTCTAACGAACCTTAAGAAAGACAAATTATTTTATTTGTTTTAAATATTATTCTATGCTTAAAAAGCTTAAGGAGGAGCATCCCTAGTTCACATAGTTTTGAGGACTTAGAAGGTTAGAGAGGTCAATGTTGAAGCAAATATTATGGAACTAAGATCTAATGTGGGTGTAAGCAAGGTATTGTAAGAGAAAATAATTAATACTTAAAAAAATATATTTTAACATGACATTATAAAGAAGAAAAAAAATTAAAATAACAACAATTCATATGATATAGTACTTGGTACTTCTTAAATTTTCGCAATTTTGATTTTCAATCAAATTAAATTTATTGTTAAACAAGAGCAATGCATTTATATAGGTTTTTGTATTTTTTCTTTAAAAAAAGTAATAAAACAATAATGACATATAAAAAAATGTTTGATAGTTATTTTTTATAAATACTTAGAATCAAGCTTATGTTGACTTGTTGAATAACAAACATTGATAAATACTAACATTGCTAATGTTACAATTATACTAAAACTTATGAAAGATGTATTTCTCACATCTACCTACCCGTAATCTTCATTCTCAAATTTAATTAGTTTATTACTTAACTTACCAAATCTAGCTGTTTCAAAGCAATTAGTAGAAAGAACAGATTATAATCTCATACACCCCATCCATAATGTGCAAATATTTCTGTAGACAAGCGATCTCGTTGGAATCTTATTCCAATTCATTGAATTTTATAAACTAAAAAACGTTTAGATAAAAATAATCAAACGATCCAAAAATTATATATACTTTTTTAAATGTGGTTCACCATTTGTTAGAGGGCTACTCCACAGAAAATTCCAATACCCGATATTCAAACTGAATCAAGGTATGGTCATCTCATCATTCACAACATTTATTACAAAGGGCTCCACAAGAGCATCATGTCACTTACAAGAGTTGAACCTGGGTGGGGAGGGTAACATTTATTCCTCCCAACCACCCCAAGATACATCATTTTGACAAAAATTATATATACTTGAATAGAATAATAAAACATATCATATCTTTCAAAAGGTGCTTTGCTTCCTTCATTGCCCCATTTTTGGATGTCATTCAGTAATTAGTAGACAATGATTTTAATCATTGTTTCAAACACTTCTTCAAATAGGGAGATAGCCTCGTGTAGATTAGTATCCTTGGTGCAATGAGCACCAAGAACATGTAGTGTGTAGTTTCATTAAATTAAAATACACTTGCTTAATGTTATCCACTTATGAGTAGGGTAAATAGTTTTATGACTCATTTCATTATGTAATTTGTCATTTTAATATTTTTTTCTTACTAAACTTATTAATAAGTATAGTTTATACTACATGATCATGTATCAGGAACTTCATGTTTAAACATTTCATCACCTTACTTGTTTTGTAGAGTCCCCTCATGACTATAAGTAATTGTAAGAGTATGTTTTTCACCTCTTTGTCTCTTGTCATTTTTCATGTTCGGTTTAGCAAAATAATTATTGTTTCAGTGGATGTTCCAATAGGTGGATTGGAAACTCAGTCGATGAATGTTTTCTCAACTGGAAGGATTATAGATAGGATTGGCTTGAGCTTCCTTGGTTTATCAGTTGGGAACTTTGGAAAGCCAGAAACAAACAAATCTTTGAAAATGCCAAAATTGACATCTTTCATATCACTTCAAAGGGCTTAGTTGCTTACACAAAGTTCTCTGATACCAAATTGCATGCTCTCTCTTCCCAAGAGGTTACACACCTTGTGATCAATCTATCATATGAAAGAATACTTGGTTTTTTTTAGGTCTCTTCACAGCAGGCCTCCTCCTTGTGTGGAATTGGAGTTGTTTTTTGGATGAACCATTCAAAATTGTATAAGATTTGGATGTCATGTGGATCTCTTACCAAATCTAATGGGGAATTGTTGGCTTTATTGTTGATCCTTTTTCTCACTTCAATCTTAAAGCTAGATGGTATTTGTATATATGGGGACTCTAAGCTTTTTGTGGGTTGGGTTTCCTGCTAAAATTTAATCAACATTCTCCAACCACCGGCTTGGTTGGAGAATACTAGGAGGTCGATTGATAGGTTCTTGAATATTTCTTTTTCTTATATTTATTGGGAACAAAACTCCTTGGCAGATTCACTTTCCAAGAAGACTCTCTTAGTTGATCATGGATTTATCTTTTTTGAATTATGGGAAGATGGATCCCTCTTATATGAGGATTGGTTTCAGATATTTTGATCCTTCTTGGATCTTATTCCCTCTTTTCGGATATATGGATCGTTGTCCTTCTGGTTTTCCTACAGTTTCTTCTCCCAGTCTATGGTGGTTATCTGTTTTTTTCTTGGTCTACTAGTTCTTGTTTTTTTTACTATCTTTTGGGGTCAACCTTGCTACCATTTTATCTATGTAATTTGCTGCGTTTTACATATACTATTAATATACAGTATATTTGTTTTTATTGAAAAAAAAAGTAATTGTAAGAGTCCTTTCATGACTATAAGTAATACAATTAGGTGGGGGCTTCATGTAGGAGGGGTGGTTGGGGCAGTCAGTTGGGGTCATCCCCACCCAAGATCCATCCCCATGACTATATGTACATGGCGCCCAACACGCTAGATATTCAATATATGAGAAAAGTAATACAATTAGGTATGCTATATTCTCAAGTCCACTGAAAGCATGTTTTGTGCATTGAAATGTCCATCTATTAAAGTATTATAAGCAATTTTATTGGCAATCGTACCTTTATTTGTAAATTCACTCAATAGTTCATTTTATTCTTGCATTTTTTGAATTTTTTAAGGCTTGTTGACAAGATACTTGCATGTAAAAATATTTGGCATAATACCACTATTGGCTTTGCAACATTTTGAATTTTTGAAAGCCCATTTACTAGAGAATTGTATGTGAAAATATTTGGCATAATACCACTATTGAGAATCTTACCATACATCAAGTTTTTATGTATATATCAATTAATACATCATAATGGTATTGTCTAAAGTGAATCCATGTTTCAACAAATTATCCAAATGTTATTGTGCTTTTATTAGGTTTACCTTTTTGCAAATCCATTAATGATTGTTCTATTTGTGACAGATTAGGTACAATGCCTCTTTGTACCATTATTTTTGCAACTTGTTGGCCTTTAACGTATTCCCTTCAATTAACGTATTGATCATAATAGTGTAGCTAATTACATATAAAACCAATTTTATATGTTCTATTAAAAAAAATTAGTGTTGTGTTTCAATTTGCATCCCATTTTTGCATAGAGTGGTATAAGAGAGTAAAATTAGTTAATGACTCATTTAATCAATTTCGTTGCTTACAAAAAAACTTCTTCACATTGTCATTGATGTAATACCCACTCATAAAAATGGTATAAACAATACATTTAAGGAAAATATTTATATCTACCATTTTTTCTAAAATTTTATTTGATCCTTACATTTTACCATGTTCACAAAATCCATTAGTAAGTAAATTATATGTAACTATATCAAATTTAATACATTTTTTCACCATTACCTCAAAACTAACTCAAAATATTATAAGAATTCCACATATTTCCTACATTAAAATATACACCAATCATAATATTAAAGTTAAACATACAAGGAAGTAATCCTCCTCAACACATCCCTTTAAATAAATCATTTGTAATTTCTAAGTTCCCCTTCGTAATTTCTAAGTGCCCCTCCTTGTACAGTGCACTAGTAATTGTATTATATGTAACATTATTAGGTTTATAAGTAATTTTTTTTCCATTATAGGTAATAATCTTGCAACTTCTAAAGCTTATAAAAATTCCAAATAATAATATTATGTGAAATTATGAATCACAAGAGATCATTAGGCTGAATAATACCTTATAGTGGAAAAAATAGGAACAAAGATGAATTGTAGTGTAAAAATTGTTAAAAATGCACTGTGAAATTAATTATGGAAGAAACACCAATTGGAAGCAATAAATTGGTAACAATATCCATTAATTTGTGCCATGAACAATACATAGTACAAAGGAGGAAATCTTAATACTCAAGGACTCATTCAAATCCATGACTATATACATGACTAACTTAGGTAAAATCACCATTATAGACATCACTAGTGAAACTCCGGACAACTAAATCAGTTAAAATTAGTTAGTTGAGTCTGGTAGGTGAGAATGGGTGTCTTTATCCTTAAGTCATGCAAATCCCATGCAAAAGTGGCACATTAGGAGACTTGACTAACTGAAAGTGGCCATCAAAGCTTGACTCCAGTCAAATGAAGGTGGATTGAAGGTGAGACTTCCAAAAACTCTATGTGGGCTCCTAAAATCTAGGGATTGGTCTCCAGAGCTCCTAAACTGATGCATGAGAGTGCATCAAGTGGATAGTGGGCCTTATATAACATCTTCATAGCACTAATAAAGTGACAACATCATCCTAAACTAGGAAACTGACTAAATGACTGAGGTGGACAAGGGAGGATTATTAAATAATCCTAAAACCCCCCATTAAATCAAACTTAGACAAAATGGGCCCTGGAAACTGAGACCAAAGGTCACCCATACAATAATAATGAAAAAATAATTGCTCAACAAAGTTAGGAAATGGGGAAAACCTCATGAGAACCCCCCCCTCAAAATGAACAACCAGTGAACTCAATCATCCTTCACAACAAGCATATATCTGAGATAGACAGATCTCTTCTGAGTGAAATACTTTGTGAAAATTTAAATGCAACATACTCATCTATAGGGAAGTAATGCATTGTGGTGGTCATGTTGTGCACTAGTTCCCTCATATAGTGCATATAAGCCTCTATGTGTTTGGTTCATTACTTATGTACTAGATCGTTAGAAATATTAATTGCACTTTGATTATCACAGAAAATGTCTACTGAAGGAGAAGTACAAATTCCAAACTTTGTCAAAATACCATGTAACCAAATTCCTCGAATGGCATCATTCATAGCCCCCTTGTACTCTGCTTCAGCTGAAGAGAGTGTAAGAGTTGCTTGCTTCTTGCCTGATCAACAGATTGGTCCTGATCCCAACATGAACACATATCCCGAAGTAGATTTTCTATAAATAGTGTCTCCATCCCAATCTAAGTCAGTAAAACCAACCAGATCTAACTAAGCAACAGTAGAATTATGAATCCCAAACTCTCTAGTACCATGCACATAGTGCAAGATTCGCTTTGCTTCCTTCCAATGCATCTGTATGGCTCTTGCATCTACCTTGAAACAACACTAACAACATAAGACACATATGGTCTCAAATGTGTCAAGTACAATAAACTACCAATTAGTTGTTTGTATAGTGTGTTGTCAACCAGGGGAGTAGAACCACCTTCTTCCAATATGATGCTAGATAGGAAAGGAAAAATTGTTGCTTTGCAATCAGTCATGTGGAATATTTTGAGCAAGTTAGCTACATATCTGGACTTTGAAATCATGATTCTTGAAGCTTTTTTATTTACTTCAAGGCCAATAAACTATCTCAGTAGTCCTATATATATATCATGGATAAAGCTTTGCTCAAATATGACTTGATGTTCCTCAATCCAGTAGATGAACCATCGGTGATAGAAAGTCATCCACATACAATACAATCAACAACACACAACCTCCCTTTTGTTGCATGTAGACATTGTAGTCAGGCTTGCACCTTTTGAACCTATGTGACAGTAAGAAGGAATCTTTTTTGGCATACCATGCCCTTGGGGCTTGCTTGAGCCCATAAAATGATTTCCTCATCTTGCATACCGAGAAATGATCATCAATGTACCCCTCGGGTTGTTTCATGTAGATCTCTTCTTCCAAGTCAACATGTAGGAATGCACTCTTCACATTGATGTGATGTACCTCCCACTATTTTGAAGCTGCAATATCCAAAACCAACCTTATGGAATCCATTCTCGCAACATCAACAAATGTCTCATTGTAGTCCAAACCATGAAATTCAAAGTACCCATTTGCAACTAACTGAGCCTTGTACTTGGTTGTAGATCCATCATATGCAAGTTTTATTTGTAGATCCATTTGCATTGGAAAAAAATTCTCCCTGGAGGAAGGGAGACAAGATCACATGTCTCCTTTTTATGTAGTGACTCATATTCCTCTTCCATGGCAGCCTGACATATTGGATAATGGAAAGCCTCTTTGTAGAATTGTGTGTCAGACCCCACCATCATGTAGCATCTCTCTAGAAGTGGATCTGTATGACATAGTGTAAGGTTCTCATCTTGGTACTGAGATCTAGTTCTCCTTTGGTTAGATGGATCCCCAGCAATGTTCCCAACAACTTCAATGAGTTTTTGAGCCCATTTAGGCCTAGGATTAGGAGTAGGAGCTGGATCTAGATCTGGATTTGCTTGATCTTAATTATCAACATCACGATCTTATTCAACTTGGTCCTCATATTTGGAATCTGAATCTGAATCATCAGAAGAAATGTCATCATGTGCAAATGGTGTAGGTAGAGAAGATTTACCTTTCTCTTCAATTGGATGCAGATCTTGCAATGGATCTTCATTGAACTAGACACTCCTCTCAATGAATCATCTCCTGATTGCAATATCCATTAGTTTGTAGGATTTTTCATATTTTACATATCCCAATAGAATGCATTTACTACTTTGGGGTTGAAGGGATTTTCTTTTTTTAGATGGGATTTTGGCCCATTCCTTGGAACCAAAAACCCTCAGATGTGAGAAATCATGCTTATGTCCCATTAGTGCTTTGAATGGAGTGACCTTAGCCATTGACTTGTGGAGTACCCTATTCTGAATGTATGAATCACAATTCATTGCTTATGCTCGGAGATATGGTGGAACATCCCTTGCTTCCAGTATGAAGGTGACCATCTCTTTCAATAACCAATTCTTCCTATCATCTACACCATTTTGTTGTGGTGTGTATGGGATAGAATGTTGCATTTGGATGCCATTAGAAGCACAGAGCTATTGAAACTCTCTCTTGATGTACTCCCCTCCATTGTCAGATATGAGTTCTTTGATCTTCTTCCTAGCAGTGTTCTCAACTAAGGCCTTGAAAAATTTGAAAGTCTCAAACACCTCATACTTCTGCTTAAGAAAGTAGATCCAACAGAACCTAGAATAGTCATATATGAAGGTCAGAAAGTATCTAAATCCATTCATAGAAGTTGTGGGGATTGGTTCTGAGACATCACTATATATCAATTCAAGTGTGTAGGAAGCTCTTCTTTCCTTTGTAACATCATCCTTTCACTCTAGATGCTTCCCTACCAAGAAACCTTTGCAGATTCCTTGACAAAACTTTATGAGGGGAAATCCTTCAACCAATTCTTCATTGTGCAAATGTTGCATGTATTTGAAGTTCATACGGTTGAATCTATCATGCCAGACTCTGCTTGTCTCATTGGCATGGGTCAATAACGGACTTTGATGTGAGTATGGAAAAAAGTGCGAGAAATCATATTCCTTGGAGGCATGGTTTGCAACACCTTCAGTTATCAGCTTCCCACAAGAGATATCTGAAACCTCAACTGTGTCAAGTCCAGAAAAAACTCTCTTTGGTGAACCAATGTGTGTCATCTGGTAAACATATAACAAGTTTGTTTCTAAATAAGGTACATATATAATATTTTTGAACACACCATGCTCAAATTATATTGTGCCCTTCCCTACAACTAGGATATGAGAATAATCTCCCATGTGAATGCTTGGACTATCAGTTAGATATAAAGAATAAAATGACTCTTTGGAGGAAACCATGTCGTTGGAGGCTACATAATCTATGAGGAAGGCTTGAGATTCTGAGAATCCAACCTTCAAAGAATTACATCTCTCATGATCATTTGTCTTGCTTCCAGAATCAGTATTCCATGTGCCTTATGGGAGGGCAATGTTGTTATGTTCAAGAATTATGGCCATTTGATCTATATTTTTCTTCATACAGGAACTCTCTGGATGGTTTCATTTCTTGCAATAGGTACACTTGGTCTTTTCAAACCTCTTCTACTGATCCTTCTTGGAACTTGAGGCTCCATCTGATGGATTAGGCTTCTCCTTTGGTTTGAATTCAGAATTATTCTCATCCTTTCCCTTCTACTTCCCTTTGGAATTCTCATTCATTGACTCCCTAGCCAAAATAGCCTGATTCTTAGAGGCTTTCAAGGCTCCCATTTGGATCAGTTTGTCTTGTTCTTGGATCAGGTATTTAGTGGATGCATTTTCCATTTGGGGTTGTTAGTATCCTAGAGTGGAAGGTGGACACAAAAATTGAAAATCCAGGGCCAAGCTTACTTAGAATAACTAAGTTGCTCATCCTTTTGTCAATTCCACATTGTTTGCACTACATGACCAAAAAATTGAATTTGGTGAAGAACTGTTAAATGGTTTTGAAATTGTTGGGTTGGAGAGAAATTAATTCATTCTCCAAAATGTGGCCCCTTATCTCATATTGCTTTGCAAACATAGATTCAAGCTTCATCCATAAATCCCTTGGGGTTTTCAATCCATCAAGATGGAAGAGTAATTCTCTGGAGATATGAATACACATAAAAACAAAAGCTTCATTAAGCTTTTTCAGGTACTTTGATTTCTTGATAGATTCTTGGGATTCGACCTCCTTTCCCATTGTGACCCTGTACAGACTCTTATTACGCAAGAATATCTGCATATATGCACTCCAATCTAGATGATTGGAGGGTGTGAGGATTATTGGTGTCAAGGGAGTTGAATTCTCGATTTTGCAGTTGTAGCAACAACACAATTTTTACTGAAATTTTCTCAAAACCTACATAAAACTCTCAAATCAAAGATAATCCAGCTCTGTAGAGCTCTGATACAATGTGAAATTATGAATCACAGGAGATCACCAGGATGAATAATACCTTACAGTGAAAGAAATAGGAAGAAATATCAATTGTAGTGTAAAAAATGTTTAAAATGCATTGTGAAATTAATCATGGAAGAAACACCACTTGGCAGAAATAAACTAGTAACAATATTCATTAATTTGTGTATGAACAATAAATAGTACAAAGGAGAAAATTCAAATACTCAAGGAGTGATTTGAATCTCTGACTGTAGACATGACTAACTTAAGAAAAATCACAGCTATAGACATCACTAGTGCAACTCTGGACAACTAAATTAGTTAAGAATCAATTAACTGATTCTGGTAGGTGAGCATGGGCACCTTTATCCTTAAATAATGCAAATACCGTGCAAAATTGGTGCATTAGAATACTTATCTAACTAAAAGTGGCCATCAGATCTTGAATCCACTCAGATGAAGGTGAACTGAAGGTGATACTTCCAGAACTCTGTGTGGGCTCCTAAAATCTAGTGATCATTGGTCTCCATAGATCCTAAGCTCATGCATGAGAACACATCAACTGGCTAGTGGGCCCCAGATAACATCTGCATAGCACTAGGAAAGTGACAACATCATCCTAAGCTAGGGAAGTGACTAAATGGCTAAGGTAGACAAGGGAGGATCATTAAATAACCCTAACATATTCTATGTATAAATATCTTCATAAATGTTGTACTATTACATCTCCCTGAATATGTATTAAACTAGGTGTTTATGTAGTCTACCTTAATTCTCGATAATACTCTTTCAAATTCTCATGTTTATTAAAATTATAAATAATAACAGTATATGTATAAATATCTAGACATATTTTGTATTGTTGCATTTCCTCGTATATATTAAACTAGGTGTTTATAATGTAGTCTAATTTATTGGAAAATGCATTATATGATTGAACTTGGACTCTAAATCTGAAATCCTGCATGCAACAAAGGATTAAAAAACAATACAACTTAAGAATAAATATTAACAATCATATATGAGCTTGTTTCCCAAGTTTGAATTCATTAGTGAATAACTCATTAGTAGAATAAGAATTGGAAAAATGAATCAATACTCTTTTAGGAAAAGAGGGGAAACAATTAACCACAAAATGCATATGCATATTGATATTATTACAACCATGAGGAAAAAGGTAATTTAAAGATAGAATGAGAGCCAAAATTGTGAAGTTTATTGGCTTAAACATTGTTATACCTTTTCCAACAGGTGTTTTCTTGAGTATGGCACCCAATATGTGAAACCACCTAACACACACATGTGAGCAATCATCAAGACAAATAAGAGGGTATATTGGAATTTGTATAGTTGTTGAACCTTTTGAGGAGTGAGAATGCCAAGCTTGTATCCCCCCCTATTCTTCTTGGAGTTTATCCATTTTGATGTGCTTTTAAGAGAGACATATTCATAGAAGAAGTTCCATTAGTATGGTTTTGTCCTTGAGGAGATCTCCATGAATAGTTTGTCCTAATATTTTATTGTTCTCCTTTAATTTTTCAGTTTCTCTTGAAACTTATTCTTTAGCTACAACAACGTAAGAATCGTCTCTCTTAGGTATCTTCCATAATCATATTCCTACATTTTTTTAGGGAATTGTTGTGAAATTGGTATTGTATTTTACAACAAGAGAGATTGAGCCACCATTTCGGCCTAATAAGAGCTCATCCTTTCTTTATTTGAGCATGTTTTTCTCCATCAAATTTAGTGGAATTTTTGCAAGGAAATTTGCAGAAGATAGAGTTCGTTGAGAAGAAAATCATCAGCCACATACCTCAATAAATAGTCTAAGTATTAAATCTACAACTAGTCTATTAACAAATTTCCATTCCTCTGACCATGTGATATGTATAGTGGGCGGTATCCAAAATCACAAGGTACCATCCCATTGTTGATGTCATGTCCCACATAATGAACCAACAAAGTCTAGAGGTAATCAATCACCAGTATAAACTATAGGGAAAACTTTAGGAACCATAAAAATCGAAATGAAGTACGGGAAAATTAATCCAACCGCCCAAAAACTATATGTCCTAATAGACACATAAAAAATATCATAATAAAACATGCTTGGTGTAAATTTTTATTAAAATAAATAACCTTCCTAAACAATCTTAATTCGTCCTACCTAAATTAATAATCTTAACCCTCTTTAACACACCCTTCAAATAAATCTTTTGCAATCTCTAGGTGCCCCTTCTTGCAGAGTGCAATAATAGTTGTATGTATGTAACACCATTAGGTTTACAATTATTTTATTCCATTCTAAATAATAATTCAATAGCTTCTTGCAACTTCCCATGCTTACAAAAAGTATAAATAGTAATACCATCTGTATAAATATCCCGTTAAATGTTAGATTGCTACATTTCTTAAAAAGTAATGCACATTGTGTCTATGTAGTCTACCTCACTAGAAGTGCATTATATAACTAGACTTAGGCTCTAATTCTAACTTAGATCTTTCATGCAACAAAGGATAACGATAACATCCCTAGTTAACTAGTTAGCTTGAAAATAAATATTGACCATCATTTTTTTAACAGACACTGAAAATTGTCGTATTATAAAATCTTGTGCACAACCATACATTGCATATATATTGGAATTAGTCTATATTCAGAGGAATTTGAGCTAAAAAAACTATTACAATGCATAAACCTGCTTGTTTTTGCAGGTTTTCTGCTTGTTTGAAACCTGCAAAAAGTCCTAGCTCTCTTCTGGGATTTCACCATACTAGAGGAGGGATAAACCTTGATAACCTGTGCATTTAACAAAAAAAAACATAATATAAGAGATTTAAAAAGGAATACATCTACTGCTTATCCTTTCCTGCATACCCATACACTAGCTTTGAGACCGAGACTTCTTCCATTGGACAGGCTTTGTCATTTGGACTCTCCTGGAAGTGGTTGCACTGTGACCTTTGGGCCATTTTCATTATTTCATCCTTAATAATGTCCACCTTACCCAATAACTCCCTTAAGTCTCGTTCTAGGTCATCTATTCCGGAATCTTGGCATGATAGCTTGAAGCAAATGTGACTTAGACTAGAGTTCATCTCACAATTCTCCTAAACCCCTCTACATATTGCTTAAAAGACCCTTCACAAAAGAACTTTGAAGTCATCAAACCCATTCTTTAAGCTAGAAAAGATATCTTCCAATCCTCCTAGCATTTTCTTTGCCATTTTCTAAGATAATGGTTCACCGACAGACCAAGAGGAAATTGCTTCACATAGACTATGCAACCTATGATTATCCTCATTGTTCAGAGTCCTCCACCCTTCTTCATTTATCACTAGAAGAATTGGTTCCAAAATGGGAACCAACTGTTTATTATTCCTCCCTTCCATCTCGCATGTGTGAGTTATGTCTTCAAAGTTCGGAAGCCTAAGAACCATAAATATTCCTTTAATTCTCCAACCAATGCATGGGATATGGAGATCACCCAGTGTTACACCACACATCCTATTCCGCTAAGGGAGATGGGGACTCCCACCAAGCACAAATCCAATCTTATTGTTAACCCCTAGGGCCCAAAGTTTGATTTTGTTAAGGAACATAAATCTCTTGTTTATCCGTGAAATAGTAAAAGTTTGTTTCTTACGGGGAAACCCAATGTAAATAATGCAAATATTCTATTACTAAAATGTAAAGTAAAATGATAAAAGATATGATGATATTTTACAATTACATCGTCTTGGATTTATAAGCCATTTTGCATATTTTCAGTATAAGTCATATCTTTTGACTGTTCATAATTTTTTGATTAATTATTTCTTATTTAATAATTATTAATATTAATTTATATTAATATTAATAATTAATTTATGTTATGTTATATTTTTTTTTATATAACATTGCCTTCCCCTTAGAGAAGCTTTGTCCTCAAAGCTTAGAGAAGACATGGTTTACGTTTGTAATGGCATCTTCTCGATATTTTTGTTAGTGGTTGTGACATTTGATGAAACGAAACAATATGAGTTACAAATTCCCAAGAAAAAATGTTGCATTATTTGTGAAGTCGTCCATATGAGATCTATCTTTATTGGAGTTGTTTGTTGATCACTTTGCAGGATGTCACTTCTCATTTGTTGCTTATTATGTTGATTTGATGTTCTTGTTTGCCTGACAACATAAGTCTTATGTATATGTTCTTTTTTACTCCGTCATTGGTCAAAATGACGTTTATAATTGGGGTGTCGATAAGGATTTTTTGTTATTTGTTTTTCTGTTGGATTGACTTCCTTTTGAAATGTGACAAAGATTGAATTTGTGTTTATTTCTTATTCCTCAACTTGAATTTGTTTTCCAGAAATTTTGGATGCTTCATTCTAGATTTTAGCTACTTTGTTCTCCAATAGATTGTTATTACTCTGAATTTTCTCGAACCTGTCATCTTGTGACTTTTTGTCCTCTATTAACTTCTCGATTTGTTCATCTAGTTCTTGATTAATATTTCTTAGGCGTTGGTTTTCTTCCTCCTTTTCTAATTTCTTCCTTCGAGGTCTTCATTGGAAATCTCTATCTTTCGACTATGTTTCAGCTTCTTGATTTTCGTAAGTAATGTCTTGTTATGAATTCTTAGTCGAAATAGTTCTTCGGTATTGCTTGCCAAATTGTCATTGATTTTCTTATTTTCTAGCTTGTGCGTTTTCTTAATGCCGTCATACTTCTGCTGGAGTTTTTCTTGTTGTTGTTGATGTTGACATATCTTTGAATCTTGATATTCTAGCTTCTTCTAAGCTTGTGATAATTCACTATCTTTGTCCTTGATGAGCTTGTTTAAGCGCTTTATGTTTTCTTCGAAGTCGTTATTGTTTCTATATGGTAACTTTTTGTCATTCTTTGAATTTTTGATCTAGTCTTTTAGGATTTGATTATATGACTTTCCAAATGTGATATTTTCACATCCTTATCTGATAACATTTTTCTAAGAACTTCATTATTTTTTTTCCAATAATTGATTTTGAATTCTAAGGTATGATTCCTTTGCTCTTGAAGTATTTTAACCAATTCTTGCTTATCCCTCTCGCATTGTAGATAATTATTGGTCGCTTTGTAATGTTCTAGTTGAGCCAAAACTGCTTGTAACTGTGATTGTAAATATGAATATCTAGGTGCCAATATTTGCAACTATATCTTTACTTCACTTTTGTCTTCTTTTCTTCAAAAGGGAAGATATAAAAATTGTAATAATTCTCAATATGGCTTTTTTGTAAATAATCTTCCTTTGGCCTTGACTCCTTCAACAAGCAATGGTCTTCTTGTTTTTTTTCCAACGCTACGTGTAATAATCTTCAATGTGGTTGTGGTTCTTCTTATAAAAGAGAAGATTTTTTTTCTTTGATTATTTTTATAAAATAATTGTAATTAATACAATGATCATAATTATTATTATTCACACTAATTAATAAATAAATAAATAAATAAATAAATATATATATATATATATATATATTTCTCTTTTGCCAAGGGAAAAGTCTTAGGGTAATAATAATAATATGTATTATTAGTATATATATATATATATATATTTCTCTTTTGCCAAGGGAAAAGTCTTAGGGTAATAATAATAATATGTATTATTAGTATATATATATATATATATTTCTCTTTTGCCAAGGGAAAAGTCTTAGGGTAATAATAATAATATGTATTATTAGTATAAGGTTGGGAAATAAAAACTTTAATAAAACAATATTATACTATAGTAACAATACTATTATTATAGTAATATTTTTGTTTTTATTAAAATTTGTTTTTTGGTTGTGCAACGTTTAATGGAGCGACGTGAGTTGGAAAGGAGGGCTGACGTGGGAGGATTAAGGGAATGGAAGATTAGGGTTTTATTGGTGTGTCGACGTGGGAGTTCGAGTGGAAGAGAGTGGCGCGGAAGAGAAGAAGGGTTGGGAAATTTAGCGTAGGGAGTGCGAGAGAAGTTTGATGGTGGTGTGGAGAGGGCAAGGGAAGAGTGAAAGAGGGGATCCGGGGATGGAGGAGAGCTACAGGAGGCAGTAAGCCGATGGAGGTGGCGAGGAGATGGAAATGGAGGGATGCAACGATGGAGTGGAGGGCAAGTGGAATAGTGTTGGTGAGGAGGAGTGGAGGAAATGGCAATGGACGCGGGCTAGTGGATATGGGGTGGAGTGTGGGGCGAGCAGAAGGAAACGGGTCACGGGCGAGTAGGTGGGAAGTTGCTAGAGTGTGTAGAGGCGTGGGGGGTGGATGTAAGGCTGGAAAGAAGTGGAGGGATCGCAAGAGTGGCTGCGTAGGGGGAGCTTGCAGCATATGATGTGTTTCGTGAGGATTGGAAATTCGAAGAAGAAGCAGAACGAAGCGCTTGGGAGAAAAGGTTGGCGGGGAGATGGACGAGGAGGAGGCGCGAGCATGGAACGGGAAGAGAGGGTGAACGGGAGTGTGCAGGGAGAGAGGGTGAGGATTGGATGCAGAGGGGGGTGCGAGCTGCTGAAGGCCGCGGAAGGTGGACTAGTGTGTAGGATGGATTGTAAGAATGAAGGGCATATGGAAGGGGAGAGCACACGTGTACGCAAAGAAGGAAACGAAAGGGATATTGCGAAATTGGAAAGAAAAGACGAAAATTTGTGGATGGAACTCACTAGAAGAGGAGGGAGCGGTTGAGGATGTGGATGCGTGTGGAGGGAGGAAAAGAATGAAGAGTGTGGAAATAAGGCATGGAGCACGCGATGGAGATGGAAAATTTTTGTGAGTGGAGGAAGGCCAAAGGATTGACTTCTTGTTCAAGAGCCAATAATGTAGAGAAACTCTACTTGAATGACTAAAAGTCGAGTGACACAAGCGTGAGGA
This sequence comes from Pseudotsuga menziesii, assembly GCA_001517045.1. Taxonomy (NCBI): domain Eukaryota; kingdom Viridiplantae; phylum Streptophyta; class Pinopsida; order Pinales; family Pinaceae; genus Pseudotsuga; species Pseudotsuga menziesii. The sequence continues at coordinate 269,192 of LPNX010648902.1, forward strand.
ATGGATGGCTCTAATACCAATGTTACATCGTATCCGAGTGTAATAAGCTAGCCCGTATCCGAGGTAAGGAGGAATATGTTCCATCTTCATAATAAGAATGTATATAAATATAATAATTGAATGGATGATTGATTACAATGGATATGGATGCCTTAAATATGGCTTGTCCATTAAATATTATGTTACACCATATTAGAGTGTAATAAGCTAGCTCGTATCCGGGTTAAGGAGGAAGATGTTCAATCTTCCGAATAATAATGTATATAAATATAATAATTGAATGGATGATTGATTACGATGGATATGGACGCCTTAAATATGGTTTGGCCATCAAATATTGAAGAGACGCTTCTCTTCATAAACTATATTTAATATTATTAATTACTATTACTAATGGTTACTGTTTATTTACTATTTTATTATTATAACATTGCTTTCCCCTTAGAAAAGCTTTGTCCTCAAAGCTTAGATTATTGTTGTCGTCTTTCATTCTCATTTTGTGTTGAAACAACGTCATTACTTCTTTTATATCTTTTGTTTTAGAACTTGTATTAGGTATGTGCTTGGTCTTTACGCAATAGTTTGTCAATTTCCCTTCACTTGTAACTTGGATTTGTACTCCATTCAGTGTATTATTGTTGTCCCATTTCCATGTACATGAATACGAGGAATATTTTTGTAACTGACCATATCAGGCTTTGTTTTAGAAATCGTTTGTCCCACGCTACTTAGGCTGTCATCACGTAAAGTTTTATTTTTATTATCCTTACTAGTTAACTCGAGAAGTGTCGTCTCCTAAGGCTTCTCGCACTGGAAATCACAAGATAGTGTTACATTTAGGTTTCTCCAAGGCAGTAGAACGGTTAAGGTAGAAGATCAATCTAAAATATCCGATTTCTTTGATTTGAATTCCTTTGCATACTATAGGATCCATCTTTTGTCATTGTATTGATCGTCATTAATATTATCAACAACACTGGCTTGACTCTTATTACGATCTTAGTCGAGCTCATTTTTTATTTTTATCAAATATATTATTGTTATTTTGGTCATCTCTAAGATATTATGTCTCCTTGTTTTGTTTATTGTCTTTATCGACTTTGTTGCTCTCATTTTTGTTGACATACCGGTCCAACATATCTAAGCTTATAATAGGTTTGTACTAGACCTTAGTTTTTGCATGGGGTCTTCAGTTGTTGACCAATATCCTATCACGTTAGTTCATATTGTGGGTTTTAAAATTATCAAAAATTGAACCAATATATTGCAGGTATTGGGGGATGAGGGGTTTAAGGTGGGGGTGGGTAGGGTGGTTTATAAGGATTGAGGTATAAAAAGGGGTGGGGTGGAGGTTTTAAGTATTAGGAGGGGGTTTCAACAAAAAGATTTTGGGTCAATATCTCTGGAAATTAAGGGTATTCTTTAATATCCCACGATCATACGTGATATGTGAGAGGTTCACTAAGTGAAGTCCCCGTGAGTTTTTGTAACACTTCCATTAATGTATTATGGTTTTGTGTTATGTGCTCAGGTTCTGTGTTATGATGTTTATGTCTTGCATCATGGCGTTCATTTTGTCATCCAAGTCTTTTTGTTTCTCATTCACGATGTCTAGTTTGTCATCAAGTCTTCTTCTAATACTAGAACAACTTCGTCTTTGATTTCTTTCTTAAGCGTTGCATCGCTATTTTTCATTTCTTCCTTCCAACTTTTTTGGTTGGCGATGAGGGCCTTGATGTACTTCTCCAATTTCTCAATATGAGCTTTTAACTCCGTCGTCGTGCTTTTTAGGTGCGGGGGTGAGTAATTAAACCCAATTTTATTTAATTTAAGGCACGTAACACCATTTTTTTGTTTAAGTTAATTATTAATAATTATTACAATAATAATAGTTGTAATAATTTCACTTGTAAGGGTTGATGGAGGAAAATAAAATATAATTATAATTGTAATTATTAAGAAAATAATAATATTATTATAATTTTATATTCTTATTAAAATATTAATGAAAATAAATAAATATTAATGTAACAATGTTAATATTATTATATTATATTACTTATTTTTATTAAGTTTAGGGTTTGGAGTGATGATGTGGAGTTGGAGGTATGGCAGAAGGGGGTGTGGAGGTGTGGTTGTGGTGGAAGGTGAGGGCGTAAGGTGTATGGGTTGGAGCGGAAAGGAAGGAGGGTTGAGGGTTGGTAAGGAGGAGGAGCATGTGGGAGGTAGCGTAGGCGGAAAGGATGGGCACATGTATGAGAGAAATCAACATGGAGCAGTTGGCGGGGGTGGAAAGGAGGACTGGTGGCTAGGAGTGTGTGTGTGGGAGTGGCTGGAGAACATGGCACAGGGGGTTGGGGGAGCATGGAGGGAAGGCGTAGGAGGGGAGGTCACGGAGGTGGAAAGCGGCGGGAGCAGGTGCATAAGAATGCTGGGAGGAGGTGGGGGTGGAAGAAGCAACTGCGCATATGACAATGCTGGGGTTGGTGGACACAAACGCAGAGTGGGAAGCACAAGGATGGAAAGGGAGAATGTGAGGGAGAAAGATAATGATGGAGGAGACGATAGTAGTGCAACTAAAAAATAGATAAGGAGCGATGTATGGAGTGAGGTGATGATGGATGAGTCGAAACCGAGCTCAAAAGTGGGAGGAGATGAATCCGAGCTCAAGGGAGCAGCAACCGCTTTGATACCAATGAAACAATAAAAGTATATTTCTTACGGGAAAACCCAATGTAAATAATGTAAATATTCCATTACTAAAATATAATGTAAAATGATAAAAGATATGCTGATATTTTACAATTACATTGCCTTGTTTTTATAAGCCATTTTGCACCTTTTCAATATAAGTCATGTCTTTGCGCCTTTTATATATTTTTATATGACAATCCCCATTGGCATAGATTTCATTTCCTTGATTTAGCCTTGCCCCTTTGTTAGCTAGTTTTAAGATATGCCCACATCTTATTGCCCCTATTGCAATAAACTTGGCCATGCTGGTTTTTTATGTTAATTCAAGCCCATGAAGGAGCACCAACCATTTTGTCTCATTGTTGGAAATTTTCCCAAGACCCCAAGTGAAAGAATTGCACTATTTCCTCCTGGATCGAAGATGATCCCACCTGCACCTGCCTCCCCTTAAATATTGACAGTCATATGCAACATTGATGAAATTATTTCCCAATTTTTGAAAACTTTGTTGAAGAGTAAAAAAATGCAAGAGTGAGATAACATCCAACAAAAGAATTGGAATCAATGCTTATGTATGAAAAGGAAAGGAGAAAATAATGAATTACTAAAATGTATACAACCATGAGGAAAAGAGTAACCTAAAGATAGAACCAAAACACTTTAAAATTGAAGGGTTTAAACATTGTTGTACCTTTTCCAAGCAAGGCTTGCTTGACGATGGGACTCAATTCGCAAAACCACCTAGCATGAGCAAGTATGTGGGAAATTGTCAAATAAGAGAAGAGGGTGTGCGTTAGAATCCATGTTACTCTCCAACCATTTTGAAGAATGAGAACACCAATCTTGTAATCCTCCCAATTTTCATCCTAATTTGGTCAATTTGATGTGCTTTTAAAGGAGCCAAATTCAAAAAGAAGTGGCCATTAGTATCAGTTTGTCCTTGAGGAGAGCTTTCTTAAGTGTCTTTTGTCTTCCTCTTTTACTTTTTCCACTTCTCTTGAAACTTGTTCCTGTTTTGCTAGATAAGGGCCACCTCTTTTAGGTATTTTTATAATCAGACCCTTGCATTCCCAAGGGGAAGTGTTATGAAATGGGTATTGTATTTTTCAAAAGGGAGGTTGAGTTGTCATGCCAAAGAAGAACCCATTCTTTCTTTGTTGTTCAAGCCTATTTGCTTCTCCAAAATTTTTAGTAGAATGCTTGCATAGACTATTGCAGAAGATACAACCCATTCAAGAGAAAGTCAATTAACTACACACTACTCTATCAATGAAATACCATACCCTTGACCAAACAATTTGGTTGGTGACCAAACACATGTCAATCCAAATTCAGAAGGTGTCATCCCATCATTAACTTCGTGTCCCACACAAAGAAATCAACAATGCTTATTAGAAAACTATATATTTCATAGAAAATTTCTAGAAATCGTTATAAGAAAACAAGTCGCCTCATTAAACTATACCAATTGGATATGGATCAATGCATTGGTAAGAGCATTATTAATGCTGAAAATGAAAACATCATTTTTGAATGTACAAATTGGAAATGGACCAGTGCATTGGTAAGAGCATTATTAATGTTGAAAAGAGTGGGAATCTTTGTCACTCAGCTGACACCCACATTCTCGAGAATCGTGTGAAAGTGCTTTTTCTTTCTACCAACCATCAAATTTTTTAAACAATAAAAGGATAAGTATATGTATGCAAGAGTCCAACTATATATTCTGCCCTTGGGGCCGAGAAGGGGAAAGAGAAGGGAGCAGTATTCCAATCGGAGGGAGGAAAATGGCATACTCACAGAATGGCCTCGTAACCCTTATGCTGTTTCTGGGTGCCTTGATGGCGCTGTCTGAAGCCACAAGTCTACAGCCCCACGTTGGGAATCTGCGGGAGTCGGCCCTCAAGGTATGTGATCTTGATCTTCCGGCCTTCTTGAAACCCCAATTTCTTTACCAGGTCCCTGTTTCTTTAATTTGTGTAAACCCCTAATTTCTTTAACAGGTACCTGAATTTTAAATTTCTGTGTAATGTTGTTAAATAAATAGTCAGGAAAGGTGGACACAGTCGGGGGGAGCTGTTCATACGTAGTGCAGATCAAGACCAGCTGCTCGCCATTCGCAGGCACCGACGATAGAGTTAGCATTTCATTCGGAGATGCATTTGGCAATCAAGTGTACGTAGCGAGGCTCGATGATCCGACCACTGATACTTTTGAGAGATGTTCGACCGATTCTTTCACTATAGTGGGTCCCTGCGTTTACAACGTATGCTATTTATACCTGATGCGCGTTGGATCTGATCAGTGGAAGCCAGAGTGGGTGAGGGTTTACTATGGCAGGAGTCTCTCTGTTTCCTTTTACTACGATGTCTTTATTCCTACCAGTGTCTGGTATGGATTTGATTTCTGTAGAACTGTTACTTCTACCCAATCTGCAATCAGCGTTATGTAAGATGATCGCCTTACGACATCTAGGTTTGCTGAATATGAGGATTTTTGCATAGTATTTCAACCTCTCAGATGCAGAGGGCTATCTGGGTATATTTTGTCACCATAGAAGCATCATATTCATTTCCGTTTGGATCCACAATGAGGTATTAGGTTCTTTTTCATTTCCATAAGGTATTTTGTCACCATAGATGAATCATATTCATTTGCATTTGCATCTGCATCCGCAATGAATTTTTTCTTGTCTTTTTAATCTTCATAACATATCAAATCTGGTTTCGAAAGCGGATGTTATGCTGATAATGCTATAAATATCAAAACTGTTTCTTCTCTGTTTTCAACACATTAACCATTATCATTATCATATAGTATTAACCATCATCATCATAGTATTGATAGCAAAATTGTTTCTTCTCTGTTTCCCGCATATTGATGAAGACTGTTGCTTGCTATTGTCATTGTGAAGATTCTTTTAACAATTTGCCGTACTCTCTCTTGGTTATCCTGTAATTCCCGGGATCTTTTGAGGTCCTGTTTCAATCCGTTCGATTTTAGTGGAGATTAGTTTTTTGAGATCATTATAGAAGGTCCTGTTTCGATTTTAGTGGAGATTAGTTTTTTGAGATCATTATAGCAGTTTGTTAATTTGGGTCAGTTTGTTTGCAATCCAATCTGTTCCACGAAACTCTTTTAAATGGAAGAAAATCTTAGATATCTATATTGAGAATTCACAAGTGAGAATTTTGATTTGGCAATTTTAGTAGTTACTAAAGATCGTTCCAGAATCAAAATTAATATAACGAAAAATCAAAAGTTAGAACTTCAAAGATCAAAGAAACTAAGAGTAATTATATATTTTTCTCATAGGTTTATTCTAGATTCTGTTACAACAGGGAAGAGTAAATATAAAACAATGAAATATAAAGTGGGAGAGTATAAATTTAAAAGATAAATGAAAGCTAGATATTATACTAAATATCTTTTATAAATTAATATTAAATATTGATAACTTTTTAGAAGAGGTGTTTAAAATGATATTTTAAGAAATTAACATTTGTGTAAATAAATACATTGCTTTATCGGCATTTTTAGTTTTAAGTGATATATTTTGATTTTATTAATTAAAGTTTTATTTATATTTAATATTAACATTAGTTGCCTATAGAAATATGGATGGAAATCAAGTGGATAAGAGAAAAACAAATTGTTTTACCTATATAAATATAGAAATATGTATGGTAATCAAGTGGATATGAGAAAAACAAATTGTTTTACTTATTGAAATACAAGTTGTTTAAAGAAGGGACTTTTTGACCTTTGTTTCCGGCTGTTTTTTACCAGTGTTTTGTCATGAATCTTTACTGAATTTTCAAGACTTTTAAAAACATTGCTAGATCTTACAGAGTGTGGGTGTTTGGAGGTTTCCGTGTCACCTGATTTCATTTCTGAACTTAAAATTGTCCAACAAACAACAAAAAGTACAGATTTTGTACATTAAATTCATAGGATTCCTACAAAAAATCAGCCTGGAAGTCAAAAAGTCCCCTAGTTAGACAGCTCCATTGAAATATGTATGGAAATCAAGTGGATAAGAGAAAAACAAATTGTTTTAGATTTGAAACTTAAATGTAAAAAAAAATGAATTGGGTTAATTTAACATTACAAAATGGCTTGTTGTTGTGATTGAGCCATTGAAAAAGGCAGCTATGAGTTTTTGAAACTTTTGATTTGTTATTACAAAAAACCACTATATATAAATTTGTATAACAATATGTAAAGTTTTTTGATTTCTTACTACAAAAGAACACAATATATAAATTTGTATAACAATATGTAAAGTTGTATAATTAGTTGTAATGCTTTAACCAAGGTGGAATCCAAATTTAAATTGGTCCTTTGTGTTATTTTATTAAACTATAAGTTGATTTTAATAAAAATTGCAATAAGTTGGATCCATTGGTGAAGAGCGAGGAGTTTTTCACCTTTGGGAATGTTTCAATTCTAATGAGAGCCAAGTCTAAAGCCATGAGGTCACCTTGATGTAGTGATTGAACATGTGGTTGCACCCAGAGGGTTTGGATAAATGATTTCGTGACCCGTGTACACTTATGTGGATCAAAACTCACTTCCATGCCCTTCAATTTTAAAGTCAATTCTTGCTAGCTCATTTGGTTATGGTGTGGATCTTGTCAACAAGGCGACCCGAGTTCAATTTTCCTTAGGGATGAACTAGTTAGGAATAGACACCCCAAAATTTAGCCAAGTTGACAGATGGTGTGGTCTAGGACAAGTGCGATCCTTTAGTGATTTCAACGCAATAGATGCCCATGGGTCATGGTTTCTCAGACCAAAGGCCACTCTCGCCAAGTGAGGGATTTTCAAAAAAAAAGCAAGTCAAAACAATTCAAATTGTTAATTGCAAAACGATACAAATTTCGCGAAACTTGTTAGTTCAATATTTTACATCTTTCCTAGAGGTTTCTTGGATTTGAACATTGTGAAATTTCAACTTTAAGACAGTTATGTTCAATATGATAAATTATTTTGTTTAAGTTTTCATACGGGGCATCTTTAGAAATTGAGTGGAAACCTGTGCAATTATTTTGTCTCTACTCACATTTCAGATCGCAAACCCACGTCCATCTTCAAGAGAATTTAGCTCAAGGATTTTTTAAGACCAATCGAGATATATTAATAATGTTTGATGTTGGATTTTCTTTGGCAGCCAGCTCAAACATTATATTATTAATTATTCTCTTTCTTTCTTCTTAAGACATGGATCAACGACTTCCAAGCATTATAAAGGATGAGCCCATCATCTAAGGTTTGTTGTCTGATACGTGCATATAGACACAAAATAGATACACAGGTTTCCATTCGATTTCTAAATATGATAATTAACAACAATGGACAATAATTCACCTCCTAACAACCTCAATCAAGAAGGCAATCCAAGGGAAAATACACCAAATGTGTGCCAACAAGTTTCAACCCTATGGAAAAAGCTTATCATGCATAAACAAGATCTATAAATTACTTTATACATTATGTCAATTGTAATTACTATAAATTTGTTTCTGTATCTTCAATATTTATCATTTTTTTCCTCGGAAAAAATCGTAATTTTATTATATAGAGAAACAAAATTACATTCGCATATGTATAAAAAAGATAGATGAGTACCCCATACATTGTCAAAATAAATACAAATTACTGTTCCATAGTATCACAAAAACCTGTTTAGTTTTTTACATTCGGTAAAGTTTTCAGCAAACTTATCAAAAACATTCTTCGTCATACAAGTATGAACATATATCATATAACTAAAAAGATATCCACAAGTAGAACTGTCAATCCTTGTCCAAAATATCTAGAGCTTGATCCTCAATGAATGGTCTATGAAAGTAACAATAACTGCCAGCCAGATCTTGTTCTATGATCTTCCAACAACCAAACAGGAGTTGTGAGGCTTCCTTGGAAAGCCTATCAGCCACCCCATTCTCTTCCCTGTACACATGAGTAAATGATATATAGTTAAATCTATGTTGTAAAAGAAACACTTTTTCAAGTATAGGAAGTAGCTGTTACACATCACATTTGGTAGAACCCCTAGCCCAGTATAGAATAATCATGGACTCACCAAAAACTTGCAAAGTGTGACAATGCTGTTCCAATGCAAATAAAAGGAGTTTTAAATCCATCAATTTAGCATAGTTGTTGGAACCTCTACCCATGCCGGACGATAAAAGGAAAGAGTGCGAGTTGGATAGATATAAGCAACCCCCACCCCCACAAGGAAGTTCTTGCTCCTGTGAGGAGCCATCAAAATAACCCCATGATCTAGAATGATTAATCTCCTCCACCTTGATAGTTCTAGTAGATTCCAGGATTTTCTGTGGGAAATGTTGAAAAACAACCAAGATGTTGGCAATAATCACCTCAAATGGCATTCTTAGATCTTGAAAAATATATTTGTTCCTGGCCAGCCATATGCCTCAGGATATAATGCACGGAAGTGCCTTATAAGGAAAATTACTAACTCTTCGAAGCATAGTTGAAAAGAATCCATAAAAATTCTTCCCATGCCAAATAAACCTGGCATTAAGTGCAAGGCCAACCCCCTGACAAATCTGCTGTGAAAATTGACAATAGAGAAAAAGATGATCAACTGTTTCAAGTGTTTCTCCATAAAGAGGACCCCAACATAAGCACCAGTCCCAGTAGGGATAGGTGTCCAGAGATCATGTACACGTTTACAAAAAGAAAGATATTTAAGCCATTCCGGATTAAATTTAAATGGGATGGGGGGTTTTCGATTTCTTTCTTGTATCTCAAAGAAAATAGGACAATGATCATATTCCCCCCCACAAGCCACCCATTGACGCGCTAAATCATAGTCAAACATCAAACAATCTGCAACCAGAAATCTATCCAGCTTCTTTGCCACCTGATTATCCCTCGATCTCTTATTCCTCTAAGTTGGAGAAATTTTTATAGGTGCAATATCCAATAAATCATGACAGGCAAAAGCATTAGAAAAAAAAGGAGCCAGGGAATCCGACATTGCCCTTAGTCCCCAAATCTCAGCATAACCCAAAGAAATATTTAGGTCACCACCCAAAATCACCTACCGATTGGAAATAAAGGACTTACTCAATAAGTTGCTCCAAAAAGGTACCCGATTTTGATAAGGGCCATATATATTTAAGATAGTCAGTACCTTTCCCAGATGGGCATCAAAATGTTCCAACCCAATACCAGAGGCAAAACTCCACATAGCATCACAATGGCAACGTTGCAAATTCCAGCCCGAGGCTAGACCACCAGAACGACCACAAACATCAATCGCAACAAACTTCCATCTAGGAAGCAATGTTTCCAAAATCCTAGACACCTCAACATTTAAACCTAGAGTCTCTTGAAGAAGAACAACGCCAGGACGGTTTAATTCAATCAAATTCCTGAGTGACGATTTTTTGGAGGGGTTTGTCAACCCACGACAGTTGAAGGACATAATCTTCATAAGGTAACCCCATCCAGGGCTTTCACTGCTCCAAGTGCCCAATTAATAGAGGACTGTTTACCCGACGCAACATCAAGAAGTGCACATTCTTGAGCCTGAGAGAAATGTGATTTCCTCCCACGACACCTCATAGAAGAACAACCACGTGAAATAATAGATAAACCCTTAACCCAGGATTCCTCACCCATCACCTCACGGTTTCTTAGATTGTAACGGATACTCCTCCCCCTAGAGGTGCTGGACGAAGAAATCTTAGTAGAATTAATGGACGATGAGAAGAAGGTACTCACCCTAGGAATCACACAGGGTAGCCCTCCAGAGAGTAAGGGAGAACCGACCAAGGGAGAGGAGACCACCGAACAATCAACCATACAAATAGGTGCAATAAAAGTAAAATCAGATGTAGAAAAATGTGCAAGCGTATTCGAATCAACAACAGAGTTGATAGTCCGCGGATCTGGAGTGGAGGTACCAACAGCAACATCCAGAAGTGGAACAATATCAGACAGAGTAATCTCAACATCCCCCATCTCCCGAACAACCGCACCTGTAGGAGGACAAGCCGACACCTCCTCTCGACAAGGAGTAAACGTGGGCAACCTCGATAGCATCTGTGCCTTGCTACCAAACAAATGTCCTTTTCCCCAAAAAGGTAAAGGGAAAGTCACCAACAAATGACCATACACATGGAAACGGTGGCACTGAAAAGGAACCCCCCCATAATCGAGTATCTGAGTAAAATTCCCCGTCGGAGTTTGTATTTTAATATCCTTCGAAAGCCCAAGATTAATGTCAATTCTGGCCAAAATGCAAGCCGTCATCATAATCCCAGAGTCATGAAAAGAGTTATCAGCAGCAACAAACTCACCCAGATAATTCCCAATGGCCGCAAACTATGCAGGAGTCCACAAATGCATGGGGAAACTAGGAAGCGGAACCCAAATAGGCTCCAGTTCCACCTTTTCCTTCTTGGCATCGAAAAATGGATCCCAACGTTTCAAAAACAATGGAACCCCATCCATACTCCACTGGAGGTCCAAAACTTGATTAACCAAGAGAGTAGAATAAAAAATAAAAGAGAACCAACCCTTTGCCAGTACCTTGGTCAGGTTAAGCCGAGGAAGAAAGTCCCCCCATTGTTCCTTCGCCCACTGATTGAGATATTCATGGCCAAAATGTCGACCACGAGCCCTCCCTACCACCGCAGTGGCCACAAAGTCTGCCACGTCGTCCATTTGTAAATCCACCCCAAATATTAAAGAGTCACAGCGTACCCTAGGGTTTACGCAATGTAATTTTTTATGCGTTGCCCCCCGCCGACCCCGATTAACCTTTGAAGAAAGAGGTGAATCCACCTTAGTACTATGTCCATCTTCCACCACCGGTGAAACATCCCGAACCCCAACCTGGGCAATGGAAACCGCCACCAGGACAGTACCCACCTCAGGACTTCTCTTCCTATCACGCGGAGAGCCCGTAGTAAGGAAATATCCCACCAAAAAAGATGAAGGAATCGTCAAGGACCGTGGAGTAAACCCAGGCGCCACCAGACCGGGGTTTGAAACCCTAATATGTTCAGAAGTAGCCACAAAAGGCACATCCACCCGTGGACGTAGAGTAGCATCAGATCCATCCCATTCCGCAATCACCCTGCCAGACGGCCCAGAGGATACCAAGAATGTCATCTCCCTTGATACCCCATCCAGATTAGCAAACCCAAGAGGAGAAGAAACTCGAGGGTGAGGTAAACCCCCCAAAAAATATGATACAAGCCCATCCCCCGATGAAAGTTCAGGAGTCTGGACAAACACGGTCGGTCCCCCACAGGACCCAACAAGAAAAGGCACATCTAGCCCCATGTCAGATGAAACCTCCACATCCATCCTGACAGCCTACAAAAATTATGAGCAGTCCACTGACAGTAGCCCCAAACCGCAAGAAAACCATGAGCAGTCTCTGAAAATGTAGAAATCCTGCCACCCACTTCACCACCACAACACCACCAAAGCAATTAGAAAAACCCAACAGGGCAAAGTATCTGGATCAGCCAAGGAAAACCAGAATTCCCAATAATAAGGAGGAACCCAAATCGGCCCCAACCGAGAATCGAGCCCTAGTGCAGACAGTATCCAAAGTCCTCCATCGCTCCATGAAAACCTTCCAAAACCCTAACATCTCTCCCAAGTTCCTCGGAAAAAATCAGAACGGACATTTCATTCTTGTGAGAGTGGTGATTGGATTTAACTTCTTGCAAAAGTAATCACCGATCTGGAATCGTTTATCATAACACAATGCATATATAATATGATTAATAGAGATGAACCGTAAAAATTCCCTACTAAAACACATTACAAGATGACCTGTGGTTGAGAGCGTGATGTAGATTTGAAGTTAGAAATATTTCCAACCTTGTAAATAAAGAGACAGGTTATCAGATCTTATAGGAAAATGATTCCAGTGCATACATAGAAGTGTGGAAGATGACTTTAGAATAGAGTTGAATGTCTCTTGTAGCTTCCAACCCTTTAGAGTAGTGAATAAGCTAGATCAATATTGATCTTAATCACATAACAATTTCAACCAAACCATGAAGTAATATATACCTCAAACCAAATATGTCATAGAGACAATTTTGGACAACTTAAAACTTCATATATATGTATAAACATGAAGCTCATGTACTTATGTACATACCATAGTCTCATCCAAGGCTAGTGCAATTCTCTAGCTCTCCGAAACTCTAGCTAAGGAACACCAAGAATATCTTAGCTCACACGAAGGAGCTCCAACGAGATACACAATAAAATTTCCTTTGGGGCAAGCATCTCATAGTTGTCTTCACTTCAACAAGTACAACCCAAGGTTTCATCACAAAACCTTAGCTCCATCATCTCTATGTTGGCGTTTCATTACCAACATGTACTAAAAAACACCTACTTAATAGTTGTGTTGCTTATGGATGCAAACAAAATGAGTCATGAAAATAAAGTATATTTGACTCTATTAGATTCTATGCAAGGAAATAATTCTAAACCAAAGTCTATAAGCACAATATATAACCAAGGATGAATAAATTTGTAATAATCAACATAGAGAAAAAGTAGATTACAACACATTGATATTAGTTAATGAAGAGGTGGGCCCCACAACTAACCCAAGGGAGGGTTCTTCTTCTCCTCTTGTCCTTCACTCCAAGTTGTTGATGTTGTAGTATGGATTTCTATGTTAAAAGAATAAAATAGATATGAAAGCTCTCCCTCTATCTCGAAGAAATCCAATAACATAACCTTACTTGTGTTGAGTGATGGTGAATGAACTTGAGGGTTTTTTTCTAAGGAAAAGATGTGGACATATCTTAAAACTAGATCCAATGTGAATAATTCATTTTCATTGATGAAGTAGTGGGATAGTGATAGGTATTGGAGAATAAATCAAAGGTTATTTTTAGTAATAACGATTTGGTGATGTCCTCTTTAAGTCACTACACCTTTTTGGAAGGCGAACAACATTAATGAGTAAAAAGTTTACGTTTTGGGGACTTATTCATTATTTTTCAAGGAAAAATGGCAAGGCCTTCAGAAATTATTGAACAAATTCTGTGAGTTGACTTTTCTGGTCAAATTTAGTATTCAGGTTTATTTATGGTCATAATTTTGAGGCCATATGGTGATGGAAATGGGGCTAATGTTATCTTGAAAGTGACGTGTAAGGGTGATGATGATCATGTCTAAGTGAGTGAGCAAAATTAGAGTGCTAATAGTTGCACCCTCATGTATGTGGTCAAGAGCACATTGTAAGGTTGAAATACATCACAAGATTGTCTCTTCAATCTAAGAGAAAACATCCACCTAAAGGAGGAGTGGATGAAGAGAAAGAACTGCCCCCTCAAAGGGTCTATGGAGACCCACCTGCAAACAACCAACCAAAGGAGTTATGTGTGTATATAATCTCAAATATAAACGAGTGAGCATCCCCATGCTTACATAAGTGTCTCAATACAATATGGGATCATGGCCTGATAGGGATAGAACAAAGTACATGAATATCTGCTATGGGAAAATACTTCATGATAATGAGGGCCAAGAAGACCTAATTGAAGTACAGAAATGTGGTCCATATCACATATTATCTAATTACATGAGAAGGAACAATTGAATCTGGAAAGATAACAAATCATAGCAACTGGAGCCCTTTTAAAAACCAAAAGGGTTGAAGATATGGTAGGAGCCACAACAAGAAGGGCTCATCACATGTGGCTCCAATAAGTGTAAAATAGAGCTAAACAAAATCAATCATGACTGCATATGAAATTGAATCATTGTCGTGGATTCAACTTGGACATCAAAGAACGATGTTAAATTAATGGCCTCCAAAAATTCTCAAGATCTAGAGGGAGTCATGAATATTCGGGTTGTTCAACCAAATTGGGATAATAAACCAACCATAATGTACAACTCTCAATGGTGCAATAAATGTGTTGAAGTCAAGCACATGAAAACCAGCTAGTCCAAGGGCAATGAGGTCTCCCCTAATTTAGTCCAAGGTTACCCATCAATGGTGAAAATGGGGCCAAGATACAATATGCATATAGACCAATCTATAATAGTTGTCTTAGAGTTGATAGAGGTAGATTCGTTGATAACAAAGTAATGAGGGAAACCTTGTGTACCAGCACGAGATATAATACAAGGATATGAAATGAAACTAGGACTGAGAAACAAGGGAGTGGAAGGTTAAAGAGTGATGGACTCAATGCTTCCTTTGTTCGGAGGATAAATACATGGATGACTTGACAATAAATATATGACTTGTCATGAAATAACCAAAGGTATGGGGAATGATTTAAAAGGAGGGGTTGTTAGAATATTGGACAATACTAAGAGGGGAAAGGGGTGAATTTAGTATTGTTAATTTTTATAACTTAAAAACCACAATTGACTTTTAACACACAGAATCAACAAGAAATATAGAACACAGATTTTATCATGGAACCCAATTGGGAAAAACCACAAATACGTTCTATTACTGCAAAATTATATTTTTCAAATAGTTTCTGCCTGCTACAACAAACAAGGATGGTACATCACCCTATTTACTAGCAACTACTAGAAGGAGGCTACAACCCCCTATTTTGTCAACTAATATTGACAAGATGATACTACACCCTATTTACCAGCTATTGCTGGAAGGAGGCTACAACCCCATGCAGGCATGATTCTTGCCCTACCTCCACGATACTACCCTCTATTTTTGTATGATCTTCAGATATGCTTTACGATTTCTGTCTCTGATTCTTCTTTGGTCTCTAACTGCTACAACTGCATTAAACTGTATCGCTGAGACAATTTCTATCACTCGTCATTCTGTCTATAAATACCCTCTAACACGTTTTTAGTGAGTGCATCTCTTAACTGTTGCTCCTTTTCATTCTTAGATCATGCCTCTTCATGAAGACTCAATTCTTCATTCTAACAATTCTTTAACTCTATTTAAGTTTATCAGCCATACCTTTCTGCCATGAAATTTTACCAGAATTGCCTCTCTGCAATGATAATTCTTCACCAGAAATTCTTCCGAATTTTCCTTTCCTCAACCATCCTGAGCCATTGATCCACTGCAGACTCTTTCCTATCCATCGATCCATGTAAATTACTTTATATTTTTTTTTTGCCTTCCGCCTTCCGCATTCCATAGGGCAGACTTCGGGTTGCAGAAACCCATATTACTTTATATTTTCTTTTTCGTCTTCCACATTCCACAAGGCGGACTCCGAGTTGCAGAAACCCATATTACTTTACATTTTCTTTTTCGCCTTTCGCATGGCGAAATCCAGGTTGCAGAAACCCATATTACCTTACATTTTCTTTTTTGCCTTCCGCCTTCTGCCTTCATCCTTCATCCTTCCGCATTTCGCAGGGTGGAGTTTGAGCTGCGAAAACCCATATTACTTACATTTACTTTTTCTCCTTACTCCTTCCGCAATTTGCTTTTCGCAAGATTTATTCCGCACCGTTGATCTCATTCAGATTCTTTCATGCAGAGCATGCAATATAAGCTTTAACTAGTCGAATATTTCTTTTCTAGAATGCATAATTAGTTGGTCTAATCATGCTCCTCAATGGGGTGAGTTGGCATGTTTCATAGTTAAAGAAATCTGGAAGGTGAGGAACTTTAATCTCTTTGAGAACAAAAGTTTCTTCATTGACATGATTGCTGGAAAAGCCATCACCTCCTTTTTTGAATATGGAGGCAACCCAAATAGTATGAAAAACAACCAGGCCAATGTTCCTCGAAATCCCGCGGTCTTTGTTGAGGGATAAATAGTGAATTTTGATGGTGCCTCGCAGGACTTGGCCAAGAGATGTGGTGTTGGAGCAATTATTGTTTTGGACAGATCTTGTTATATCAAACTATGGCTAAATTGTGGTCCGAAGGCCAATACAAGAGGGGAACTCATGGGATTATGGATGGTCCTTCATTTTGCTAAATCTAGAAACATCATCTTGGATTAAGTGGCTCCCCTTCTCTCGTCCCTCTTCCCTCCCACACCCCCCTCTCCCCTCCTTCTCTCCCCTCGCCTGCCTGCTACTTCCGCCCTCGATCCACCACCACGAGCGCATCGAGCAACAACTAGATGCCCAAGGGATGGAGAGGGGCAGAAGGGGGTGGCGAGAGAGAGAAGAGGGGGGGAGAGAAGAGGAGCCAGTAGAGGGAAAGAGGTGGTGAGGAAGGGGAGGGGGTGGGGGTAGTTAGGGTTTAGTAAGTTTTGTTTTGTTTTGTTTTTTTAATATTTATTTTATTGTTTTTTTATTTTATTTTATTTTTTATTTTTATAGTTTTGTTTTTTAATTTGTTTATTTCAATTTATTTTTTTTATAACATTTTGTTAAATTTTTAATGTGTATTTAAAAGAAAATTCATTTTTTAAAATAAAAATTTCAAAGTTTTAGTAAAATTGTAAATAAAATATTTATTGCTTAATAAAAAAATCATTTGTTTTTAATTTAGTTTTTTTTTAATTATTTTATTTAAATGTCTAAAAAATAAAAAAATAAAAAAATAAAAACAGGGAGGGGAAATGAGAGTCATTAAAGAGGGGAGATCATATTTTTCAAGGCCACCATTTAAAAATTGTTGCAATGTTAACATTACTTTTAGATTTGGAGGTTGATTTTAATATTTTTCTATGGATTATATTTTCAAACAAGTCCATATTTTTTCTACCGATAATATTTGTAATGTGAAGTCTATGCTTTCAAACAAGTTATAATTTCAACATTTGAAAAAACCAATGTGTTGCTAGTAGTATTAGTTTTCTATTAAAGGGTTTATTTTAAGGCTATTGTTAGCAACAATACAACTTTTGAAGGCAATGGTTGTGTTTTTAACCTTGACATATAAAAAAAAGCTACTACTAACATGAATTTGAAAATTAGTTTTAGTGTTTTTCACACCAAAAAAAAAATTTTTCAACCTAGAGTTTTCGTGAAATTGTATAATGTGTTCCTGAACTTGTATTATTTTTAGTCTTGATCTTATTTGGTTTATAAGCTTCTCGAGCTTCCTTAGTCCCAAGGGTTAGCTCAATTGGTAAGACGTGCGCACACTCTCTGGGTTCGGGGGGAGGTCATGGGTTCGAGCCTTGAGTCCTTTGGGGTTAGGCCTTCTGTTAGGATGGCTGGTGGTTTACCACCTCTACCATCCACTAATGTGGGGAAGTATTGCTGCGTTTCCCGTGGATCTTTCCATCTGAAAAAAAAAGCTTCTCAAGCTCCCTTTCTTTTGAACAATGCAGATCTATGTTCTTAATTGAAAGTATAGCTATTTTTATGTGAAAAAGAAAAGTTTACTTCACGTTTTACTTTTAATGAAGTCTAAAAATTCTCTTGACAAAACAGGTCATACGAAACATGTGTTTCGTGATACGTTCGATGGATGAAGCTGACTGCACGAAAAATGGACAAGAGTTGAACAGGATTTTGTGAAAAGATACGTGCCACGCCACCACCCAAAGATGTTATCTTAGCATAGCCATACACTTGGCTTTGGAGTGTACATAATATAATATTTCTCTAAAAATAGTTCAAACTCAGATTCTATATATGAAAACGGCCATCGCTTGGAGTATTTCACTGTTAAAGAAGCAGAAATAGAAGTAGCAGAGTAGGTTGGAGTTTTTTCAAAAATGGAGATCTTGCAGACATTGGTGAAGGACGTTCTCGGGTTCATCTAAGTTTTCACCAACAGCTCCGTCTGGCGTTATGATCACCCACTGATGCCCGCATCAGAGGAAGTGTTAGTGGAGGGCGCCAGGTCAAGGGACATTTCTTTTGATCCGGCCAAGGGCGTCTGGGCTTGCCTCTTCCTAATGGGTGAGGTTATACTCCATGCTCACAGGTTGCCACTGCTTTTATACTTCCACGCAAAATGGTTATATATGGCCGGTGCAAGCGATGCCATGGATTGATGGTAATTTGTGTGTCTGAGATTGACACTGCTGCAAATTTATGATTTACAAAAGGGCTTGCATGGATTGAGTTTTATTTTTATTTTTATGTAGAAGCATATTTAAGGAAATATTATACATTAGCGTTTGCCGATCGGGTATTTGGTAATAAAAATGAACATTGCAGTAATGTTATAAGAACAAAATGACATTGCAACAATGTTTAGGGAGGTCTTAAAGACATGGTCGTATGATATGTAGATAACTTGGGAAGAGTACAACTTGTTTTGTGATATAGGAGGGTAAGTAGAGACTAACTATGGAGATTCATGGATTTTCAAACAAGAATCTCTCCAAGATGTCCTAATAACGCAAAAAAGGTGCCCTAATAACGCAAAAAGGCGTTGGAACAAAGTTTTAAGGAAAGATGGATTTGCAAGCAAACCAAAATGGGAAAATGTGGATCCACATGATAGTAATATTTAGTGAGGCAATAAATAATTGGATGGAACATTTTTTCCAGTGGGGAAGTTTATTTAGAAGTAGACATTTGTGCCAAAGAAGGCAAAGAAATGTACAACAAAAATGTAGCAATAGTTCAATAGTCAAAGCTAATGGTGCGTCGAATAGAATTTGGACAAGTGTGTCATTGGTCCAACAAATGGAATTTGGACAGGTGTCTTGTGCGTTTTGACAAGTGTTTTCTTAACTTGGTTTTGCTGCAGGCTTATTTGGTTTTAACCGAGTGTGGATTTCCCGTTGCAAAATCCATTTGTTTCTTAAAGGTCCATCCTGCGCTAACATCCAGGTGATTTTCGATCTTACAGGATTTAGGATTAAGCTATGCTCCAGCAAAGCATGTGCAAGTGAATGGCTGAATTTAATTCAGGATTATTACCTCTATTTTATGCTTGAGGGTCCGTCCTATGCGTGTTCGAGAAGTTGGACAGGTGTCTTGCGTGTTTTGACAAGGGTTTTGTTAACTGGATTATGATGCAAGCTTATTTCGTAACCTATGTTTGCTACTTGAGGGTCCATCTTGCGCATGTTCAGGCAGTTGAAGAGGTGTCTCATGTGTTTTGACAGAGGTTTTGTTAACTGGGTTTTGATGTGGTCATATTTGGTTAACTGCGTGTGGTTTTGTTGTTTGCTGCTTCACGGTCTGTCCTACACATGGTTGGACATTCTCCAAGCAAATTATGATAAGGGTAGACACTATTTTACTTGTGACCAAGACATTTAAGTTTCTTTTGAAGGAATGTCCTATTGGATATCTTGTTAATTGTAAGATATTTCTTAAAAAGTGCATGCATTTTGTTGAGATAAAAGAAGGATGAAACAATTCTTGTTGTACCTGAAGCCCTAGATGTGAAAATTTCTTTTGGTGAATGCAAGAGCTGCTACAAATTGTTGACTCCTTAAATAAGTAGGTAGGACTTGAAGAGTTGTATATATATTTTTTATAGCAGATGGAATATGAATAATTTCCAATGTACATGCAAATTGAGAGATTTGTTCATTAGATGGGTTTTGATGCAACATTAATTTGTAATCTCAATGTGGCTTTCCTATTTTCCCTAATACATGTTTGATGTTGCTTTCGTAAGTAAAAACATGGCAAGACGAGTGATTTTTAATTTTATAGGCTTCATGGTCCATCTTGAACATGGCTGGATTAGCAAGTCGACAAATGGATTTTTGGGCAGATGTATTATGTGTTTTCACAAGGTTATATGATATGTCCTCACTATGTAGAAAATATTTGGAAGAAATTTCTAAAGGAGGATGGACTTGAAATCAGATCAGGGTGGGCAAGTGTGGAAATGTCACATGCTATTCTTCATCAAGCCAATTCATATTTAGAAGGTACAAATTTTTAAATGAGGAAGTTCCTTCAGAAGCAAGTAGCTGCTCCAAAGAAGCCTAATAAAGATCCAACAAATATTGCAACAATAATTGCAGAGTCAATGATAACTATAGGAAATAGTGAAAAAATGGGTTTTGATGCAAGCTTATTTCGTAACCTAATAGTGAAAATAAGAATGCTTGACAATTATCTAAGCAAACTATGATAAAGGCATGCACTATTTTTCTCATGACCAAGACATATCAGATGCTTTGAAGGGAAGTTCTATACTTCCTAATGAGGTTAAACAAGGATGAAACACTTGGATGAAACAATTGAGATCAAGTCTCCAAGATTCCTTGGTGGTATGGCGAGTGACATTTGAGCAGATGTCTCCCATTTCTTTGATAGGTGTTTTGTTAACTGAGTTTTGATGCAGGCTTATTTGGAAACATGGGTGTGTCTTCCCCATTGGACCCAAATAAAATCTGCTACTAATTTCATTAATCAAAACATGGCAAGCATGCTGATATTTAATTTTAAAGGTTTTCACAGTCAGGCATGCACACATCCGGATTGACAACCCCATCTCATATTAGCTTGTTTTGATGCACGACAGATGCAATTCTATGATCGAGAAAAAAAGTTGCATGGGTGGAGGATGTTTTGGATGCAGAAGCAACTTTTGCAGACCATGTGTTTTCTAATGAAAATGAACATTGCAGTAAAGTTGATAGAACACAATTTCAAGTGAAATAATGTCTAGCGAGACCTTGAAGAAATGGATGTATGATATTCAAGAAGCGTAGGATGAGTACATATTATCCTTTGTTGTAGCGGGGGTGAATAGAGATGTAATATGGAGATTCATGGATGTCCTAACAATATCAATCACTCTGATATGTCCTAATTACACAGAACATGTTTGGAATGAAGTTATGAAGGATATATTTCCAGTCAAAGAAGAGTGGGAAAATGTGGATCTTCCTAAGCTAACTCTTCAACGAGTGAATATATATTTGAAGGTATGATTTTTTCAATGAGAAAGTGTCTTTAAAAGCAGACATCTGCTCCAAAGAAAGCAATAAAAAATTCAACAAACATTGCAACAACAATTGAAGAGATTAATCCAACTATAGGATTAATCTATGTTCTAGAAAAATATGAAGGTTGCAAAGAAGAATGTATAAAGTTTCCCTATGAAAATTATGATAAGGGCAGCTGTGAACAGGATATATCATGTTGATTGTAAAATAATTCTTAAACAATGCATTCCTTTGTTGAGGTTATAAAAGAAAGAAGCACTTGTTGTTGGGCATGAAGACCTACATGTAAAGACTTATATTGGTGAGTTGCAATCGCTGCAAGAAAAGGTTGACTTATTAAACATCTAGAAAGGACTTGGAAAGCTACACTTTTTTTCATAACAGATGAAAGTGCTCGCAACAAAACATGTTTGTATGTTTCAGTATTGAAGCACATTCATTTTCCACTCTAAAATATAATAGGTATCTTTTATAGCTGCTTTGAAATTACAACAAAATTATACAAAGATAGGGGCATAACTTATTGGTAAGTTTAGCTATAGAAATAAAATTACTATGTACAACATGTATTTGAAAATGCTACAAACTAACACTGTATCCACTAACATTTGATTCATAAGAATCCTACACAATCATGCAATTCCAACAATTAGAGTTTCCTCTGGTAGACTATATACCACGTTTCAAAACTACTCATACCCATTTCAAAACAACATTTATAAATAGTCTGTAAATGAAACCCTCAATTTGACAGTAAACATATAGTAATTTGGGCCAACAATAATTCCACTATCAAATGTATGCAAGATAATGTACACTTGCTTAAAAATAATTATAGAGATTGTATAAATCATAGATGCGCACTCATAATTAAATACTAAGACCAAAAACTTCAGGATAAATTTCCCATTAAAAAAAGATCTCAATTCAAAGGCACATAAATAACAAGCAAATGTTTTGCTAGCATTAGGAATGTCGAAAACAACTAAGTAGGGTGAAATAATACCTGCGATTTTGACCAGGTGGAAAAACCTATGTCACAAAACCTCTGGTGAAAACGAAGACCAACAAAGCAATACAAGCAAACCAAATCCAAACAATACCAAATATTGGTTACTAAGGATTTGTATAAATGCTGCAAAGCAAAGGTGGTGCAGCAAACCCGGTGAACTGAAGAGTCTGACAAGATCTTTGAAATCCTCATAAGATAAGCCGCAATTAAGAACGAAGCCCATGTCAAAACGAAACGACCAACCTTCTTGCATTGATGGAGCATTAAGGGAGAGGATTGATGTCGATGAAGGGACATTGACAGTGTGTTCTTCATCAACCTAAGTGGCAGTGAACAAACAAGCGACCAGAGTGACCCCACAAACCCTAAGCGTAAACACAAGCCACTTGGAAATAGGACCAATACTAAAAATCCCTCAGTGTGAAATCTTTGCAATGGGTATGCTCAATTTGCAGAGAAATACAAACGTTCCATCTGTGCAATCAAAGAAGGAAGAACATTGCATTGAAGGACACTAATAGGAAATATGGGGTTGTCAATCCAGGCATGCGCAAAAAAAATGAAATTGAGGAGCAAACATGCATCAAAACAAGATGTCAGGAGCTAAGGCTATCGATCCAACAGTGTGTAGGATAGGTCGTTAAAAAACCAGCAATTAGGTTTTAGGGCCACACTCAATAAACCAGTTAAAACACAAAAAGCATCTGTCCAAAATCCATTTCCCGTCCTGTCAATCGTGAAACTTGTATGATCGAAAATCACTTGGGTGGTCAATCAAGTCGTGCGCAGGATGGACTGTGAAGAAAAAGTAGAGAAAACCACACCTAGGGTACCAAATAAAGCTGAATAAAAACCTAGTTAACAAAACATCAGTCAAAACACAAAATACATCTACCCAAAAGCCATTCCTTGGCCTGTCAATCCTAAAGCCTACAAGATCAAAAATCACTAGGGCTATCAATCCAGTTGTGTGTAGGGCAGACCGTGAAGCAACAAATGGAAATAAAAAAACCCCTATCAAAACACGCGACACACCTTTCCAATTGCTTGAAGATGCACATGACATACCCTCAAGCAGCAAATGGAGGTTACAAAATAAGCATGCATTATAACCTAGTTAACAAAATCCCTATCAAAACACAAGAGACACCTGCCCAACTACCCGAACATGCGCAGGACGGACCCTCAAGTAGCAAACGGAGGTTACGAAATAAGCCTGCATTATAACCCAGTTAATAAAACCCCTATCAAAATAAGCGAGACACCTGTCCAACTGCCCGAACATGCGTAGGATGGACCCTCAATCAACAAACAAAGGTTACGAAATAATCCTGCATTATAACCCATTTAACAAAACCCATGTCAAAACACGTGAGACACATGTACAACTTCCTGAACACGCGCAAGACGGACCCTCAAGCAGGTAATAAGCCTGCATTAATAAAACCCTTGTGAAAACACTCAAGACACTTGTCCAACTGCCCAAACACACGCAGGATAGACCCTCAAGCAACAAACAGAGGTAGTAATCTTGCATTAAATTCGGCCATTCACCAAACACACGACACTTGTCAAACTGCCATTCGCCAAACCGACGACACATGTGTCCAAATGCAATTCGACAGAGTGACAAGGAATCTGGGAGACTCCGTCTCCATTGTTTAATGCCTTCCACGCAATTAAATATTGATAATTTTGAAGAAGACATGTTTAAAATGATATTTTAAGAAATTAACATTTGTGTAAATGAATACATTTCTTTATCAACATTTTTAGTTTTAAGTGATATATTTTGACATTTTTAGTTTTAAGTGATATTTTTTTTTACTAATTAAAGTTTTATTATATATTTAGTATATATTTAACATTGACATGAGTTACCCATTGAAATATGTATTGTTTTATGAAATATGTATGGAAATCAAATGGGAAAGAGAAAAAAAATTTGTTTTAGATTTGAAACTAAAATGTCAAAAAAATAAAAATGAATTGGGTGTCAAGGTATACACTGCAAAATGGCTTGTTCTTGTGATTTAGCCATTTAAAAAGGAAGCTATGTTTTTTTAATATTTTGATTTGACATTACAAAAGAACACAATATATAAATTTGTATAACGATATGAAAAGTTGTACAATTCCTTATAATGCTTTAACCAAGGTGGAATCCAAACCTAAATTGGTCCTTTGTTCTATTTCATTAAACTATAAGTTGATTCTAATAAAAATGACAGGTTGTCCAAAGGGGTTGGATCCATTGGTGAAGAGCGAGGAGTTTTTCACCTGTGGGCCATGTTCAATTCCAATGAGATCCAAGTCTAAAGCCACGAGGTCACCTTGATGCAGTGGCTGAACAAGTGGTTGCACCTAGAGGGATTGTATAAATGATCTCATGACCTGTGCACACATAAGTGGATTAAAGCTCACCCCCATGTCCTTCAATTTTAAATTCAGTTCCCACTAGCTCATCCAGTTATGGTGTGGATATTATGAGTAAGGTGACCTAAGTTCAATTCCCCTTAGGGTTGAACTAGCTAGGAATAGACACCCGAAAGTATACCAAGTTAATGGCTAGTGTGGTCTAGGACGGGTGTGATTTTTGACGAAATAGATGCCTATGGGTCATGATTTCTCAGACCAAAGACCACTCTCTCCAAGTGAGAGAGTTTCGAGCAAAAAAAAAAAACAAGTCAAAACAATTTAAAGTGTTAACTGCAAAACTATACAAATTATGTGAAACTTGTTAGTTCAAAATTTTAAATCTTTCCTAGAGGTTTCTTCGATTTGAACATTGTGAAATTTCAACTATAAGACTGTTATGTTCACTGTGATAAATCATTTTGTTTAGGTTTTTTATAGGCGGCATATTTAGAAAGCAAATGGAAAATGCGTATTATTTTGTGTCTCTACGCACATTTCAGATCGCAAACCTGCATCCATCTTCAGGAGAAATTTAGCTCAAGAATTTTTAAGACTAATAGAGACACATTAATAATATTTGAGCTTGGATTTTCTTTGGCAGTAGGCTCAAACTTTATATTATTAATTATTCTCTTTCTTTCTTCCTAAGACATGGATCAACGACTTCCAGGGATTATAAAGGATGATCCCATCATCTAAAGTTTGCAGTACAAAATGTGTGTAGAGACACTAAATAATTACATAGGTTTCCGTTAGATTTCTAAATATGACAATTAACAACAATGGACAATAATTGACCTCTTAACAACCCCAATCAAGGAGGAAATCCAAGGGAAAATACACCAAATGTGTGCCAACAAGTTTCAACCCTATGAAGAAATATTATCATGCATAAACAAGATCTAGAAATCACTTTATACATTATGACACTTGTAATTACAATAAATTTGTTTCCCTGTCTTCAATATTAATGTTAGTCAGATAACAATTTCAACCAAGCCATGAAGAAATATATACCTAAAACCAAATATGTCATAGAGACAATTTTGGACAGCTTAAAACTTCACATATATGTATAAAGATGAAGCTCATGTACTTATGTACATACCATAGTCTCATCCCAAGGTTAGTACAATTCTCTAGCTCTCAAAAAATCTAGCTAAGGAACACCAATAATAACTTTGCTCACACAGAGGGGCTCTAATAAGAATCACACTAAACTTTCCTCTAGGGAAAGCATCTTATATTTGTCTTCACTTCGACAAGTACAACCCAAGGTTTCATCACAAAACCTTAGCTCCATTGTTTTCGTGTTGGTGTTTGATTGTCAACATGTACTAAAAAATACCTTCTTAATAGTTGTGTTGCTTAAGGATGCAAACAAAACGAGTCATGAAAATAAAATATATTCTACTCTATTAGATATTATGCAAGGAAAGAAATTTAAACCAAAGCCTATAAGCACAATATATAACCAAGGATGAATAAATTTGTAATAATCAACATAAAGAAAAAGTAGATTACAAAACCTTGTTATTAGTTAATGAAGAGGTGGACCCCACAACTAACCCAAGGGAGGGTTCTTATTCTCCTCGAGTCCTCCACTCCAATTTGTTGATGTTGTAGTATGGAGTCCTATGTTAGAAATAAAAGGATAAATATGGAAGGTCTCCCACTACCTCGAAGAAATCCATTAGTATAACCTTACTTGTGTTGAGTGATGGTGAATTACCTTGAGGGTTTTATTTATAAGGAAAATATGTGGACATATCTTAAAACTAGCTCCAATGTGAATAATTCGTTTTCATTGATGAAGTAGTGGGATAGTGATAGGTATTGGAGACTAGATCAAAGGTTATTTTTAGTAATAACGATTTGGTGATGTCCACTTTAAGTCACTACACCTTTTTGGAAGGTGAACAACATTGATGAGTAAATTTTTTGTGTTTTTGGGACTTATTCATTGTTTTTCAAGGAAAAAGTGTAAGGCCTTCAAAAATTATTGAGCAAATTCTATGAGTTGACTTTTTTGGTCAAATTTAATATTCAAGTTAATTTGTGGTCATAATGTTGAGGCCATATGGTGATGGAAATGGGGATGATTCTATTGAAAGTGATGTGTAAGGGTGATGATGATCATGTCATGTCTAAGTGAGTGAGAAAAATTATACCATTAATAGTTGCGCCCTTATGTATGTGGTGAGGAGTACATTGTATGGTTGAAATACATCACAAGTTTGTCTCCTCAATCTAAGAGAAAGCATCCACATAAAGGAGGATTGGATGAAGAGAAATAATTGTCGCCCCCCACCCCACACTCCC